>JARBWK010000011.1:48921644-49300218 GCA_030556195.1 Anolis apletophallus | reverse complement strand
ATAGGGAAAAGGTATTTCTATGGAACACACATATTAAAATACAATAATATTGCCTCTTTTCCTCGCTCAAGATGGGCACAAAATAGATATAACACAAAATCACAAAACATTCCGTAAATTTATGATTATTAAAACTATTAGAATTATTATTAAATTGTTTTATTAATTAAAATTATTATCATATTTATTAATAATATTAAGTTATTGTTAATATTATTGTTTAAATTATTATTATTAAATTATTCTATTTATGTATTAAAATATTGTTATATGATTATTAATATCAACGTGTTATTAAAAGTTATCGTCAATATTAAAATATTATTATTAAATTAATTATTGTATTTATTTATTAAATTATTATTATAATTATTAAATATTATTATTATTAAAATACAAATCCATTAATTAAAAAAGTATTTCTATGAGGCACACATGTTCAGATACAATAATCTTATTATTAAAATGATTATTGAAATGATTAGAAATAAAATAAAAATAATTAAAAACAAAAAGGAAATAAAAGGCACTCAAAAGGTACCTGACAACCAAACAGGCCAGAAAGGGGAAGCAGCCTTCGCAGTGGCAGCCCTCCCAAGTGTTTGGGACTCCATTTCCCAGAAGCCCCTGCCGCCGCTGGCGATGCGGAGGGATTCTGGGAGCTGTAGTCCAAAACACCCTGAAGGCCGAGGGGTCCTGGCAGCCGCCCTCCCCCGCCCGCCTAGCGCCCCTTGTCCTCTCTCCCGCCCTTCCTCCCACCCCGAGACCCAGACCTTGCAGAGCTGCTGTCCCTGGCTGAGCGCCTCGAAGGAGCAGCGCTGGTGGCACTTGGTACAGGCGTACAGCGCCGCCATCCCGCCGCCCCGCACTGACAGACCCGGCCCCGGGCCGACGCCATTGGCTCCACCAGGCACCACTTACGCCCCCGGGGGCGGGGTCTCTAGCCTCACCCAGAGGCGCATTGGCTCCCGGGGGCGTCACTCAAAACACCAGGCGGGACTCCCGGGTTTGTTGTGTGGGAAGACCCAGCCGAGAGGGAGAGAGGGCTGGTGACGTCACCTCCTCGTTGCGCAACGAGGCCTCCGCTCGTAGAGATAGGAAAAATAGAGACCGCGTCCCTCTTGAAAGCGTCCGTCTTGAGAGTCAGTTCAAACATTTTCACCAAGTGAGTCTACAATGCTGAATCATGTGTTTTAAGTGCACAATAAGAGTGTACACTTCCATCTAATGCGTTTCAACTGTATTATGTGAGTCCACACTGCCATCTAATGCGGTTCATGCGTCTCAACTGTATTATAAGAGTCTACACCAGTGTTTCTCAACCAGTGTGCCGTGGCACACTAGTGTGCCGTGAGCGATCATCAGGTGTGCCGCGAGAACAGCTCTCTGCCCCCCTTCCTTCCCCCCCCTGCCGAACTCCTGCTGCTTGGAGGAGGAGGAGGAAGCCGGGCGGCAGCGAAGAAAAAGAAGGGGCCAGGGGCGCCTCCTTCGGCCGTTTCCCAGCCAGCCTCCAATCCGCCATGACTCCCGCCATGACTCTCGCCCCTCGCTCGCTGAAGCTGCGCAGAGGAGGAGCCCCGCCCACTGAAGCGCATCCACCGCTCATGCTCCTCCTCTGTGGGAGAGTTGAAGCTGGGGGAGGGGGCTCACACAGCTTTGCCAGTCTTGGGGCAGTGCCAAGCCAGCAGTGGCAGAGCCAGCACAATGCTGGCTTGGCACTGCCCCCTCAAGGCTGGCGAAGTTATGGGAGAACTGAAGCCGGGGGAAGGGGTGGGGCATGGCTCCTCCCCCTCCCTGGCTTCGGCACTCCCAGCAGCTGCTCCCAGCAGGCCACCATCCCCCAGCCGTTCTTTACTGTGCTAGAGTGTCATTTTGTGTCATTTTGGTTGGTGGTGTGCCCCCGGATTTTTTTAATGTTAAAAGTGTGCCGCAGCTCAAAAAATGTTGGGAAACACTGGTCTACACTACCATCTAATGCAAGTGTGCACTGCCACCTAATGCGGTTCAACTGCACTATATGTGTCTACACTGCCATCTAATGCGGTTCAACTGCACTATATGAGTATGCACTGCCATCTAATGCGGTTCAACTGCACTATATGAGTATGCACTGCCATCTAATGCGGTTCAACTGCACTTTATGAGTATGCACTGCCATCTAATGCGGTTCAACTGCACTATATGAGTATGCACTGCCATCTAATGAGGTTCAACTGCACTATATGAGTATGCACTGCCATCTAATGCGGTTCAGCTGCACTATATGAGTATGCACTGCCATCTAATGCAAGTGTACACTGCCACCTAATGCAGTTCAACTGCACTATATGAGTCTACACTGCAATCTAATGCGGTTCAACTGCACTATATGAGTATGCACTGCCATCTAATGCGGTTCAACTGCACTATATCTGTAACGACTCTCCAACACTCGGTAAGGATCACGCGTAGATTGAAGCACGGTCCAACACGATTTTATTGCAGGTACGACACATGTGAAGCAAAAGCACCTGCCCACCACCAAAACACAACTTATATACCCCAACCCCCCCCTCCCATTGCCCATGCAATGTCCAGGCAGGGTTGCACCATATCCGGTGATTCAGCATATCCCACAGTCCAAAGGGATGTGACCTCATGGCCCCATGAGTCAGCATTAGGGTCTAATTGTCCAATGTCCAGGCTCAGAGGAGTTACATCACTTCCCTCCGCAGCCTTGCACACATCTGGAAGTTACCTCACTTCCACATGACTCAGCACAGTCTTATATAACTGGAGCCAAGGTCACTCAAGAACTAGGGCAAAGGTCGGTGAAATCTCATGCCAGGCTGGGAGCTTGAACTTCACCCAAGCTCAAGTCTCCCAATCCTGACATAACGGCCTCCTCCACCACGTCCTCCCCCTGTAAAACAAAACATCATTCAATCCGGAGGATGAAAGGGGCCCACATACTTTTTCAGAAGACCACAATGAAATGTGGGATGAACCTTCCCTAAACTCTTGGGCAATAAAAGGGTATAGGAGACCTTATTCACAGCTTTCTCAATCCTGAAAGGCCCAATATACTTGGGACTCAATTTCTTGGATGGATAACCCAATTTCAAATTCTGCGTGGACAGCCACACTAAATCCCCTTCGCTATACTCCTCCCCTTCTCGCCTCTTCCGGTCACCAAACATCTTGTAAGAACGCTGTGCCTTCCCTAAAGCTTCCGCTACTTCCTTCCAATCCTCCCGGGCTCGTATCTTCCACTCCACCTTTTCCTCCCCTCCCAACTCCAACAGCTGGGGCAAAGGAGCCACCTCCTGACCATAAACTATCTCAAAAGGAGACCTTCCGGTGGACGAATGCACAGAGCTATTATATGCTACTTCAGCATAGGGCAATAGATCAGACCAATTAGTTTGCTCCTTATTGCTAAAAATGCGTAGATAAGCCCCTAATGATTTCTGCGTCCTTTCTACACCGCCATTACAGCAAGGATGATAAGAGGTCGTAAAGACGCCTCTGAGCCCCTAGCACCTCCAAAAACCGCTCCCAAAACTGAGCAGTAAACTGCACTCCACGATCGCTCAAAACTTGCTCCGGGCACCCATGCAACCGGTACACATGCTGCACATACAACTCCGCTAAGCGTTCCGCAGAAGGCAACCCCCTCAATGGAATAAAATGGGCCTGCTTCGAAAACATATCCAGCACAGTCCAAATGTACTTATAACCCCGACTCGAAGGCAACTCCCCCACAAAATCAGTGCTGACATGCGTCCACGGCCTCACAGGAGTAACTACCACTTGAATCAACCCCTGCGGCTCTGCAGAGGGAACTTTATTCCTAGCACACACCTCACAACACTCTACATATCTCTTTACCTCAGCCCTCATGGCTGGCCACCAATACCGCTTTTTCAAGGCCAAAAGAGTCTTCGTGACTCCCCAATGTCCAGCAGACCTATGGTCATGATTCAACCTCAGCACCTTTTCTCTCATACTCTGAGGGACATACACTTTACCTCCCATAATCCATAAACCATCCAATGACTTGCACTCCTTCTCATGATTCTGCAACCACACATCGCCTACATAACCCTTCTGCAATTCCAAACTCCACTCATCTACTACTCCTTCTTCTTTCTTAATCTCATTCGCCGTTTGAGCTCTTGTCTGCACCGCCAGACCCCAATGTTCTCTAGCAAACACCTCCTCCGCCTTATGCATCTCATTTTCTCCCACACTCGGATACCGAGACAACGCATCAGCCACCACATTCTCTTTGCCTCTAATATGCTGGAGTCTGAAATTAAACCGAGCAAAAAACTGCGCCCATCTCACCAGCTTGGGAGATAACTTCTGGGGATTTCTTAAATATTGAAGGTTCTGATGGTCGGTCATCACAACAAAAGGGGAAGCAGCGCCCTCTAAAAATTGCCTCCACGTCTGCAAAGCGTTGCGTACAGCAAACGCCTCCTTCTCCCAAACGGGCCACCTCTTCTCATGTTCCCCAAACTTTTTAGAAAAATACGCACACGGCTTCATTCTACCCTGCTCATCCTCCTGCATTAACACTCCACCATACGCCCAAGCAGAAGCGTCACATTGCACCACAAACGGCTTATCCACATTTGGATGCATTAACAATGGCCCATTCGTAAATGCTCCCTTTCAACTTCCCAAAAGCCTCCTGACATTCCTTCGTCCACTCCAACTTAGCCCCAGGAGGCTTAGTCTTCTTCGACTCGCCCTTACCCTTGGTCTTCAATAACTCAGTAAGCGGGAGGGTTATCGCCGAAAACCCCGCTATAAAGGTGCGATAAAAATTGGCCAATCCCAAAAAGGCCTGCAATTGCCTACGGGTCTGCGGAGCCTCCCAGCTCAACACATCATCCACCTTGGCCGGATCCATCGCACCCTCTCACTAATTCTGTATCCCAAAAATCAATCTGATTCTTGCCAAATTCACACTTACTCAACTTACATACAGACTCGCCTAAGTCTCTCTAACACCTCTCTTACCAAACATGCTCATCTCTGGTATTCACAATCACGATATCATCCAGATATACAAACACCCCCTTATACAAAAGGGGTGCAACACCTCATTAATCAACTGCATGAAAATACCAAAGGGTAACAGTTGGTGGTACTAACAGCATTCAAACCTCTATAATCAATACACATCCGCAAACTACCATCCTTTTTCTCGCGAAACAACACTGGTGCTGCAATGGGAGACTCAGACCTCCGAATAAACCCCCTTCTTAAATACCCATCTATCTGCTCCCTCAACGCTTCCTTCTCCTTCACAGTCATGGCATATATCTTGGGCTTAGGCAGGACAGCCCTTCCTTAACACATCTATACTACACTAACCTATGGGAGGGGTAGACCCCTGAGCTAGAATCGGGTTAAACACTTAATCCCAGTATTCAACAGGCACCCCTTGCACATCACTCCTAACCTCCTCCTCTTGTAGGAGAACCACCCCCTGTTTTCCAATCGATCTTGGGATTAACCTGCTCAAGCCAAGGTAACCCCAATACCACCTCATGACCTTTAATGGGGGCCACCACAAAATCAATGTCCCCTCCCCGGGTCCCACCCGACCCTTTAAATCTTGAGTCCCCACAGAGAAGGGTCCCCCCCCCATAGAGGATCCATCTAATTGCGTAAACGTTACAGGTGTTTCCAAGGGCTTCATACTACCCCCCAAATCCCCACTCTACGTCGGGGACATAATGGTCTCCGAACACCCACAGTCTACTAAAGCTTTTCTTTCCACAATCTCATCCCCTTTAATCAAACCCAATGTGCATTGAATATTGGAGCTCACCCCAACACTTTTTCTATCCTCATTGTCCACACAAGCTGCTTTAGCGGAGGCCACCTTCACCGGTTCCAGTGCCTGCCTTTGTCGGCACTGGGACGCAAAATGACCAGGTTGCGAACAAATAAAGCAAAGGCCTCGTCCCTTCGATGGCCTTTTCGCTGGACTGGATCGGTTGTCACTGCCACGTCTAGCCTCTCCTCCACGGAATCGCCCTTCAGCAACACCACGACCGGATCCTCTGGACCTCACGGGTTGGAAACGACGCCGCTGCACCTGGGCTAGGATTCCCTCAACACTGCCAGCCAACTGGATCCAGCCATCAACATCTCCAGGATCATCCCGATGTAGACACCACTCCAGGATCTCCTTACGTAGGCCGTCCTTAAATAATTCCAGTAGGGTAGCTGGAGACCACTCTGCAACTTTCCGGCCAAACCCATGAATTCCTCTGCATACTCAGTAACAGACCGGGATCCCTGAGTCAGGCAGCGCAGCGCTTCCTTCGCCTTAATTCTTTCCAACGGATCTCGAAACCGGCTTCATATCGCCTGTAAAAAGGCTCTCACGGAATGCAAACACGGGTCTCGACGGTCATGGCATTGAACATACCATTCGGCTGCCCTTCCTTTGAACACTGCTCCGATGGCCCGCACTCGGCTGCTGTCGCTAGGATAGAGGTGACCATAGTCCTCCATATGGTCTTGCACCGCAGCGGCAAAGAAGGCTACTTTACAGGCTTCCCCTTCAAACTCAACCCGTAATGGTTCCTTCTTCATACGGGCCCCAAATTCCTGGGAAAGCGCTTCCCTTCCATGAGGGACCTCGAGCCTGGTAACACCTCTTCCCATTCCAGCTTGTTGCAGGGGCCGCTTCAACTGAGCCGGACTTCCTCCTGGATGGCCACCAACGGTCCTCACTCCCAAAGGAGATCTAGGACGCTCAGCTGATACTCCGCCATCCATCCACAAATAATAAGTGAAGTCTCCTCCGCCCGGGGCACTCCAAACTGACTCTATCGGCTCTCTTCGGGACATGGCTCGAGACATCCTTCTCATAGTCTGCTCCATAGCCTCCAACTTACACCTCATCACTTCCAACTCCGAGGGTGATGCCGGTTCCGTGGTTTGGAGTCAAATCTCTCTCTCCTTCGCCGGGCAACTTCCAAGCTCACCTGAGCTTCCCACAGTCGCTCCGCTTCTTCGAATTCCTCCTCCTGGGCAACCGCACCTTCCATCATTCCACGGTGCTCATCCGGGCATCCCACTTGGTCGAGAGTGGTCCAGTCCCACTCCATGGTACGCCGGACTTCCTCAGGAGCCGAATCCCATCTATCAATATATTCTTCTTCTCTCCAAGCCAACCTCTCCATTGCTGGGATAGTTGAAAAGGGGCTTTTGCTTCTGTAACGACTCTCCAACACTCGGTAAGGATCACGCGTAGATTGAAGCACGGTCCAACACGATTTTATTGCAGGTACGACACATGTGAAGCAAAAGCACCTGCCCACCACCAAAACACAACTTATATACCCCAACCCCCCCTCCCATTGCCCATGCAATGTCCAGGCAGGGTTGCACCATATCCGGTGATTCAGCATATCCCACAGTCCAAAGGGATGTGACCTCATGGCCCCATGAGTCAGCATTAGGAACCTAATTGTCCAATGTCCAGGCTCAGAGGAGTTACATCACTTCCCTCCGCAGCCTTGCACACATCTGGAAGTTACCTCACTTCCACATGACTCAGCACAGTCTTATATAACTGGAGCCAAGGTCACTCAAGAACTAGGGCAAAGGTCGGTGAAATCTCATGCCAGGCTGGGAGCTTGAACTTCACCCAAGCTCAAGTCTCCCAATCCTGACAATATCAGTATGCACTGCCATCTAATGCAAGTGTACACTGCCACCTAATGCAGTTCAACTGCACTATATGAGTCTATACTGCAATCTAATGCAGTTCAACTGCACTATATGAGTATGCACTGCCATCTAATGCAAGTGTACACTGCCGTCTAATGTGGTACAACTGCACCATATGAATCTACACTGCCATTTAAAGCTGTTTAGTTGCATCAAACTGCACACTATACTACACTGGCCTATAATGCAATTCAATGCAGTTAAACTGCATTCTCAAACTGCATTCTCAAACTGCATTAGATGGCAGTATAGATGGGACTAAGTTATCCTGATATGTGTGTTCAGTGGGAGGCAGGTGAGGCATAGGCTTCAATTGTTATGTGTATTTATCAACAAAAAGTGTTACACTTGTGGGGGACGGGGCGGGACCTTTTAACTTACTGATTGCAATGTGTTAATGAGGAAAATGGAAACCTGTATATGCAAGTCAGTGGATCAAGAATTGACTATATTTCTAGGTTTGCATACAATGTATGCGTGCTCCTCTTTTAGAAATAGACCCGTTGAGATCTAAGTGCTATAATGTGAAGTAGAAATGTAATGCATTGCAAAGCAGTGTTGTGTTTTGCAGAAAACAGCTGCAGGACTCCAAAGGACGACTGCTCCTAAATCCCTATTTATTTATTTATTATTTTGATTTATATACCGTATTTTCCCATTGGCTCAGGACGGTTTACAGCATATCGAACTATAACATCGGAACAATAAAACAGCAGATATCAGAACATTAAAACAGTGTCAAACTACAACCAAGGGTGACTAAAGGTCAAAAGCCTGGCGGAAAATAGCTGTTTTACATGCTTTCCGGAAAGCCGGCAGCTCACTAATTGCATGGACTTCAGGCGGCAGAGCATTCCACAGGCTCGGTGCCACAACAGAGAAGGCCCTGTGTCTAGTTGAAGATAGACGGACAGTTCGTAGGGAAGGGATCTGCAAGAGGTTGTGATCCTCAGATCGAAGAGATCTCTGGGGAACATATGGGAGTAGACGGTCCTTCAAGTACACCGGCCCCAGACCATGCAAGGCCTTAAAGGTCAAGACCAACACTTTGAAGATGATCCAGTGCTCAATTGGCAACCAGTGCAGTCGCTGCAGAGTTGGAGTCATATGGGCCCTGGCCGGCACCCCAGCCAGGGGTCTCGCTGCTGCGTTCTGCACCAGTTTAAGCCTCTGACCAATGTAAAGGGTGTTACAGTAGTCTAGCCTCAAGATGACCGTCGCCTGGATCACCGTGGCCAGGTCACTTCTGGTGAGATAGGGTACCAGCCGCCTAGCCTGTCGCAGGTGGAAAATTTAATTCAATGTGGTTTGTACATGAGAAGCTCCCTGTGGATTGTGCCTCAAGAACAAAGTGAAAGGCTGTTGTTGGTCTTTGCACACTTCAGTATTAAACAGAAGAGTTCACAGCGGGTTGCTGTAAGTTTTTTCGGGCTGTATGGCCATGTTCCAGAAGCATTTTCTCCTGACGTTTCGTCTGCATCTATGGCAGGCATCCTCAGAGGGGGCTTTGGAACTCGCTACCTAGTGAGATTAGGCAAACCCCTACCCTGGCAGCGTTTAAGAAAGACCTAAAAACTTGGCTCTTCCGATGTGCCTTTGGCAAGTGAATATACATTCCATATTTTGTGCGTTCCAACTACAGTTCCGTCCTCATGATGCACCCCCACCCCCCACCTCCGCCGCCCTTAATGAGGGTCTAACCCCATTGTTCGTTCCTTTTGAGCTCCTCCCTCAGAAACACATTCTCTCACCACTTATCTCATCCAGGGTTTTATCAATTTTATACTAGTGCATTGGCCCGCCCACTGTGTTCTATTTCTCTATCATATTATTTTGTAATTGTTTATTTTATTTTTGTTATTTTAAGCTGCTGGTCCTCACCTTCAAGGCATTACACGGCCCTGGCCCGTTATATCTAAAAAAATCGACTCGCCTTTTATCAACCTCAGATACCACTTTGATCTGAAGATCAAATGCTGCTTGTAGTTCCTAGTCTCAAGATCATACGATCTACAAAGACCAGGCGCAGGGCCTTTTCTGCTGCGGCTCCATCTCTTTGGAACACTCTTCCACTTGAAGTCCGTACACTCCAAGACTTACAAGCATTTCGGAGAGCGTGCAAGACTTATCTGTTTACTGTTTTTACTGTTTTATTGTATCACTTATGGCTGATGTAAGCCGCTCCAAGCCTCCGGGAAGTGGCGGCCTATAAATTTGAAATAATAATATTTCTTTTTGTATTTTATTTTGCTGTACTGTAATTTTGGGCTTGGCCTCATGCTAGCTGCCCCAAGTCCCCTTTGGGGAGATGGTGGCAGGGTACAAAAAAAGATGATGAAGATTGTGAAGTCTGTTGTAAACTAGGAAAACGGGGTTTGTATATCTGTGGAATAGCATCCAGGATGGGAGAAAGAACTCTTGTCTGTTGGAGTTAGGTGTGAATGTTGCAATTGGCCACCTTGATTAGCATTTAATAGCCTAGCAGTTTTCCAGGTGTGGCTTCTTACTGTCTGGGGACATCCCTTGTTGGGAGGTGATTAGCTGTCCCTGATTGTTTTATGTCTGGAGCTCCCCTGTCTTTATTTACTATATTTAGAGTTCACAATGTTACTTGGAAGGTGTTGGTAACACAAATAATTACAGCACATCTGTTTGTATGCAGCATTTAATTTATTCTGATCACAGAACATGAAATGTATGTAGTTTCTTATCATCCTTCCTTTCTTTCCTAACCTAGCCATTCTGGAGAAAAGAAAAGCAAGTCTTTGAGAGGGCATAGTGGTTAGTGACAGCAAGAGGGTTTAGTATATTATTATTATTATTATTATTATTATTATGGTCCCTTCTACAATGCCATGTAAAATCCAGATTATCTGGTTTGAACTAGTTTATATGGCAGTGTAGAAGGGGCCTTATTATTATGAGTCTACACAGTTCAAAGCAGATAATCTGGATTTTATATGGCAGTGTAGAAAGGGCCTCCATTAGAGGTGTTAAATCGTATGTTTATATTTTAGAAGCTCCCTCCTTTGTAGTACCAGGAAGCATTGTGGGGTAAATAGTCCAAAGTTCTTCCTGATACAAGTTAGGGCCCTTCCATCCAGCCATATAACCCAGAATATCAAGGCAGATAACCCACAACTGGGTTATCCGAGTCCACACTGTTATATAATCCAGTTCAATGTGGATTTTAAACAGCTGTGTAGAAGGGCCTTTAATGAGTTTGAAATGGGACGCTTTCATAAAATATGTTTCAACTGAGATCTTAAAACACTACAAACCAAACTGTAGATCATTTGACATATTTGCCTGCCTTCCCCGTTATGCTAGGACTGGGTAGGTGGCAGTGGTTGCTACCCCACAGTTGTTCTCTTCCATGGACATGAGGATGTAGCCGTCGTTGCCCCAGTAGGTCGACCAGGAGTTCTTGATGAGCCAATAGTTCTCTCCCAGGAGGTTCCCGTATCCAACTGCTAGTACTGCATGGTCTAATTCCATACTTTTGTTTCCTAAAAGAAAAAGATATGAAAGATGTCAAAGTAATGTGAGGGCCAATATGGAATGATGGGAGAATCAATATGACGAGAGAGGATCAACCACATGCGCTGGATGCGGATGGTGGTGGGAATGAAGACACATTTTCATCCTAGTTCAGAGGAACATTTCGTTGCAGATTCAATACCAATCTAAACCAATCAGGTAGTCGTTCTGCTCCATTATCGCCTGCATTTTTGCAAATGGCTCTCCACATTTCAACCGTTCGTTATGTGTATTTCTAGGTCCATCAGTGTGATTCTGTGGTCAATTTACACTGCAAAAGTTCTACCTTGAAGTCCAAGCAAACCTGCAAATATCAAATGTGAAGATCTGGCTGGAGTGTTAAACTAACAGCAGAGTTGCATTTACTAGGCCTGGTTGATCAAGAAAAAAAATGGTTCAAAACTCGCTGCGGATGTATCTAGTGGAGTTCCGACATTTTTAGTAAAACTTATTTTGTAAAACCTAATGAATTTCGTTAGTAATCAATTAATGGCGGACGCGCATGCGCAATGCGTGAAAACCTGCCAATACTGGGTTTGACAGCTCAGGTCTTCCGCTAAGCCAAGGAGTGGCGTTGGCTCCTTCCCAGGGGCCAGGAGTGGAGCTGAGGAAAGTGGAGGGGAAAGGCGCCTCCCGTGTGTCAGAAATGCCAACCAAAAACACGCTCTTAAGATACCATAGCCTCATGAAGCTTTGGGCAAACTTCAGCCCTCCAGGTTTTTTGGATCAACTCCCACAATTCCTAGCAAGCCACGTACGGGGCTGCGGGAGTAAGCCAAGGAGAGGGCAACCTGCCCGACTCCCACTGCCCATTCTTCCTCGGCAACAACACAAAGCTTGGGTATAAGAATATCCAAAGCTCAATTTTTAATCTCAAAATATACTCAATTATAAAGTACCAAGGTATATCAACACAAGTGCACAGACAGCACAAATCGTGTATTCCAAGATTCAATGTATTATTGAGTTATCAAACATTAAATATAAGTATAGACAATATAAAGGTATATCAAAATAAACCGCATAAAAATGAAGGCTATCAAACAGAGGTGCACAGCCATAAAAATGACAAACAGAGGTGCACAGTCCGTGAACGTGAACGTGTGTTCAGTCCTTGGAAAGCAGCAAAAGTCCCGCAAAAAGTATTACACGCTAAAGTCCTCCATCTCCAAGCCCAGAGAGAGGACAGAGCCTCGGTAATCCTGGACACTTTCAGTTTCCGGAGCGCGTCCCAAAGATCGGCAAAATCCGGAATATTGGCAAAAGATGGATGCCCCTTTCATATTTTAGAACCTTCCACGCCAGAAGCAGTGAGGCGGGGTTCTTTTATTACAGTCTGACTGCTAATATTCTGGATTTTGCCAATCTTCGGGACGCGAATATGGTAATCTTAGGGTGGATCTAGACAGCCCCTTTATTGCGGAAACTTCTGCAATAAAAAGGGGGTGTCCAGATGACATTCTGAAAAATCCCGAATTAATTCGCCACAAACAAGGAAAACCCTGGTTTGTGGTGAATTAATTAGATAGTGGGCTTGATGTGCTATTCAAATTCAACACAAAAGCTGATTTTCCCGGCTTCGGACCCCGAGGGACTTCAGCAAACTGGAAATCTCTTCCTCCATTCATTATCCCGAAACTTCCCAGATTTGGATCTGTCCTTTGTTAACAGGAAGGGGCAGATTTGGCCAGGTTTTTGTTGACACAGATAAACAAAAGACTTCCCTGGCTCGAAAGGCTCAGGGGCTTGGACCTTTTCATTTACATAATCTTTACCTAATCAAGGAACCTCCGGACTCATTGTTTTTCTCAAAACTCCTGCCTCCTTCCTCCATTGGCCTGAAACGTAGAGCCAGCCAGGGAAGGGAGGGCAAGAGATTAGCATTTTGACAGCTCTGTATAACTATAAATATGGCATGTATTTTGAATGTAACCTTATGCGACAAGGGTATTGCGGCCGTCATCCTTATCAGCTGATGAGAAATAAAGACCTCAGTGGCATCTTCTTCCGGACTTCTTTGGTGAGATTATTTGGGGAAAAGGGCTTGTTATTTCTTACTCGTCAGAGTCTCTTTTTAAGATCTTCGCTTTAGAGGTACTTTTGGGGTCTCTGCCCCTTATGAGCCAGGCTATTTCCAAATTGCTCGATATCAGGTTTATTCCATGCCTTCTTGGAAGGCATGGGATAAACCCAGTACTTCCAGTGTCTCGAATGCAGTCCAGACACCATTCCCACAATTTTAGCTCCCCGCCCCCCTCTACTGGCGTCATCACAATGCATCGGGAGAGCTTTGGCAAGACTGGAATGGAGGCCAGGTAAGTTTTTATTACTTTTAAAAGGGGGTTGGCTGTTTTTGGGGTGGGGGGTTAATGGTATCCCGGTGTTGTACTGGGAAGTCCCAGTACAACACTTGAACACCCATCCCAGAAAATGTGCGCTTTTGGGGGGGGGGGGTGAACAGCCTCCCTGGAACATCTGCATTTTTTAAATGCAGATGATCCTGGGATAAAGGGCTGTCTGAAAGTCCTTAGTGCTGAGTCAAAGCAAAAGGGGAAGCTGCTTCAGGAGCACCTAGAGCTCCTATTTGTGGGATGTCACCTCTAATTTAATAGCCATTGCTCAATGCTATGTAATCCTGGCATTTGCAGTTTGATGAGGCATCTGCACTCTTTGGCAGAAAAGGCTCAAGGCCTTGTAAAACTACACCCCCATGTTTCCATAGCATTGAACCAAGGCAGATAAAGTGGATTCATTTTATTGCATATAGATGCATCCAAGGTTTCCTTTTCCATTGCTGGAAGCTTTGGTGCTCCAACACTTTTGCTTTTAAAGAAGAAATTCTAAGCAGGCAGCATCTGAAATGGCCATATCACAAAGAGTACACCTTTTGCTGCTTTTCATGCATTACAATCGCCAGCAAATACCTTTTTTTCCCTTTTTTTTTTGCTTTCAGGATTTTGGAAATTGAGGTGCACAGAAAATCTGGGCAAGACTAATTTTTGATATTGCAGTCGACTGTGCTGGAGATGCTTTTAACTCAGAGTGGCTGTTTATATCCAAGGTGTTCACTGCTTAAGTTTTAATGATGCTATATTAACTTGGTTTTATCTGGTTTTTAGTTATGCAGATGTTATTCCATGCAGTATCTTATATAGTATTTTAAGGATATATCGCATCGATATATGTAGCATTTTAATGATTTATATAGGATTTTAATGTGAGAAATCAGGTTTTTGTGTGTGTGTGTGAACTGTACAATAAGATGCACAAAGTTGATTGGTTGGGCCATGTCCAGGGAGATGGCTGAGCCTGGGACTTTTGGATACTGTTATATTTTTCAGGCTTGAGTTATGCAGGTGCTAGCAGAGAAACACAGAGAGAAGAGAGACAGAGTTTGGAGTATGCTCTTGCTTCATGAGCTGCTGGAGGGGGATTCTCCACATGGACAAAGAAAGACCATTTGAAATCTCTCATAAAAGGTCATTATGTGAGTCGATGCCACTGATCACAGGATTGTGAACTACGAAGAGTAAACTTGGTTGCTGTAAGTTTTTTGGGCTATATGGGCATGTTCCAGAAGCATTATCTCCTGACGTTTCGCCTGCATCTATGGCAGGCACCCTCAGAGGAAAATGGGAAAATGGGGTTTATATACGTATCTGTGGAATGTCCAGGAATGTCCAGGGTGGGAGAAAGAATTTTTGTCTGTTGGAGGTAGACCCTGATTGTTTCTTGACTGTTCTTGTTCTTTCTTTACTGTTATGATTTTAGAGGTTTTTTTAAAATACTGGTAGTCAGATTTTGTTCATTGTCATGGTTCTTGTTCTTGTTTTTTACTCTTCATCAGCGTGGCATATTTTCTCTCTGGCAAGGCAGTGTGTGGGCTGATCAAATGTGAATTTTTTCACTTATTTTATATTGTATTTCATAATCTGGTTTTCATGTATTTATTTGTTTGCCTTATATCTGAAAGAGCTATGGTCTAAGCCAGGGCTGTCCAACTGGCGGCCCGGGGGCCGTACGCGGCCCCCCAGCCTGTTGGACACGGCCCCTGCTATGCCCCCGCCTGCCATTTTTATTTTTATTTTTAAAAATCTAATTTTTTTAAAAAATGGTGGCGGGGGGGGGAGGCGGGGCAGGGAGGAGGAAGTGCGCTGGCTCCTCCTCCTTCGCCTTCCTCCTTCCCTCCATGCACCGCGGCTCGCGGTGGAGCCGCGGCGCGTCCGTGGGGGAGGAGGGGCGAAGGAGGAGGAAGTCAGCTGGCTGCCTTCTTCCTCCTTCGCCCCTCCTCCTTCCCCGCACCGGCGCTCGGGATCGGGGCAAGGGCGCGCGGGGGGGGGGGAAAGATGAGGGACGAAGGAGAAGGCAGTCAGCTGATTGCCTTCTCCTTCCTCCCTCTTTCCCCGCGCGCGTGGGGATCCTGGGCGCCGGCGTGCGCGCGGGGAAAGAGGGAGAAAGGAGAAGGCAGTCAGCTGATTGCCCTCTCTGTTTCTCTCTTTCCCGTGCGGGGGACAGTGGCCGGCGCGCTGGGAAAGAGGGGAAAGGAGAAGGCAGTCAGCTGATTGCCTTCTCCATTCTCTCTTTCCCCGTGAGCGCGGGGACCCTGGGTGCCGGCTAGCGCAGGGAAAGAGGGAGAAAGGAGAAGGCAGTCAGCTGATTGCCTTCTCCGTTCTCTCCCTCCTCCTCCTCCTTTTTCCCCGGCGCCGCAGCGCACGGGACACCGGCTGCACCGGGAAGGGCGGGAGGGTGCGAGGAGGTGGGCCTCCTCCTCCTTCCCGGCGCCGCTGGTGTCCCATGCGCCGCGGCGCCGGAGAAAGAGGAGGAGGAGGGAGAATGACAGCTTAGGAGGGGGCTGGGGGAGGGGCGGGGGTGAGGCTGGAGGAGGGGCCTGGGGCGGGGCCTGGGGGCGGGGCCGAATGGCCCCCCAGGTCATCAGTGACCTCAAGTCCGGCCCTTGACCGGTTAGAAGTTGGACAGCACTGGTCTAAGCATCAAACAAACTTGACTTTACTTGTAAACATAGGACTCGATGGCGCATTAGACTTAAGTAAATACGGGTATATTTGAAATCCCGTTCTGCACGCATTATTTGCAGATACATCCCACAGTCCTAGACACTTGGGAAGTGTCTGACGTGTGATGCGATACAAAAGCCAGGATAGTGATCTTGTTTGCTATGTACTAATCTTGTTATGTATTAAATAATGATGATGATGGTGATGATGTCACAAAATGCAGCTGCTAGACTCCTCACAAAAACATCAATGAGGTGCCATATAACGCCGTCTCTGCAGCACTTACATTGGCTGCCGGTTGAACACAGAGTCCTCTACAAGACCCTGGTCCTAGCATTCAAGGCCCTCCGAGGTCAGGGTCCCCCATATCTAAGAGACCGTTTAACGCCACTCCACCACCAGAGACTGCCACGGTCAGCTCATGAGAATCTTCTCTATGTCCCTGGCCCTAGAGAGGTTCGTTTTGGAGTCCACAAGACAGAGATCCTTCTCCATTGTAGCCCCAATCTTGTGGAACTCCCTACCGCCAGACCAAAGAGCCACTCCTGATCCACATACATTTTTAGGGGCACTTAAGACATGGCTCTTCAGAAGAACCTATGATTGAGTAACAAGCGGTGACTATGTAACCTGTTTATTTTAATTGTGTAAGTCGCCCAGAGCACCTTTCGTGGAGGGCCACTCATAAGAAATAAAGTTAGTTAGTTAGTAAGTACTACCTGCCAGTAGTAAAGAACAGATGGGATCATAAACCTGCAAAGGTAGTGGAAAATGAACAGAAAAATACTGTGGGACTTTCCAATCCAGACTGGCAAAGTTTTGGAATACAATAGACCGGACCTCACAATTGTGGAAAAGAAAAAAAGTTTGGATTATTGATGTCACCATACTAGGTGACTGTTAAATTGACAAAAAACAACAGGAAAAACTCAGCCATTATCAGGACCTCAAAATAAACCAGTACAGGTGTCCCAGTAATAATCGGCACACTGGGTGCCATGCCAAAGGATCTTAGCTGGCATTTGGAAACAATAAACATTGACAAAATCACAATCTGTCAACTGCAAAAGGCCACCTGACTTGGATCTGCACACATCATTCAAAATTACATCACATGGTCCTAAACGCTTGGGAAGTGTTCGACTTGTGATTTTTTTGATACGAAATCCAGCATACATTGTGTTTTTGTGTCAATAATAGCAATAACCTACATCTGCAATACGTTGGAGGAAGTGTCAGGAAATGCTCAAAATTCACAGAACTTTAAAATCTTAGTTCCAGTGAATTAGTGCTATACTTCTTACTGCATCAGTACACTACTGCTGTATTCCCACCCCACAACAGAGGCTTTGAATCACCAAACCATGAAATCTCAACATACCGCAATTTGGTTCATAGTAGATGCCGCTGGAGTAGAATGAAAAGGACTTGTGGGAGGCATCAATGTTCACAGCCACCGGGCCATGTTTGTAGAGAGCAGCCCGCAGAGCTGTGGTGTTTTCGGAAGGTACCATGACAAAACCGGAGACTCTTGCCAACAGCTCAGTTTGGTTGTAGTGACAATAGCCATTCTGGAAGGCGGAAAGCACACACATCTACGTTCACTGCAAGAAAGCTACTTGACAGTTTGGAATATATGTTTGTAAGCATGTAATTCCCCTCCCCATAGCTTCATTTGCAAGACACATTTTTAGATTAGCTCCCATATACCAGGATGGGACTTTAAATGGTTAGAATCCTCAATATATTGTGTAATGTGTGTTTGTCATGATCCGAAATTCAGGGCCTGGAGGATGAGGCCCTGAATCTGGATCCTGACAGACTCAACACAAGATAAGAAGCTAGCTGCATCTTGAAGGCATAAAAAACTGTATGATCCTCTGGGCGAAGAACATCGGTAGACAAATCAAAATTCAGGAATGGCAGGTATTATGGAATAAGAAAATCAAATTCACATATGCCTCAGACCTAAAAGAAAACTTTCTAAAAATGTTCCACCGCTGGCACATCACTCCAAAGAAGATCGGGATGATGTATAAAAACAGCAACCCAAACTGCTGGAAGTGTCACACACAAGTGGGAAGCTATTACCACATGTGGTGGTCATGCCTGGTGACCACCAACTATTGGAGAATGGTGCACAAAACCACTCAATCCATGCTGGGAACTAAATTCCCGATGAAACCCGACTACTACCTCCTGGGCCTCACAGACAACGATAGGATCATGAACACGAATACTGAGAAACTTTTCACCTACATAGCGACAGCAGCAAGAATCGTTTTTGCCAGGTCATGGAAATCAGAAAAATCCCCACAACAAGAGGACTGGCTGCATAAACTCCACGACATAAAAGATATGGACACTTTAACCTTCCTAAGCAAGAGTTCAGGCCAACCAAGAAAGCAAACAGATTGGAGTCCAATAACTGCACACAATGCAGATTAAAAGAGCAATCTATAGCGAATTGTCAGCTCGACAAAACAAAAAACTCAAAGAACAATGGAAAAACTTTGTTCGAGCACACAATTGATTTGCAAAGGAAAAAATATGCCACGTTCAGACTGAATGGAAGTCAACATGTTTTTATTTGTTTACCTGTCTATAACGCCCTCCCCATCATCCCTTCCCCTTCCACCCCCCCCCCTACCCGACCCCAACCTTTCCAAAGTGTTTCTATTCATGTGTCATATGTAATTTGCAAAAAGCAATAAAAATACATTAAAAAAAGAAGCTAGCTGCATCTGGAGAGGAGAATCAACGGCTGCAGCCTTGGTGCAAAAGGCTGCGTGGGAATTGGGGAGAGCGGGAATGTGGTGTTTGAAATGTTGTGGGTGTGTATATAAAGGGATATGCCGATATCCTGTAGTAAAGCTCTTAATTCCCAGACGTGGTTATTTAAGAGTGGCTACAGTGAGTCAGGACAGTGTTAAAGAAATAGAGATGAAGACTTGTTGTAACAATGATAATATTAGGTTGCTGTGAGTTTTCCCTGTATGGCCATGTTCCAGAAGCATTTTCTCCTGATGTTTTGGCCACATCAGGAGAGAATGCTTCTGGAACATAGCCATACAACCCTGAAAACTCACAGCAATCCAGTGATTGCAGCGATGAATGCCTTCGACAACACAATGACAATGCTGTAAAAGAACCTCTAATTACTCAGAAACCTTCACCCTCTTTGTTTTCTCCTCGCGGCATACCAGGCATTTGTAAAAATGCAACTAACCAATAATTAATTTGCTATCCTCATTTTTTTCTTTTTCCTTCCCTTGTCCCCCCCATTTCCTACTTTCCTAGTAAATGTTTAATAAAAAATATTCAGGTGCACATTAGATTCAGTGGTGCATTAGACTCGAGGGTGTGCATCTTAATTCTTTTTCTCTGTGAAACTGCCACTTTCCTTCCTGATATAGGTTCCAGACTCACCTGCCCAAGGTACGGCCCATAAGTCTCTGTGCTGGGAAGTCCACCGTGCTTCATAATCCATTCGTAGGCAAGCCACTCCTCACCACCATCGCAAGCGTGGTTCCCAAAGCCCCAGGAGCAATCGATCAAGACTTGCTGAGACAGCGGAGTGAGCACTCCAGTCTGCAGGGAAAGAAAGAAAGAAGGGTTCCTCTGCTAGTATTAATTATGCTGCTATATACTGAGTCACAGTGTTGATCCATATATCTCAAGCATGGGCCAGCTTCGGCCCTTCGGCTGTTTTGGATTTCAACTCCCACATTTCCTAACAGCCTGTTGGGACAGGGACTCATGCAACTTTTCAAATGGTCTGCATGTCCCAAAGGCATTAATCAGCCATATAGCTCTGTCTTGTTGACATAGTAGCAGCAGTTGACAATGTATGGACAGGTTTTCCCAGGTCTACATGAGGATGGCAAGGATTGATTGAATTTAGGACATTCTTCAGGCAAGGCTAAATACCTAAGAAATTTTCATCCTTCTGCTCTCTTCCTTGACTTTAAAGTTCCACATATTGTTATAACTCTGCAGACTGCCGCAGGTATCGCTTTCTTCTCCCCATCCAAAATTACCTCTTGATAGGTATCATGAAAGCACATACTGTTTGATGAACATGTAGAATATTGAGAGCACTTGGGGGTAATGACTGCGAATGATATGATGCAATACCTAAGGGGGCGCAGTAATGTTGAGTCATAACCATGTGAGGGTTATTGCATCAGCCAATGTCTCTTACTGATGACCTATCAGCAGGTGGCTATATATATATAAGGAGGATGAAATAATCCATCTTTCTTTCTCCTGTGTGACACGGTTTGAGTATCTGCCTATGTTTTGCAGGTGACTATCTGTTGACTCTGATTGTTTGCAAGCACAAGAAAGTGGTTCTGCGAATCCTGTTTGCATATCTATTATATAAAGAAGGTCCCGTCATGGAACGGCCGTCCTAGGCAGAGAAACCTTACAAGGCAGAGACACCAAACTTGGCAACAAAAATAGGCCTCAGGCAAGGTAGGTTTTTAGCAAATAAACTTTCCCCCCCAAAACCTAAAAGGCCCCCAAAACAACAATACAAAAAACCTACATTTCCCAGCGTCCTCCGCGGCTGCCAACGAATCTCCCGGCCTCTACATTCTGACAACGTGATTGGCTGCCAATGAGGGAGTATTTGCATAACGCCTCTATTGGCCAGCCAACATTACCATTCCGACCCATAATAAACTGGCAGAGGAGGATAAGGCAAAGGCCTGAGGCAGTCGCCAACACAAACACCCAATTCACTTCCCACAGAAAATTTAAACCCCTACAAATCACAGCCCACGCCCAAAATTGACAGTAAGGCTTCATTAACTTGATTTCCCTGACTAGGCCTCACTTAATGGGATGCTGCTTACGCTCTGAATTGACAGTAAGGCTTCATTAACTTGATTTTACCAACTAGGCCTC
Organism: Anolis apletophallus; assembly: GCA_030556195.1. Classification (NCBI taxonomy): domain Eukaryota; kingdom Metazoa; phylum Chordata; class Lepidosauria; order Squamata; family Anolidae; genus Anolis; species Anolis apletophallus. Next base: position 49,279,006 of record JARBWK010000011.1, on the reverse strand, counting down.
AGCTCATGGGACATTTGTATGGCCTGAATTGACAGTAAGGCTTCATTAACTTGATTTTCCTGAATAGGCCTCAGCTCATGGGACATTGTGTATGGCCTGAATTTACAGTAGCCTACCTTGGCACACAGAGCCCCTATGACCCATGCTACATTCTACTACAGTTTGGAGGAGGGTGGACCATGGATGATGGGATTTGATGTACCTCCATGGATTATGAGATTTGTAGTACTTACAAACCCTTCATTCCCCACAGACCACTGTGGCCCAGAACCAAGACCGATAAAGACCCAACTTGGCACACAGTGCCCCCATGACCCACAATCCATCCAACTGCAGTTTAGAGGAGGGCACACCATGGATGATGGGATTTCAAGTACCTCCACTCACTTCCAAAGTACCCCACCCACACAAGCATCAACCTCTACATCAACACAGCAGACGGAAAGACAAAAAACATTGTATATCCACAAGCTATGCAGAACGCCAGCAACACCACACACCAACAACTCCACAGGACTTCAACATCCCACCCACCAGAACAACCCACAACGACACAGCCATGGCCCCAACAACACCATAACTAACATCAATTACAACCCTTACATACTCAGACTTTCTCGCATCTCCTAAATAGGGCACAGCAACGCATGCCGGGTACAGCTAGTTTGTATTAAAAATATTTTGGATGAAAACCTGAATCCGTGAATCTGTTGATAGACAGGCTGAAGCGTATTTTTGCTGTGAAAGGACTCAGCTGTATTTTTGCTTGCTTCTGGGACACTTACTATCCAGCTTGCAGCAGTTCAGGGAGGTAGCGATTTGGTAACTATAAATCACTTCACGACCAGCATCCTGTGACACCTCTGCTAATGCATCTTTCACCTGGCCTTCTTTTTTTTGTAAATCTATTTGTGACTATGTTAATGGCAGATAGTCTTCTGTCGTTTTTTGCAGAGCTTTATTTTGAGATATGTATGTTCTCACCTTGAGAAAAAGCGCACCCTCCAGCGTCCCAGTCGTAGCAAAGCTCCAGCAGGACCCACACACAGCTTGGTCTTTGACTGGGGTCACAGCACCTTCATTGGGGAGCAATGTGGACAAGTTGTATAGATATGCTGGTGGGAACAATATTCTCCAAACCAGTGGTTCCCAACCTTTTTTTTTTTGGCCAGGGACCACTCTCCAACATCAGCACCAAAAGGGTTACAAATCAGGTTTTGGTCAACTTTAGATTTGGTTTGGTAATTTGGGGTGCTGATTCAGAAAATTGCATTAGATAGATCACATCAGCTTTAGTTTCTAATACAGAACATATGCCATCCAGTAGTTGCCAACTGCTCACCCACAGAAAACCATATTTAATAATGTAGAGCTGATGTGGTCTATCCAATGCCATTTTCTGATTCAGCACCCCAAATAACCCCAGGAGCAGGCCTAAAAATGAAGACACATGGAGCGTCTCTGCCCAGGGGGAGGGGAGAGGAGGACAAGTAATAGGATGCTTGTTGTTGTGCCTTTTGTGGGTAATCAGCCTATCCCCTCCTGACGACCCCATTGCCTCGGCACTATAAGAGGGTTTTGCGAGATGAGTTACTCTCATTGCAACGGTGTAACAAGGGTGAGAGCGTGGCCCGTATTTTAGTTCTTGTGGACCATTGGTGGTCCACGGACCACAGGTTAGGAACCACTGTTTTAGATATTTGACATTGAAAGTATTGCTTAAGAACAGTGGTTCCCAACCTTTTTTTGACCAGGGACCACTTGACCAGGGACCCCTCTCCAACATTAGTACCAAAAGAGTTACAAATCTGTTTTTGGTCGACTTTAAATTTGGTTTTGTAATTTGGGGTGCTGATTCAGAAAATTGAATTGGATAGACCCACATCAGTTCTAGTTTCTGATACAGAACATATTCCACCCAGTAGTCACCATCTGCTTGCCCAGAAAAAAACATATTTATTAATCTAGAGCTGATGTGGTCTATCCAAGGGATCAGGGCTGGTCAGTGACTGGGAAGGAATGGCAGGTGGAATGAAAGGAGTGGAAATAAGATAAATGAAATAAAATAAATAAAGAGGAAGGAGAGTCATGGACCAGATTTTCATCCTCGTGGTCCACTGGTGGCCTATGACCCACAGGTTGAAAACCACTGCTCCAAACAAAGAGATAGACAAAAAAATCCCTGACCTGCATGTTCAGGTTTAACATGAAATAGGCAGTTTGGGAGACACAGTGGAATTTTTTGGACTGAAACCTAAAGAGGCTTTTCTTACAACCCATAATGAGAGTGTTGTTTTCATTTTAAGTAAGATTCATAATTCATTTCTAAACATCCAGGATAGTGCTGTAAACCCTGTGTTGTGTGATAGGACCATTGTTGGACTGGGACTTCAGAGATCCAGATGTAAGAGTTCTCATTCAGTGCAAATTCCCATTCAATGCTGTTTATGTCTCTACTCTTAACTATTTTATCAAGATTGGCCATTGCTCTCCTCCCAAGACGGAAATGTCTTCTGATTTCCTGGCTGCAGTCTGTGTCTGCAGTAGTTTTCGTGCCTAGAAATACAAACCCTGTCACTGCCTCCACATTTTCTCCCTCTTTTTGCCAGTTATCAATCAGTCTGGTTGCCATAATCTTGGTTTTCTTGATGTTAACTGCAACCCAGCTTTTGCACTTTTTTCTTTCACCTTGGTTAGATGATTCCTCAGCTCCTCCTCACTTATACTCAAGTATATATGGTAATAATAATAAGAGATTTCTAGACAGGTGTTCTTTCAGGCTAAAATAATATATATACATTTATTTGCAAATTTTCTACTTCTCATGCCCCCGATCTGTAGGGAGGGGCCCCCACTATATTTGATTTTAACTTTTGTATGGTTTTCACTGTGTGTATTTTTATTGGTACTTTCTGCTACCTTGAATCTCAATGTGGGAAAAGGGAGGAGTATAAATAAAATGACAACGACGACAATAATGATAACAATGCTCACTGGATTACCATCCTTGACTTCCTCAAAAGGCTGTTGTGAAGATGTAATGGGAAACGGGAGACCTGTACACTGCTTTGAGTACATTGGAGGAAAGGAGGTACATTAGGGTCCCTATGATATAAACCAAATAATTACAAAATATAGCACTTACCATAAAGCCTCCAATCTAGGCTGTCTGGCAAAGTAAGACCCTCATAGTGATATGATGGGAAGGGCAGCCCCTTCTTAGGTTGCCCATTCTCTAACCTCCCCCTCCTCACTGCTATCTCTTCCATGGTTTGGTCGGCCAAATGGTTTACTGCCAGCTTGTAGGAGAGGTTGGCCCGGTTCTTGGAATGGATGTATCTAGAACCAAACAAAGGCAGGAAAGAAAAGATGGGGAAACCCAAAAATGAATGGTTAGAAAGACATTCTGCAATAATATATAAAAATATATTCTAGAACAGAGGTTCCCAACATTTTTTTGACCAGGGACCACTTGCCAACATTAGCACCAAAACGGTTACAAGGCAGTTTTTGGTCAGCTTTAAATTCAGTTTGGTTATTTGGGGTGCTGATTCAGAAAATTACATTGGATAGACCACATCAACTCTAGTTTCTGATAGTCGCCATCTGTTCACCCACAGAAAACCATATTTCCTAAGTCTCGGCACTATAAGAGGATTTCACAAGACCAGTCGCTCTAGTTGCAGCAGTGTAGTAATGGTGAGGAAATGGACCATATTTTAGTTCTTGGGGACCACTGGTGGTCCACTCACCACAGGTTGGAAACTACTGTTTAGACAGGGCCATAGCCAGGATTTTGATGGGGGGGGGGGGGGCTGAGACTGGGTGGAAGAGGGTCTACCCTAGCAAACCTTTTGTATTGTTATCCCAATAACCCCATTAATGTGGGATATAATGAGCATGGTGATCAGATCATGATATGAATTAACATAACAGTTTAAATAATGTACCAGTAAGGCCTTTCGCAGACCACCCTGAGAATTTGGGGGGCTGAAGCCCCCTTAGCCCCCCCCCCGGCTACATGGCTGGTTCTAGAGTATAATCTAGAAGATAACCGAATAAAACCAGTAATGATGTCCTGTGCTAGAGACCTAGGGAAAAATATAGTCGCCTTCGGGCTGAGAGAGGCGGTCTAGAAGCAAAGTAAGTAAATAAATAAATAGATTTGGATAATTGGAAATATCTATGGAATAAAGGATTTAAATTTTCAATAGTGGGGTCCATTAGAGAAAACATGTATAAAATGCTCTATAGAACAGGCATGGGCAAACGTTCGCCCTCCGGGTGTTTTGAACTTTAACTCCCACAATTTCTAATAGCCGGTAGGCTGTTAGGAATTGTGGGAGTTGAAGTTCAAAACACATGGAGAGTCGAAGCTTGCTCATGTCTGCTACAGAAGTTACATAATGGCAGAATTAATGGCCAAAATAGATAAAACTCAGTGGGGGAAATGCTGGAGATGTAATTTCTTTCTTTATTTATATCCTACTTTTCTCTCATGGGTGGGACTCAAAGCGGTGTACAAGACTAAAACGGTAAAGATAAACATAACATAAAAGTCCAACAAAAACATCATAACCCAGGTAAACAGACTGCACACAATACCCCTATATTTAAACAATATACTGCTAAGGTTATTCGTTAAAACAATTGTGCTGAGCTCCTAAAAATTCCATTTTTCTTTGGTGCAGAAAGGCACCTTCTTCCATGTTTGGTGGATGTGTAAGGAGGTTAAAATGTTTGGGAAAAGGTGACGAAAGAAACAAATAAAATGATTTATAAAAAGATCAAGAAAAACCAATAATAATCATCATCATAACGACAACACTTTCTATTCTGCCCTTCTTCTTGAAGGGACTGGGAGCGGATTACAATATATAAAGCAGACACAGGCAAACATTCAATGCCTTGTTACAGTGTCATATAATGAGACACACAAACACAGATAAAGGCAAAGGTTTCTCCTTTTATTTCCGGCTTTGGAGGCAGTGCTCATCTCTGGCTCCTGGGGAAGTGCTCTTCTTCATTTCCAAGCCGAGGAGCCTGCGTTGTTACCTCCTGGTCGTGTGGCCAGCAAGATTGTTTGAAGCATCTCTTTGACTTTTCCCACTGAAGCAGTACCTATTTATCTACTCACATTTGCATGTTTTCGAACTGCTAGGTTGGCAGGAGCTGGAGCTGAGAGACGGGAGCTCACCCAGCCTTGCGGATTTGAACTGCTAGTCTTCTGGTCAGCAGTTCAGCAGCAGAAGGGTTTAACCCAATGCACCACCGCGACCCAGAAAGATGCCTACTGGGCTTGTTTCAAGAGAGAATGCGCAAAGATGATGTAGAGTTTGCCAATAAAGTTTCATGGCTGCGAGAATTACAATAACAAAGTCTTGGGAGAAAAAGAACGACTCATTAAACATTAGAGAAAAAAATAGTCGAGTATCTCCAAATGGCTAAGATCTCAAATGGCTTAAGAGGGAGGAACAATGAAGAGTTTGTTAGAAAATGGGGACTTGCCTTCGGGTATTTAAGAAATAAAACAAAATAGATTTTGAAATACATGCACAAGGAATTTATTAATGTAATGGTAAGGATAAAGTTTGGTTAGTTACTACTTCCCCATGGCGTGGTGTCAGAAGTCATGGGAGGTGGCGGGACTGAAATATGTGTACTTTGATTGTTGAATTGTGAAGATTGTATGTTTTCTTTTCCTCATAAACCACAATAAAATATATATCAAGACAAAAAGAAAAAAGAAATTCTGCTGCTAATCTAAAAGATCTGAAAATAATGTGAGCGCTGCTTTGTTGCCTATGATGCGTAGCTACTCGCCACAATATTATCTATCTAAAATATTGTCCCTTGTAGATAAAATGGAAAAATCAAGCTTAGATATTTTCAAGCTGTGGATGGTTGAATCTATGGATACAGAATTCATGGACATGGAGGGCTTTTTGAATACACAGATTGAGATGTGGTGACCCTCTGCTTTTTCTCTAATGTAGACAGATCTGCTGATATGGCTGTACAGCTTGGACAATTTTGGAGTCTGGTAGCCAGCATATATCGTTTGAATCCATCTTGCTGACACATATGGACCTGGAAAAGACTTCTGTCCATAAATTGTCAACTGATGCTGCTGTGTCGACAAGATGGATCCAAGTGATCCATCTTGATTATAAAATACAATACAATCAGATATTATAATCAGATTATAAAATACAATACAAAATAGAACATAGAAAATTGTAGATGCAATTGGCTGCTGTGCTCAGATTCAGCCAAATCTGCTATCTTCCATACTGCACGTTGTGGATGAAATTGTGCTTTGGACTTCAATAGCATCTACAATTTCCTACGTTCTAGCCAGCATACATTGCTTGGATCCGTCAGTTGACAATTTATGGACAGAAGTCTTTTCCAGGTCTACCTGTGTCAACAAGAAAGATCCAAGCAATATATGCTAGCTGCACCACGACTTTAGCAAATTGTAGATGCTATTGGTTGCTGTGCCTCAGATTCAGCCAGCTCTGCATTTTCCTGCCCTTCCTTTCTGCTATCTGTCATACCTTACGTTGTGGATGAAATTGCGCTTCCGGTGTGCCACCTCCGCCTTGCTTTTGTAGGTCTTTTGGAACTTTTCTTTGTAATGATGGAACAGGTGATCGTGGACTCTTCTGATGTCCCCAGTGGCCCCAACAAATTCCTGCATGGGATTGGCCAGGATTCTGTGCTCTGGTCCTCCCTCTGGCCAATGGGAACACTGCACACCTGCGATATGAGGAGTGCAAGCAATGGTCATTGCCAAAGGTAGGTCAGCTGCAGGTTATTATGCCTCTTCAGGTCTATGGTCTCAGCCACACATGCAAAAAATCCTTATCATGCATTAAAACAGCCGAGTATCATGTATAGGTGAAATACATGATACTCGGCTGTTTTAATAGCTAAAGCAATTCTTTTTGGCTCTAGTGCAATTTTCAAAAACTCACTTGTTACTCTGCAGTTTCAAGGAAACACAGGTCGGGTGTTTGTTTATTGGTTGGTTATGTATGTGTCCTATCTAGAATTGTGGGGTGGTGATGCTATGGCCCGGTCGCCCAACAGGAGTGGTGCGTTCGCTGCCAACTTTTGATAGTGAACCGTTATCTCCATCTGCCACCGTTAAAAGCCTAGGTGTTGTTTTGGACTCAATGCTGATGATGGAGGCTCAGGTCACCGCTGTCAGCAAACAGGCCTTTTTCCACCTTCGCCAGGCAAGGCAACTGGTACCCTACCTCTCGGGAGAGGCCTTGGCAACAGTAATTCATGCTACGGTCACCTCCAGGCTGGACTATTGTAATGCACTTTACGTCGGCCTTCCTCTGTCAGCGACCTGAAATATTTGTAGTGTTGTAAACGCGGCCGCCAGGCTACTTACGAGAACTCTTATGAGATGCCACATAACTCCAATTCTACAGCATCTACATTGGCTGCTAATTGAATACCGGGTTTCTTATAAAGTGTTGGTCCTGACTTTCAAGGCCTTATATGGTCAGGGGCCGTTGTACCTCAGGGATCGCCTTTCTCCCTTTCACCATCAGTGGTCACCGATACCCTCCCAAGAAAACCTTCTCTTTACACCGGGTCCCAGAGAAGTATGCCTAGAAACCACAAGGCGTAGGGCTTTCTCAATCTCTGCTCCAGCTCTATGGAATTTGCTGCCACCTTATATGAGAGCCATGCGTGACCTACGGTCCTTTGTCCAATCACTTAAAACATGGCTCTTTGGTAGAGCATTTAACCTGTAATCTATTTTAAATCGCCACTTGTTGTTTTACCTGTTTATGTAAGTCGGCCAGAGCACTTCGGTGAAGGGCGACTAATGAAATAATAAAAATGAATGAGTGAATGATGGAATGATTGAGGTGGATGGTGGGTGGGATAGATTGGTGGGACGGGGCACAATCTGGATTTTATATGGCAGTGTAGAAAGGGCCTCAGATAATCCAGTTCAAAGCAGATAATGTGGATTGTCTGCTTTGAGATTCTGGATTTTATGGCAGTGTATAAGTGCCCCCAGATTGTCTCGAAGTGTAGACTTAATTAATCCAGTCTTCCCTTCCACCTCCCTCTGAGGCTGGATCTACACCGCCCTATATCCCAGGATCTGATCCCAGATTATCTGCTTTGAACTGGATTAAGTGAGTCTACACTGTGATATAATCCAGCTCAAATCAGATAAACTGGATTTTATATGGCAGTGTAGAAGGGGCCTCATGTAATCCAGTGCAAAGCATATATTGTAGAAGACCTGCCTTGATATTCAGGGTTATGAGGCTGTGTGGAAGGGCCCTCAGAAACAAGGGAATTCCAGACATCAAACAATCAAGGGCCAGTAAACAACTCCAGGCAAGGGGCCAGGCTACCTCTACGCAGATACCCTCACTGATTGACTATGCAGCTACAAGGCTACTCAATGCTATTCAAGCCTGCTAATTGCAAAATTCACACTTGCTTCAAACAGACAAGGGTTCTTTCTCTTGCCCTGTCCAATATTTCACAGGTATGTACAATATTTCACAGGTATGTACTGTATATACTCTGAAGATACCCTGAGCCATACATGCAGGCAAAGTGTCAGGAGAGGATGCTGCTGGAACATGGCCATACAGCCGGGAAAACTCACAGCAACCCAGTGATTCCAGCCATGAAAGCCTTCGACAATACATCAGCCATGGGCCAACTTCGGCCCTCCAGGGCCTAACAGCCAGTGTGGGAGTGTGGTCCAAACCACCTGGAGGGCTGAAGTTGGCCAACGTCGGCTCCAAATGCTTTAAGGTCAATATCCAGTAATTCTGGGACTTGGATGCATTTGATCACCAGAATGGGACCATACCTGAGAAGTCCTTGAAGGGAAACGGGTCTCTGCACGTACCGTGAGGAAGATCGAAGATGCTAGACGGGAAGCTGTGGGAAATGCTGGTGTAGTCAATCTCATACTTGTCATAATGGGAGCCGAGGAGGGTGTTGTATCCCCACATCTCATAATGGACTGGCACGGGGTCAGTGGAAGCATTGGACACCCAAAACTTGTAGGTATTTTTCTTCTTGCCCCAATAGGACACACTCTCTAGGACTGTGCAAAGCTGTCCCTTGTAGTAATCCAGCCCTACAGCCTGGGATTTGGAATATGAGGGAACACCATTGAGTTGGTTGGTGAGATGTTGAGAAAGGACAATCATAAATACAGTTCATATGCAATGGTTCCTCAGATCATGGACAAATGTCCACCATAAGACAGATCAGTAATACTCCTAATACAGTCTTACAACTATTATATGGCAGCATAGGGCCCTTCCACACAGCCATATAACCCATAATATCAAGGCAGAAAATTCCACATCTGCTTTGAACTGGGTCATCTGAGGCCCCTTCGACACAGCTGAATAAAATCTCTGCTTTGATCTGGAATATATGGCAGTGTGGACTCAGATAATCTAACTCAAAGCAGATAATCTGGATTTTATTCGACAGTGTAGATGGGGCCTAAATTCCACTGAAGGTCCGTCCTTCTACACTGCTATATAAATTACAGATTATCTGGTTTGAACTAGATTATATGGCAGTGTAGTCTCATATAATCCAGTTCAAAGAAGATAATCTGTATTATCTGCATTAATAATCTGGGTGAATATGGCAGTGTAAAAGAGGCCCGAGTTTAATGTAAAAGGTTAGAATTCATTTCAAAGGTTCAATTATGGTGACCAGCAAAAGAAGCCACCCAAAACTACAAAAATATTTTTTTTGAAAATTAATGTGATTTCCACATAGAATTCTCAAGAATTTTCTCAAGAATTTTTTGAGAATAGAATTCTCAAGAATAAATGTAACTTTTATGTCAAATTGCAGCACAAAACATAAATTTGGTGTAACTACTTCTGAACTGAGATGATGTGGGCAAACTTGGGCCCTCTAGGTCAGGGGTGCTCACACTTTTTCAGCATGCGAGCTAATTATAAAACAACCAAGTCAAAATGATCTACCTACCCACTACAAAAAATGTGAAACATATAACACAATATCTGCTTTGGACTGGGCTTTCTGAGTCCACACTGCCATATAATCTGATTCAAAGCAGATAACATAGGATTTTGTTCAACTGTGTGGAAAGGACCTCCGATAACCCAGAGCCGGCAGCACTTGGGTGGCGTTGGGAGCCTGCGGGGCGGGACTGAGCCTTCCTCCCGCCCTACTTGTGATCTACCAGGACGCCCTATGAGATCTACCAGTAGATCACGATCTACCTAATGAGCACCCCTGCCTTAGGTGTTTTGGAATTGTGGGAGTTCAAGTCCAAAACACCTGTAGGGCCAACGGGACCATGCCTGTGATAGATGATGGGGGAGAAGAAACTGGAAGGACTCACCTTGAAGTCCGTCAAGTTGGGAAAGACACTTTGGGGCCCAATTGGTTTGTCAGATGTTCCATTGACCCGGAAACATTCTTTGAAGTTGGCCTTGTTTTCTGTAGTTTCGGGGGTCACCTTGAAGCTGGCCCCAAAAGGTTCTTCATAAGCAAACTGATATGTAATCACCTGACCTGGAGCAAGAAGAAAAGTATTATGCCACCAAATATTTCAAAAGTATTACATGTCAAGCCACTTTGAGGCTTCTTCGGGAGAGATAACGCAGGAGATAAATAAATGTAATAATAATTACATATTTTAAATTGTATGTTGATGCCCAGCTCTTTAAGCTGTTCTTCATAGCGCTTATTATCAAAGGTCTGGAGAACAAGCCCTATGTGGAGCAGCTGAAAGACCTGGGCATGTTTAGCCTGCAGAAGGGAAGCTGAGAGGAGACATGATGAGGCCCATGGATCAAGATGTGACCAAGAGGTGAGGGGAAGTCATAGGGAGGAGGGAGCAAGCTTGTTTTCTGCTGCCCTGGAGACTAGGACACAATGGAGCAATGGCTTCAAACTACAGGTAAGAAAGGATGTTAGGAAGAACTTCCTGACTGTGTGAGAGAGCTGTTCGGCACTGGAGTGTGGTGGAGGCTCCTTCTTTGGAGGCTTTTAAACAGCCTGGGTAGCCATCTGTTGAGGGCACTTTGAATGCAATTTTCCTGCTTCTTGGCAGAATGGGGTTGGACTTGATGGCCCACCAGGTCTATTCCAACACTAGGATTCTATGATTCTAGGATGCTTTTAAGACAAGCTGTTTTGAGCCTCCTTTAGGAGAGATAAAGTGGGGTGTATATAAACATAAAAAGCCCCCTAGTGGCTCAGTGGGTTGAACCGCTGAGCTGCTGAACTTGCTGACCAAAAGGTTGGCAGTTCGAAACCAGAGAGCAGAGTGAGCTCCTGCTGTTAGGCCCAGCTTCTGCCAACTTAGCAGTTTGAAAACATGCAAATGTGAGTAGATCAATAGGATGGTGGGAAGGTCATGCCAGCCAGATGACCTTGGAGGTGTCTACGGACAACGCTGGCTCTTTGGCTTAGAAATTGAGATGAGCACCACCCCCCAGAGTTGGACACCACTGGACTTAATGCCAAGGGGAAACCTTTACCTTTACTATACTATTATTATTATTTATGGCATTTTACCCCGCTCTTCTCAACCCCCGAGGGGGGACTCAGAGCGGCTTCCAAAAGGCACAATTTGATGCCTACATCACAATTGCAGTATAAAACACAATATAAAACCCTCCAGCATTCGCCACTAAAATACATTAAAATACAATTATATTCACACATCCTATGCATTCACCTATGTTAAAAACAGTGTTCCCTCCATAAAAGCATTGAGCCCTATTCACCAACTTTCCATTAAAACTACTAAAGTGCTGTCCTGTGCTACTATGCAAACGCCTGGTCCCACATCCAGGCTTTCACTTTTCACTACTACTACTACCACTACTACTACTAATAATAAGACTTTCTTTGCCCTCAACCAGGCTGTAGAATGAGCTGCTAGAAGACATTCATCATCTGGAGATCAGAATAAAGATCAATCTCTTTCAGCGGTACTATCTAGATTATTATGTTTTTAAAATTATGGTCTCGAAGATATTTATTCATTGGTTTTAATATGACATAGCACTCAGCCACAGCTGCAGACATGGAGTGATAGACTCAGTGAAAATGGACTTCAACTGAACATACCCAAAACAGAGTATCTGGAATGTGGCCTTCAAACCAGAAAAACACTCCAAATTAATGGACAAGCACTAAAGAAGGCCACTCAATTTAAATACCTAGGATCACTGGTCTCCATAGATGGCGGCACAATGCCAGACATACGGTCACAAATAAATGCAGCTTGGTTGAAATGGTGGTAAACGACTGGCATTTTATGTGACTCGAAAATGCCCAAACAACTCAAGAAAATGCAGGAAGCAAGACTACGGTGGTCCGGCCACGTCATGAGAAGAGAACCAAAATCAGCAGCCTTTGGAGATTGTAGAACAGTGACCACGTGGACAAAGGCCAAAGAAAAGATGGATGGACACCATCAATGGAGACATGCGTGGTGCCACCCTGAGACCTGAGGGTGCCCAAAACAAAGCCCTGTGAAAACGACAGTCACAATGCTAACCTCTCAATTGGGAAGATAGCTTAGAAAAAAGATGGATGGGTGGATAGGCATGGATGGATAGATAAATAAATGGGTGGAGGGATGGATGGATGAATGGATAGATAGACAGATACTACAGCACTACATTTGGAGATTGCAGGACATTGACTATGTGGACAAAGGCCAAAGAAAAGATGGATGGACACCATCTATGAAGACATGTGTGCTGTCAACACGAGACCTATGGATGGCCAAAACTGTGGAAACGACCGTCACAATGCTTACCTCTCAATCGGGAAAATAGTCATAGTAGGCATAAGGCATTCAGATGGTGGAAAGGCTAAATATAAATGTAGAATGTCCATGAAAGACAACAACAATGCAGCGGTTCATGGGAAAGATCCCTTCATGTTGCTACAATGTGCAGGAAACAAAGGGTGGTAATAAACGGACATTTCTCTGGGTGGAAAGAGGTGAGAAGTGGCGTACCCCAAGGTTCAGTTTTGGGGTCCGTTACTTTTTAATTTATTCATTAATGATCTGGATGTAGGAGTGAATTCTGAGGTAGCAAAGTTTGCAGACGACACTAATTTGTGCAGGGTAGTTAAAAATGAAACTGATTGCAAAGAGCTCCAGAAAGATCTCTCGAAATTGAGTGAATGGGCAACAAAGTGGCAAATGCATTTTAACCTAAACAAGTGTAAAGTCATGCACATCGGGGCAAAGAACCCCAACTACACCTACCAATTGATGGGGTCAAAGCTTTCCGAGACAAACCAGGAAAGGGATCTTGGGGTTTTGGTGGACAGCTCAATGAAGATGTCAACCCAGTGCGCAGCAGCAGTGAAAAAAGCAAATTCTATGCTAGGCATGATCAGGAAGGGAATCGAAAATAGGTCAGCAAATGTTGTATTACCTCTCTACAAATCTATGGTAAGGCCACATTTGGAGTACTGTGTACAATTCTGGTCTCCGCACCTTAAGAAGGATATAATGGAACTGGAAAAGGTACAGAAAAGGGCAACAAGAATGATCCAAGGGATGGAGCGGCTCCCTTATGAAACCAGGTTGCAACGCCTTGGTCTTTTCAGCCTTGAAAGACGGCGTCTAAGAGGTGATTTGATCGAAGTGTATAAAATCATGCATGGGATAGAAAAGGTGAATAAAGAAAAATTATTTTCTTTGTCACAAAACACTAGGACTAGAGGGCACTCCCTGAAGCTCCAAGGTAGGAAAATTAGGACTAATAAAGGGAAATATTTCTTCACCCAGAGGGTCATTGGGTTATGGAATTTACTTCCAGAAGAGGTTGTGACAGCTGTCAGCCTGAACAACTTCAAGGCAGGATTAGACAGATTCATGGATACCAAGTGTATCGGTAGTTACTGAAAAGGACATTCTAGTGCCACCTCGGAGTGGTTGAGGTAGGCAGGATTTCCCTGGGTACTGGTTGTGGGGGGTTGAGAGCAGGTCAGGGTTTTGCCCTCCCTTCTGCTCGAGATCCCCGTGTAACAACTGGGGGCCACTGTGTGATACAGAATGCTGGACTAGATGGGCTGAGGTCCGATTCAGCTTGGCTCTTCTTATGTTCTTATGTTCTATATGGACAAATAGTCTTTTTCTAATATCAAGAAGCTTTCAGTTTTTCCAGAATAGATTTTTATATGTATGAGGGAAATAGAACAAAGCCTATCATTGGCCTATCACTAGCGCCTCCGCACTTGCCCTGCTTACCATGGTAATACTGGATCCGACTTCTTCTTGCAGACTCATTGAACCAAGCTTCAAAGGGCTCCACTATTTCAGCATAAGGTAGTTTGAGGATCCCTGAAAGAAGCAATTTGGTGATGGCGACTTCAAGGGAAGAAAGAAAACTGCAATGCAATAAGCAGGCAGACCTGAAAAACACTTCTTGGATATTGGATATTAGAAATCTATATAAAGAAAAATGTAATGTTAGTTTATGGGATTAACATAACTTAAAAACCACTGGATGAATTGACACCAAAATTTGGACACAATACACCTATCAGGCCAGTGAGTGACCATCACTCATAAAAACACTGAAAAACGCGGCGGAAGGGGCTTAAAAAGCCGAAAAATCACAAAGATGCTACAGCGCATGGGTAAAAACAACTCTCCCGGCAAACAAAACACACAATAGCATATACACACTCTCTACACCTCCCAGCATCCCCTAGACCAGGCCTTCTAGAAGAGGAGGATGATCCAAATGCACTGCTTCCAAGATGTAAGTTTTCTTCTCCTTAGATTTCTTTGAGAGCATCCCAGTTCCTGCATATTTCCAATTTCTTATTCCTGGACTGCAACTCCAGGAATCCTCCAGATAGGTAGATTAGATAGTAGGTAGGTAGGTAGATAGATCGATCAGGAAGACTGCTGGGAGTTGAAGTCCAAGAATAGGTACAGAAAGAAGAAAGGGGAGAAAGAGGAAAGGGAAAGAAAAGCAGGGGAAGGGAAGGAAGAGAAAGAGAAGGAAGGAGAGGAGAGAAGAAAATAAAAGAAAAAAGGGAAAGAAGGAGAGAAAGAGGGAGAGAAAGAGGGAGGGAAGGTTGGCCACAGCAACGCATGGCGGGTACAGCTAGTGGGGAGATTAATTTGAAATAGTATAATTTGTTGCATCTGGTGACTGTTGCATAATCAATTGATTTCCAAAACAAACTATGTAGGTCATGAGTTCGAGGCCTGCCCAGGTCGGGGTGAGCTCTCGACCAATTGCGTAGCTTGTTGTCTGTCTATATATGTTGTTTGTCTATGGCATTGAATGTCCGCCCTGAGTCCCCTGCAGGGTGAAAAGGGTGGAATGTAAATGATGTAAATAAATAAATAAATAAATAAAAACTGGCTGATTGCTGTCTGGGGGATCCTTTGTTGGGAGGTGTTAGCCGGCCCTAATTGATTCTTGTATGGAATTCCCCTGCTTTTTGAGGGTTGCTCTTTATTTACTGTTCTGATTTTAGAGGTTTTTTTAATACCATAGCTTCATCACAATAGAGAAAAAATCCACTTCAAATCTGGTTTCTGCCTCCTACAGAGTTCTGGGGTTTGTAGTTTAGGGAGAAACCTTTAACAGCCTCACTAAACTACAAACCCCAGAATTCTGAAGGAGGCAGAAACCAGATTTTAAGTGGATTTTTTCTCTTGTGTAATTTGCTCATTTTCATGGTTTCTTCTCTAAAAAGCACCATGTCAGACTACACAGAGAAGCCACTGAACTCCACAAGCATGTGGACAATCTCAACAGAAAGGAAGAAACCATGAAAATGAACAAAATCTAGCTCCCAGCATTAAACACTCTAAAATCAGGACAGCAAATATAGAACAATGCTCAAAAACACAGGAATTCCAGACAAGAATCAATCAGGGCCAGCTAACACCTCCCAACAAAGGATTCCCCCAGGCAGGAAGCAGCCAGGCCTTGAAACTGCAGGCTATTAAATGCTAATCAAGGTGGCGAATTGCAACATTCACACATACCTTTAGCAGACAAGAGTTCTTTCCCCCACCCTGGACATTCCAGAGATATATAAAGGTGTTGTAATTTGGTGAGTTGTAGTTTGGTGGGAGTTGTAGTTTGGTAAGGAACCATCACTATTTGGAAGAGAATAAGCTAAAGACTTTGTAAAAGTACAAGACTCGTTATTCATAGCATGAGCCATGGCAGTTAAAGTGGTGTCAAACAGCATTCATTCTACATTGCTTCTATTGTTTCTATCCAAATTGTTGCCAATTCAAACAGTATTTTATGCAGTATTGTAAGGGTGCATTTCGACATTGATTTATGTATCATTTTAATGTTTCTAATGATTTATATCTTTGAATGGTGTATTTTGTATTGCATTTTATCATCTGGTTTTTATGCATTTATTTGTCTGTCCTATATATGAAAGACCCTATGGTCTAGGCATTAAATACCCTGACGTTTGTACATTTGTGTACATGTGTTTGTACATGCGTGTGTACCCTGACGTTTGTACATCCTGACGTTTGTACATTTTTGATGCTGGTCATTGACCGTAATAAATCTTGTTATTGTTACAAATTAAATAAACATTGCAGATGCACCCAAAATGTAAAGACGCAGATGGGTAAACCAAACTGCGTCACCTGGAAAACAAGGCTAAATTGATATGGCTGGCTTGCATGGGAAAACCTCTGCGTCACTTGGAAAACAAGGCTAAATTGATATGGCTGGCTCGCATGCAAAATAATGAAAAGTGCTGGAGAGGCAAGATAATTCAACTGAAATCCACTGACGTAGAAGTAGAATTGATGTTTCATCTTTCAATTAAAAGTACTGATAGCTACCGAGAGTCTGCAATTGGTTATATAACACCAATATAACCAAAATCCTAACCAAGATCCATTAACTATTCCTGTCTCCTCTATCTTTGTGGACTTTAAATCCTAAGAGTCCCAAACAGCACAGTAAATGGTAAGTGCTTTCCAAAACATATGGTTGATTAAAGAATCCCAAGCCTGATTTACCCATTTGCTACAAACCATATATTCTTGACAAATCCAAGAAAACCATATTACCTGTAATGTGATAGACATCCCAAAACTTGGGAAGTACCTGCAGAGGGGTGTGCAGAGTGGTACAGTCCGCTACTGAAATGCCTATAGAGGAAGACAACCAATTAGACAACTTTAATATAATGTATGCACAATGTAACGTATGTACAATTAGACAACTTTAATATAATGTATGTACAATGGGCAATATGCAATCTTCCCCAGAGGAAATTAGGTTGGAAAAAGTCACCATTTGCTTCCAAATCTACAGTGAAAGACTTTTGATAACACGTAATGGAAATAGTGTAAAAAGATTCTTTAGGAAATTGCCTTAATATGGGTATATGGATAATTGCAGTGCTCCTCAAACGATCTGATATGAGGAACTGGCAGTGATATTTTTCCAGTGTGTCAAGGACTGGCACCATAATGATGTCCACAGATACAACTGTTTCTTTCTTTACATGAGACCAACAGTCAGTCCTTCAAGGATAAGCACCAACTCAAGTTCCACCCCTTTGAATAGCCCTGCTCTGGCTCACAATTGTGCTGTGTTGCTCTAACCAGGGAGAATCTCTGCACATTCTGTTCCAAATTCAAAACTTTTATTGGTCTGTTGTTTGTAGCTCTGCTTAGTTATCCTGCGGCATTCTCCAGACCACATTAGCCTTCAGAAAATGTGAAAAATCAACATCCACTCTGCACATTATTTATTACTATTCCGCCCATGATCTAAAAGATAGAAAGGAAGACAGAGAGACTCACCGAGAAAACATGTCCATGTTAATAAGATCAGCACCCCCATTCCGGACATAGGCACGGGCCAGACAAGTGAGAGACAATTTCAGAAAGAGCAGTTTTATTAAGTCATGGCGTGCCAATGGTTAAATGAGGGCCCTCCCAAGATAGGTGTGGAAGTGCTGTAGAATGTAAGCGTGGGTCTAGAAGAGGTCCTATTGGTTGATTAAAACTCACAACAAAGAATCACAAGAGCAGGTTACAAGGCAATGCATTAGCTTGTTTCTCTTTAGTATTAAAGTGGCTCATGAACCAAACCAAATATTTTATCCCTAGAGAGCAGCATACATTACTGAAGCACCAATGTATTTAATACAATTTGTTAAACCAAATGCACATAAGATTTATTTGGTGATGATGTAGATCAGTGTTTCCCAACCTTTTTTGAGCCGCGGCACACTTTTTACATTTGCAAATTCCTAGGGCACACCACCAACCAAAATGACACAAAATGATACTCTAACACAGTAATACATATAGTTAATATGTTTTTAAAATGTATTTATACACTCAGTGTGAAACCTGGGCCTGTTTCAATGAACTCAACATAGATTATCCTGGCAGGAATGGCAGAAAGACACAAACTTCCCACACAGAACTCCCATAACCAAGAGAAAATGCTATAAGAGTTTGGTGGGCATTGACCTTGAGTTTTGGAGTTGTAGTTCACCTATATCCAGAGAGCACTGTGGACTGAAACAATGTTGGATCAGAACCAAACTTGGCATGAATACTCAATATGCCCAAATATGAACGCAGATGGAGTTCAGGGAAAATAGACCTTGACATTTGGGAGTTGTATTTGCTGGGATTTATAGTTCCCCTACAATCAAAGAGCATTCTGAACCCCACCAATAATAGAACTGGGCCAAACTTCCCACACAGAACCCCCAGGAGGCAAGAGGAGGTATCTACTTGGGGAAAGGGAGGCGGGCCTTCCCAATGCATGGAGAGGGAGAGACCAAGTAGACAACGAGTGGGGAGGGGGGGTGTTTGTAAATTTGTGCCTTTATCGAGGTAGGTTTCTTAGGGTTTTTATACCCCTCCCCTCCTGGAGGTTCCAATTTTCCATGGCACACCTGATGATTGCTCACGGCACACTAGTGTGCCCCGGCACACTGGTTGGGAAACACTGATGTAGATAATAATAATAATAAAACTTTATAACCCACATCCATCTCCCCAAAGGGGACTTGGAGCGGCTTTTATGGGGCCGTGCCCGAACAACACATTACAAAAAATATCAAAAACATCAGAAAACAATAAACACAATAAAAGCAATAAACACAATGAAATAAATACATATTTAAAAACACAAAAGATAAGCTCCAAGATAAGATTCTTGGAGCTGTGAGAACAACCATGCGTTCTCTAGACTCTTGCCCCTCCTGGTTTATCAAACTCACTAGTGGGGCATTAGGGTTCACGACGATTATTAATGTCTTGTTGGAACAGGGACAACTACCATCTAGATCAGGGGTGCTCACACTTTTTCAGCATGGGAGCTACTGATTAAAAAACCAAGTCCCAAAGATCACCTACCCAGAAATGTAAAACATATAACTATTTTCTTATTTATTTATTTATATTTATATTTCCTTTTTATGTACCGCTCCTTCCAGCAGGCTCGGGGCAGTTTACATAAAATGAAGTTATAAAACATCAACATTTCAATTTAATAACAACAATATAAAACAGAGCATAAAAATACATCCAACCACCCCATTTCTCCCACACTGCCATATTCCCACACATATTATCAGCCAGAAAGTAAGAAGAGAGGCTTTTGAACTGCAAGGCCATTTAATACTCAGCAAGGTAAACAAAGGGGCATGCATAAATACATCCAACCACCCCATTTCTCCCACACTGCCATATTACCACACATATTACCAGCCAGAAAGTAAGAAGAGAGGCTTTTGAACTGCAAGGCCATTTAATACTCAGCAAGGTAGACAAAGGGGCATGCATAAATACATCCAACCACCCCATTTCTCCCACATTTCTATATTCCCCAACATATATTTCTCAAGGAACAAAGCAAGCAGAGAGGCTTTGGAGCTAAAAGGCCATTTTTAAACATTAAAAATAAACAAAGAGACATGCCACAGAACAATCAAGCACCCACCCCAAAGTAAAAAGACCGACCTTTGAGATGCGGTAAGGAAATGACCCCAAAGCATCCTTCTTCTTCTCCTCCGTCGTTGCTCCTATTTCCACGCCACCAGCATGTGTGCCGCCTCCAAGAGTTCACGAGAAGTCCGAGAGGCAGAATGGGCGCTTCGCGTCATCCAGGCCCGCCCCCTTTGGTCTCCTACAACTCTGAGTGGCTGGAGAAGGACGGAGGGAGGAGGAGGAATCCAAAAGAGGGGGCCCATTCTGCCTCTTGGACTCTGGAGCTTTTGGAGGCGGCGCGCGAGCAGGGAGCGGGGAGGAGCAACGACGGATGACTTCTTTGCAGCGCGCAGGGGCGCATGAAGAGGACCAACAGCAAAAAACCTGGTCAGAGGCCTGAAGATCACCAGGATGAGGCCCGAAGATCACCCTGGTGATCCCAATCACCATTCTGAGCACCCCTGATCTAGATTTTAAAAAGCAATTGTTAAGACCGATTCTTAAGAAATTGTCCCTGAATACTGGAACTACTGGCCTATTTCTAACCTTCCTTTTCTGGGCAAGGTTCTAGAGCAAGTGGTGGCTTCTCAACTCCAGGGATTCTTGGATGAAACTGCTTATCTTGATCCCTTGCAGTCTGGTTTTAGGCCTGGTCATGGAACGGAGACAGTTTTGGTTGCCTTGGTGGATGACCTCTGCAGGGAGCTAGCCAGGGGGAGTGTATCCTTGTTAGTTCTCTGGGATCTCTTGGCGGCTTTCAATACTATCGACAATGCTGTCCTTCTGGGTCAGCTCTCTGGAATGGGTCTTGGGAGCATTGCACTTCAGTGGCTCTGCTCCTTCCTGTTGAATCGTACCCAGTTGGTGATGCTGCGGGATACCTGCTCAGACCCCTGGCCATTTTCTGTGGGGTGCCCCATGCTTTTTAACATCTTGTTTGGGGCATCCTCAGGTCTCAGGTTGGCAGCACGTATGTCTTCGTTGATGGTGTCCATTCATCTTTTCTTTGGACTTTGTCCAAGTGGTCACTGTCCTACAATCTCCAAAAGCTCTTTGTGCTGCTGATTTTGGTTCTCTTCTCATGACGTGGCCGGACCACCCCTGTTACATCAGCTCCACTGATTGCCAATTTGCTTCCAAGCACAATTCAAAGTGCTGGCTTTGGCCTATAAATCCCTAAACAGTTCAGGTCCAGTTTACCTGTCCGAACGTATCTCCTTTATGATCCGGTGTGACTGTTAAGATCTTCTGGAGAGGCCTTGCTCTTGGTCCCGCCCTCATCGCAGGTGCGGTTGGCAGGGATGAGAGACAGGGCCTTCTCAGTGGTGGCCCTGCAGCTGTGGAATTCCCTCCCCAGTAACATCAGAACAGCCCCCTTGCTCTTAAGCTTCAGGAAAAATATTGACCTGCCTATTTAAGCAAGCCTTTGGTGATTAATATGACCCATAAATATGACGGAAGAACGGCAAAGCAATTGGTTCAATGTTTACAAAGCTCAGTTGGTGCTAGATTTTTGATATGTTTGGTATGTTTTAACCCTTTAAAAGACTATTTTAATTGGTATGTATATGTTTTATAATATGGTTTTTTACTGATATTTTTAATAACATTGTTGTGCTACGTTCAGCAAAGGACAAGAGGGATCCCCTCATTTCTGCAGGAGTCTACCATATACCATACAGCTATGGACAAGTCTACACAGGGACCACCAAACGTAGCAATGCTCAAATATGAATCAAGGAACATGAAAGGCACTGCAGACTAATTCAGCCAGGGAAGTCAGCCATAGCAGATCACCTGATGAACCAACCTGGACACAGCATACTATTTGAGAACACAGAAATGCTAGACCACTCTGACAACCACCATGTCAGACTACACAGAGAAGCCATTGGGATCCACAAGAAGCATGTGGACAATTTCAACAGAAAGGAGAAAACCATGAAAATGAACAAAATCTGGCTCCCAGTATTAAAAAACTCAAAATCGTAACAGTAAATAAAGAACAACATTCAATAACAGGGGAACTCTGGACAAGAAAGAATCAGGGACAGCTTATTGTCTCTCAACAAAGGATTCACCCAGGAAGTAAGAAGTCACATCTTGAAATTGCCAAGCCATTAAATGCTAATCAAGGTGGCAAACTGCTATATACACACCTACCTCCAACAGGTAAGAGTTATCTCTCTCACCCTGGACATCATTCCACAGATATATGAACCCAATTTTCCTAGTTTCCAACAGACCTCACAACCTCTGAGGATGCCTACTATAGATACAGGCGAAACATCAGGAAAGAATGCTTCTGGAACATGGCCATACAGCCCAAAAAACTTACAACAACTCAGTGATTCTGCCCATGAAAGCCCTCAACAAAATAAATAAATAACTCCCGGACTTCTAGTTATGGCTTTAATCCATGTTTTATTGAAATATCATTAATCAAGAGAAGGGAAAAGAGTATTTGGACAATTTTTAAAGTAACACCCCCCTCCCCCAAAAAAGGAGAATAAAACTGTTCTGAATTAATATTACGTGTTTATACAGAACTAGGTTGTATGGCTTGGCATCTGTTCTGGCCCTGTTGTGGCTTCAGAAGGAACCTACTGACGAAAGCAAGCAAAGGACAAATTGTTTCCAACCTTGAACAGAAGCCAGCTAGATCTGGAACAAGAGAAAGAGATGACACAGAAATGGCATTTTCGATATCCTATCTTTTGTTTAAGAACATTGGAGATGTTGTGCTGAATCTGACCAAGGTCGCAGCTATTCCATTAGCCTATTTTGAGTCAGCGCCATCTGGAGAATTCAACCCACAAGGAAAATGTAAAGCAGCGCTTATTAGATCAGAGGTTCCCAAACATATCTGGCCTTCCATTGACTTTCTAGGAAAAACAATTACTCATCAACTCCCTGGAAATCTCATTTCTTTAAATGGAAAAAAAACCAGAAAGATGCCGTGACAAATTTGCATTCTTTTATGTTTCTCTATTTCTACTGACAGTCCCTTACAGATCCACCACCTAGACTCTACTCTTGGAAGACAATCACACTCAGCCGTGAGTGATAGCAGTCTGTGGCCCCTTCTACACTGTCATATAAAATCCAGATTATTTTATTTGAATTGGATTTATCTGGCTGTGTATGTGACTAAATGAAAAATCATACGTAGTTCACGTTTGACCAGCCCACACACTGCCTTGCCAGAGAAAGAAAATATGCCACGAAGATGAACAGTAAAGAGCAAGTAATGTACTCTTCGTAGTTCAGAACAACATATTTACAATCATGTGATCAGTTGCATCGACTCACATAATGTCCTTTTATGAGAGATTTAAAATAGTATTTCCTTGTCCACGTGGATAAACTCCTTCAGCAGCTCATGAAGCAAGAGCACACTCCAAACTCTGTCTCTCTCTGATTCTCTGCAAGCACCCGCATAGCTCAATGTAACAATATCCAAAAGTCCCAGGCTCAGCCAGCTCCCTGGGCATAGCTCGACCAATCAGTTTCATGCATCTTATTTTACAGTTGACACACACACACACACACACACACACACACACACACACACACACACTGATTTCTTGCATGCTCCAACAGTGTAGACTCATATAATCCAGTTCAAAGCAGATAATGTGGATTATCTGCTTTGATAACCTGGATTATATGGCAGTGTACAAGGAGCCTATGATGATTTCTACCTACATCTGACAACATAGGAAAGAAAGATGTTGTAAATAAGACAGCTTGAAGCTTAACATTATTTACTAAAATCAACCATAGGAACATTCACATTATACACAGAAAAGTAAGATGGTGAAGGATAATTGTAAACAAAAATTTACAAAGAACATCATTTTAAATTATTTTATCAAGATCGATCAAAACAAAACCTACATACAAACCTACAACCCCCCACCCCAAAACCACGAAGATAGATTGGACCTGAAGCATATAGGGTTTTATAGGTAATAACCTGCACTTTGAATTGAGTCAGGAAACTCATTGGCAGCCAGTGGATCTGATTCAATAGGGGCATGTTGTGATCCAGTTAGTATCAAAAGCACAGAGTAATGGGTTCAACAATCAAGCAATGAGTCACAAGACTTCGATATAAAAATATATCTATTCAAATATAGTGCACAACACTAGAGTATAACATATCAATCATACAACAGGACATGCTATAACATGTATGTCATGATAAGGAGGCGCATACATAAACCGGATTAAATTCCGCAATGTTTAGACATATAAATACAGTTTCGCTCCTCACAGTAAATTGGGCAGTCCACAAAATCAATGATAATGTCTCTAGTAATGTGAAGTCCAAACATTATATGAACTATTAAGGAGCATACTACAGTCTCCTAGGTCCATTTATCTGATGTTTGTTTGGACTTCACATTACTAGAGACATTATCATTGATTTTGT
This sequence comes from Anolis apletophallus, assembly GCA_030556195.1. Classification (NCBI taxonomy): domain Eukaryota; kingdom Metazoa; phylum Chordata; class Lepidosauria; order Squamata; family Anolidae; genus Anolis; species Anolis apletophallus. The sequence continues at coordinate 49,254,572 of JARBWK010000011.1, read as the reverse complement.
GGACTGCCCAATTTACTGTGAGGAGCGAAACTGTAATTTATGTGTGTAAACATTGCGGAATTTAATCCGGTTTATGTATGCGCCTCCTTATCACGACATACATGTTATGGCATGTCCTATTGTATGATTGATATGTTATACTCTAGTGTTGTGCACTATATTTGAATAGATATATTTTTATATCAAAGTCTTGTGACTCATTGCGTGATCCAGTTAGTACTCTGGCCACTGCCCTTTGCACCAATGGCGATTTCTGAGCCGTCTTCATAGGCAGCTCCACATAGAGTGCATTCCAGTGGTCCATTCTAGATGTAACCAACATGTGGACCACTATGGCCAAACTAAGTTTTAATTGTGCAAAAGCTCTCCTGGCCACCGCCAAGACCTGGGGTTCCAGGCACAGTGATGAGTCCAGGAGTACTACCTAGGTGTGAACCTGCACCTTCAGGGGGAGTGTGACCCCGTTCTATACCGTGTTCAGCTTTGAGACTGACTAGGACGACCTCAATTTCAATTTGTTTGCCCTCATCCAAACCATCACAGCAGCCAGGCACTGGTTCGGGATCTTTCACGTTACATGGAACTCTAGGATTTGCTCTTTGGAGCATGTATTTAGAATCCTTAAACTACAAATCCCCAGATTATTATGATTATATTTCTTTATGCCCTGCTTTATCTCTCTTGAAGGAGACTCAAAGCAGAGCTAGTGAAATAATCATATTGCTATAAATTTGTAGTGTGAATAAAGAATAACGTATTTTAGGTTTGTTTTTTAAAAAACAAAAACATATTAAAACTTTGTGAATTTAGGAAGGAAAGTTTTGACTTAAAAATAATAATAAATGAAGGCGGTAAATCATGGGATCGCCATAAGCCACTGCCTATTGTTCTTTATTCTTCTAGCTTGGGAACCTGCCGTTGTCCGGATTATTTGAAAAAGTCATTTTTTTATTTTCCAAATTGCATAAGGCTGTGGGTGTACTACAACTCGCATCATGCCAGATTAACCATGAGAAATTCCATCAGTACTTAGTTTGTCATGTTGGGCAAGTTCTAGATGCATCATATCTGGGATTCAGTGTGATCTCTGGCTGCAGGGTAAATTACAACTCCTGCCATGGTGATTCAGTCCGCTCAAACCCTTCCAGTAGGTTCAGTTGGCCATGGGGGTTCTGGGTGCCAATTTTGATTCAGGTCCATTGTTGGTGAGGGTCACAGTTTCTCTGGTTGTAGGTGAACTACAACTCCCAAAACTCAAGGTCGATCTCTCCCAAATGCCCCCAGTAATCAAATTTGGGCATATCAGGTATGCATGCCAAATTTGGTCCAGATCCATCAGCTTTTGGATTTACTGTGCTCTCTGGATGTAGATGAACTCCCTAAAATCAAGGTAAATTTTCCCCAATGACCTCCAGTAATTTTTGCTGGTCATGTGCTAAGTTTAGTCCAATTCCCTTTTTGGTGGGGTTCAAAGTGCTATTTGATTGCAGGTGAACTATAAATCCTAGTACCTACAACCCCCCTCAAACCCACCAGTATTCCAATTTGGGGATATCAGGTATGTGTGCTAAGTTTGGTCCAGATCCATCATTGGCAAAACTAGCTTTGTTCATCCGTGGAAGTTATTTTTTTTATAGCTAATGGACCATTACAAGTAAAAAAGGACCTGAAAACAACAATAAATGCACACAGATAATTATTGGAGAGTGGCAGGAACTCCTTGCCGAAGCACCCATTTACGAGAGGCGTTCATTAATGATTTCCCCTGACCCACTTCCTGTGGACTGAGAGCAATGAAACCTGGCACAGTTATGAAGTGCGATGGTGCGAGGTCGGGTGAATAAGGAGATGCGGTAGAATTTCAAAGCCACAGGAGCATGCTTCTTCCATTTGGGCAACAGGTGAGTTGTGAACTGGTGCATTGTCTTGCAGAAGGCAAAGGACACCTTTGGTGAGCATGCCACATTGTCTCTTGGTTTAAATGTCCTCCTGCAATGTCTGCAGCAGAGAAGCATAGTATGCTCCAGTGATCATGGCTCCCTTTGCTAGAAAATCTATCAATCCTACTCCGTGCTGGTCCCAAAATACGTGAGCATGACCTTGCCTGACGAGAGTAGGGCATATGAGGTGGTGAGTCATGATGCTTCCATCACATCGACTGGATTTTAGTCTCAGAATCATCGTGATGGACCCAGCTTAGCTCCTGTGCGATCAGTCTGTTGAAAAAGTCCTCCTGGTTTCCATGGCACATAATTGTCAATAGAGCCCGAGAGCAGTTGACTCATTCCTGCTTCTGGAAAGGTGTGAGCAGCAGGGGGACCCAGCAAGCGGATACCTTGTGCATGTGAAGATCGTTTTGGGTGGTTTTGTCCATGGACCCCACAGTCATCTTGACATTTTGGGCTAGGGGGGTGAATGCTTATGCAGTGATTTTCCAAAATGGCAACCTTCACTTGCTGGGTGATGTGTTCATCAATAGCAGAGTGGGGTCGCCCTGGAATTGGAGCTGTTTCCACCAAAGTCCAACCACATTTAACAACATGTTATCATCCCAGTTCTTGACTCCATCATATGATGGAGAATCATCATCATCAACCTCTTTCATCTCATGGAACATCTCCTTTGGTGTGCGGCCTTTCAAGAAAAGGAACTTGAGGACTGCTCTGTATTCCACTGGGTCCATTATCAAACCTCACTCCACTTCAGCACCTGTCAAATCAAGACCGTTATCAATTCTGAGTTGTAAATTGGTACGTTACCTATAGAGACTTATGTCATTACATAGGCCCAGTTTCAGCATCCTGTGATAAACAGAAGCGGGTCAGGGGAAATCTTTAATGAACGCCCCCTGTAATACTTATAACCTGCTAATTGCTCAAATGAACTCAAAAGTAGAGGAATATGAATGGACACGAGGAACATTGCTGTTGGTTACAATTAGTCTTTCTTCTTTACAACATGTTATCATCCCTACTGGGTGATAACATGTTGCAAAGCAAATTCTCCTCACTGCTATGGGGAAAAAAAATCCAGTTTACAAAATAAGAGATAACTATTTTCTTACAGGGCATTGCACCAAATGACAAAGAAAACATCTTTGCAGAATCTGGAAAACATTCACATAACATGATGTACAGTAGATAAGAACCTGACCTCAGCTCTATGTTCAGTTCACTTCCTAGGCATCATCACATTGAATAGATGATGTTATGACCATGAAATAATATCCTGGCAGTGGGTGGTTCTGTTCTTTAGATTATGTTACCTTCACTTTTGCCCTGACCATTGCACTAACCATTTTGGAAGCAATAGACTATTATCTTTAGATTAAACCATTCGTACTTTGCTGCATTTCACAAATGTAGTTGATGTAAGAAGAAAAATGCAAAATCTACATTGTTTTTTCAAGTCCTTGCTTAACTATTTTTTCTGGTTATCAATTGAACATTACTTTTTCAATACCAAAGCAAAGGTTGGGGTTGAGTCATATAGTCGGAAATCCCTTTGATGTAGGAGTGGGCACTTGTTGTTCATTTGTTCAGTCGCTTCCGGCTCTTCGTAACCTCATTAACCAGCCCATGCCAGAGCTCCCTGTCGGCTGTCACCAACCCCAGCTCCTTCAAGGTCAAGCTAGTCACTTCAACAATGCCATCCATCCATCTTGCCCTTGGTCGGCCCCTCTTCCTTTTTCCTTCCATTTCCCCCAGCATCATTGTTTTCTCTAAGCTTTCCTGTCTTCTCATTATGTGGCCAAAATACTTCATCTTTGCCTCTACTATCCTTCCCTCCAATGAGCAATCAGGCTTTATTTCCTGAAGTATGGACTGGTTGGATCTTCTCGCGGTCCAAGGCAAACTCAGAACTTTCCTCTAACACCACAGTTCAAACGCATCTATCTTCCTTCGCTCAGTCTTCCCTATGGTCCAGTTCTCATATCCATAGGCGACTATGGGGAATACCATTGCTTTGACTATGTGGATCTTTGTTGCCAGTGTGATGTCTGTACTCTTCACTATTTTATCGAGATTGGACATTGCTCTCCTCCCAAGAAGGAAGCGTCTTCTGATTTCCTGGCTGCAATCTCCGTCTGCAGTCATCTTTGTGCCTAGAAATACGAAGTCTGTCACGGCCTCCATGTTTTCTCCCTCTATTTGAGTTATCAATCATTCTTGTTGTCATAATCTTGGGGTTTTTTAATGTTTAGCTGCAACCCAGCTTTTGTCCTTTCTTCTTTCACCTTGATTTGAAGGCTCCTCAGCTCCTCTTTGCTTTCGGCCATCAGAGTGGTACCATCTGCATATCTAAGGTTGTTAATGTTTCTTCCAGCAATTTTAAACCCCAGCCTTGCATTCATCAAGCCCCACACATCGCATGATGTGTTCTGCATGCAAGTTGAATAGGTTGGGTGAGAGGATACAACCTTGCCGTACGCCTTTCCCAATCTTGAACCAGTCTGTTGTTCCATGGTCAGTTCTTACTGTTGCTAACTTGGTCATTATACAGATTCCTCAGGAGAGAGACAAGATGATTTGGTATGCCCATGCCACCAAGGACTTGCCACAATTTATTATGATCCACACAATCAAAGTCTTTAAAATAGTCCAGGGCTGTCCAACTTCTACCGGACCTTGGGCCGGAATTCCGGTCACTGATCACCTGGGGGGCCAAGCCCTGGATCCGCCCCTCCCCACCCCCGGCTCCGCCCCCTCCTCGCCCCCGGCATTGCATAAATATACAATTAAATATTATATTATTTAAATAAGGGGAGAGGGAGGGATTGATGGAACACATGAGGGGCATTAATATACAATTACATATTATATTATTTAAATAAGGGGAGAGGGAGGGATGGATGGAACACATGAGGGGCATTAATATACAATTACATATTATATTATTTAAATAAGGGGAGAGGGAGGGATGGATGGAACACATGAGGGGCATAAATATACAATTGCATATTATATTATTTAAATAAGGGGAGAGGGAGGGATGGATGGAACACATGAGGGGCATAAATATACAATTGCATATTATATTATTTAAATAAGGGGAGAGGGAGGGATGGATGGAACACATGAGGGGCATAAATATACAATTACATATTGTATTATTTAAATAAGGGGAGAGGGAGGGATGGATGGAACACATGAGGGGCATAAATATACAATTGCATATTATATTATTTAAATAAGGGGAGAGGAAGGGATGGATGGAACACATGAGGGGCATTAATATACAATTGCATATTATATTATTTAAATAAGGGGAGAGGGAGGGATGGATGGAACACATGAGGGGCATTAATATACAATTACATATTATATTATTTAAATAAGGGGGAGGATGGATGGAACACATTTAAATAAGGGGAGAGGGAGGGATGGGGAATAAATATAAAATAACATATTATATTATTTAAATAAGGGGAGTGGGAGGGAGGGATGGAACACATGAGGGGCATTAATATACAATTACATATTATATTATTTAAATAAGGGGAGAGGGAGGGAGGGATGGAGGGGAACACATAAGGGGAGGGAGGGATGGATGGGCATATTATATTATTTAAATAAGGGGAATATACATAAATATTACATATTATATTATTTAAATAAAGGGGGGAGGGAGGGAGGGATGGATGGAACACATATATTATTTAAATGAGGGGGGCATAAATATACAATTACATATTATATTATTTAAATAAGGGAGAGGGAGGGATGGATGGAACACATGAGGGGCATAAATATACAATTACATATTATATTATTTAAATAAGGGGAGAGGGAGGGATGGATGGAACACATGAGGGGCATAAATATACAATTACATATTATATTATTTAAATAAGGGGGGAGGATGGATGGAACACATGAGGGGCATAAATATACAATTACATATTATATTATTTAAATAAGGGGGGGAGGATGGATGGAACACATGAGGGGCATAAATATACAATTACATATTATATTATTTAAATAAGGGGAGAGGGAGGGAGGGATGGAACACATGAGGGACATTAATATACAATTACATATTATATTATTTAAATTAGGGGTGAGGGAGGGAGGGATGGAACACATGAGGGGCATAAATATACAATTACATATTATATTATTTAAATAAGGGGAGAGGGAGGGAGGGATGGAACACATGAGGGGCATAAATATACAATTACATATTATATTATTTAAATAAGGGGAGAGGGAGGGAGGGATGGAACACATGAGGGGCATTAATATACAATTACATATATTATTTTAATAAGGGGAGAGGGAGGGATGGATGGAACACATGAGGGGCATAAATATACAATTACCAGGGCCGTAGCCAGGATTTTGATTAAGGGGGGCTGAGTTTGGTTCAGGGGGCTGAGACTGGGTGGAAGAGGGTCTACCCTAGCAAACCTTTTGTATTGTTATCGCAATAACCCCATGAATGTGGGATATAATGAGCATGGTGATCAGATCATGATATGAATAAGCATAACAGTTTAAATAATGTACCAGTAAGGCCTTTTCGCGGACCACCCTGAGAATTTCGGGGGGGGGGGCTGAAGCCCCCAACCCCCCCCTGGCTACATGCCTGACAATTACATATTATATTTAAATAAGGGGAGACGGAGGGATGGATGGAACACATGAGGGGCATTAATATACAATTGCATATTATATTATTTAAAAAAGGGGGGGGAGGATGGATGGAACACATGAGGGGCATAAATATACAGAATATCAAGGCAGAAAATCCCACAATCTCTGCTTTGAACTGGAATATATGACTGGCCACATTGATCAGCATTGAATGGCCTTGCAGTTGAAAGGTCTGTGTGCTTTCATTCTGCCAGTTTACCCTGGCTGATTCCATTCAGTGCAAGTCAACAAAGTAAACTTAGGTAATTGCAAAGAATGTAAATAATTCTGGGGGAGGAAAAGGAGGGGAAAGGGGTGGGAGGCCTTTCCTTGAGCTCCCTCTCCTTCAATTCCCCTCCCTCCTTTTTTCTCCTCCTCCCTTCTCCTATGGCTGGCCGGTTCTCTCCTTCTCATTAAAGAGACAGTTCATGAAACGCAAATGAAGGGGTCAGAAAGGAAGGGGCTTGTGTGTGTGTGTCTGAGAGAGCCAGAGAGATCTTCCCTTTGCGCTGGGGAGAGGTGTGCCCAGGGCAGGTCCCCCTCCTCTCTCTCTCTCCCTCTCTCTCTCTGTCACTCACTCACTCACTCACTCACACTCTCAGACACACTCCCTCCCTCCCAAACCCCTTTTGCTTCCCTGGCGCTGAGGGCCTGAGCGCCTCCCAGACGGAGCAGCAGCAATCCTGAGGAGGAAGCGGCGCTGCCGAGGGGGAAAGCCATGCGGCCGGGTCGCTCTTCCTGTTTGCTGCCAAGGGGGCGGGGCCCGAAAGACATCACTCCCTCCCATTGGCCCCCTCCCTCAGGAGAAGAGGAGGCAGCCAATAGAAAGCCAAGGGGAGGGAACAAAAATAAAAATAAATAATATTTTTTAATTGAAAAAAATATTTTAAAAATATTTTAAAAAATATATTATTTATTGCAGGAGGGTAAGGGGCCGTAGCCAAGGGGCTAGGGGGGCGTGTACGCCCCCCGGGCCGCCTGTTGGACAGGCCTGAAATAGTCAATAAAACAGAAATAGATGTTTTTCTGAAACTCCCTACCTTTCTCCATTATCCAGCGGATATTGGCAATTTGGTCTCTCGTTCCTCTGTCTTTTCTAAACCCAGCTTGTACATCTGGCAACTCTCTCTCCAGGTATTGCTGGAGTCTTCTTTCAGGATCTTGAGCATTACCTTACTGGCGTGAGAAATAAGAGCCACTGTACGAAAGTTTGAGCTGTCTTTAGCATTTCCCTTTTATGATATGGGTATATAAGTTGATTTTTCCCAGTCTGATGGCCATTGTTGTGTTTTCCATATTTGGTGGCATCTAGCATGCATCGCCTTGACAGCATCATCTTTCAAGAGTGGTCACTATAATTCTGTATATGTTTTGTACTGGAACTCCCACTATCCTTCCCAGTGGGATAATAACATGAAACAAGGGAGGGTTTCAAAAGAAGCAAAACACCAACTGGGAATCTGATGATATTCCAAGCAGAATACCAAAGAAATATGAAAAATGGGGCTGTGGTGATGCAACGGGTTAAGCCACTGAGCTGCTGAACTTGCTGACCAGAAGGTTGGCAGTTTGAATCTGCAGGACTGGGTGAGCTCTTGCTGTTAACCCAGCTTCTGCCAACCTAGCAGTTCGAAAACATGCAAATGTCTACCGTAAACCATGCAGCTGTGGACAAGTCTACATAGGGACAGGGCCGTAGCCAGGATTTTGTTTCGGGGGGGCTGAGTTTGGTTCAGGGGGGGCTGAGACTGGGTGGAAGAGGGTCTACCCTAGCAAACCTTTTGTATTGTTATCCCAATAACCCCATTAATGTGGGATATAATGAGCATGGTGATCAGATCATGATATGAATAAACATAACAGTTTAAATAATGTACCAATAAGGCCTTTTCGCGGACCACCTTGAGAATTTCGGGGGGCTACATGCCTGCATAGGGACCTTCAAACGCAGCAGCATTTTCCAGGCATGAATCAAGGGACATGAAAGGCACTGCAGACTGATTCAACCAGAGAAGTCAGCCATAGCAGAACACCTGATGAACCAACCTGGACACAGCATATTATTTGAGAACACAGAAATGCTGGACCACTCTCACAACCACCATATCAGACTCCACAGAGAAGCCACTGAAATCCACAAACATGTGGACAATTTCAACAGAAAGGAAGAAACTATGAACATGAACAAAATCTGGCTACCAATATTAAAAAAAACCTCTAAAATTTTAACAGTAAATAAAGAGGAGTACTCAAAAACAGGGGAATTCCAGGCAGGAAACAATCAGGACCAACTAATAAGATCTCCCAACAAAGGATTCCCTCAGGCAGCAACCAGCCAGGCATTGAAGGTACAAAGCTATTCAATGCCAACTAAGGTGGCCAATTGCAACATTCACACTTGCCTCAAGCAGACAAGAGTTCTTTATCCCACCCTGGATGTTATTCCACAGATATTGTCTGACCTAACTACGGATGCAACTCCGACATCCAACCATGTTTTAATATGTTACTGTGCATTGTGTTTTTATTGTGTTTTTACCGTGTTTTTAATGATCTGTAAGTGTTTTAATGATCTGTAAGTCACCCCGAGCCAGTCGGAACGGGGGACTAAGAAATCGAAATAATAAATAAATAAATAAATAAATAACCTGGTAGGCTGGTATACTACTTGATACAGCTCCTATTCAGATGTAGCCTCCTCACAGTTATCTCTGTGTTGGGTAACTGTACTCTAGGTCTGATACTGTGTAGCCATGCAATGTGCAGTATGTAGGTTCTGGCTTCGACGATAGTTCGGAAATTCCAGTTGCCTCCAAATAACACTGCCAAGAAGCCTGGGATTCATCAGAGGCAACAACTCTCACTAATATTGAGAGAATCCACAAACTCTGCTTTATTTGTGAACACATTCCAAAATGCCAAAGTTGATCTTCAGAGGAATGCATAGCTTACTATGATTGAACATATCTGCTCCCATCCTAAACTGCCCAAAGACTGAAGTTGTGTTCTGGCTCTTCTCAATGTCTTTTCCAAGACACTGGTGAAACCAGGCCCTCTGTAACATCCCATTCCAACAAGGGGGCCCTTTGAAATAGAATAACTATTTATCAACAGGCATATGATATTCGTAGTCTCCACAATAATGTTATTTTGATGCATATATTTTATGTATTTGATCTTATACCAACCTAGAATAATAGAACATCAATCCATATGCTGCAGAAGGCAGCACTTCTATGAAAATACCTCTAATCTCTCAGGCCCTGGGGAAGAGCCCAATATTCAGAGACGAATCCCAGACACTTGGACCTCATGTGCATGGGTGCTGGGTTGTTATGTATATGTAAAATAATAATAGTAGTAATATAGTACAACAACAATAATCTATCTCTAATAATAATAATAATAATACCTCTAATATCCTAGGCCCTTGGGAAGAGCACGATATTCAGAGACAAATCCCAGACACTTGGACCTCATGTGCATGGGTGCTGGGTTGTTATGTATATGTAAAATAATAATAGTAGTAATATAGTACAACAACAATAATCTATCCCTAATAATAATAATAATACCTCTAATATCCTAGGCCCTTGGAAAGAGCCCGATATTCAGAGACGAATCCCAGACACTTGGACCTCATGTGCATGGGTGCTGGGTTGTTATGTATATGTAAAATAATAATAGTAGTAGTAATATAGTACAATAATAATCTATCTCTAATAATAATAATAATACCTCTAATATCCTAGGCCCTTGGGAAGAGCACGATATTCAGAGATAAATCCCAGACACTTGGACCTAATGAGCATGTGTGTTGGGTTGTTATGTACATATAAATAATAATAAGAATAATGATTCTAATTATTAATAATTTTATTTCTTGCCTTCCTCTCCTCACCGCTTGAGGTGGGTTGCAGCATTGTAAAACACACATTCACCTAAAAATATTATTTAAAATAAACATATTAAAACATATGTGAAGAAAACCAAATACATAATTTAAATCAAACAAATTCAGGGGGTAGAATAGAATCATAGAACCATAGAGTTTGAAGAGACCTGGTGGGCAATCCAGTCCAACCCCATTCTGCCAAGAAGCAGGGAAATCGCATTCAAAGCACCCCCAACAGATGGCCATCCAGCTTCTGATTAAAATCCTCCAAAAAGGAGCTTCCACCACAATCCCTCTGGGAGAGAGAGAGAGAGAGAGAGAGAGAGAGAGAGAGAGAGAGAGAGAGAGAGAGAGAGAGAGAGAGAGAGAAAAGCTCTCTCTCACAGTGAGTTCTTCCTCAGGTTCAGGTGGAATCTCCTTTCTTCCCTGTTATTTGAAGCCATTGTTTCATTGCATCCTAGTCTCCAGGGCACCAGAAAACAAGCATGCTCCATCTTCCATATGACTTCCCTGGCCCTCATTATGTCTCTCCTCAGCCTTCTCTTTTGCAGGCTAAACATACCCGACTCTTGAAGCTGCTCCTCAGAGACCCTTGATCCTTTTGAGTTGCTCTCCTCTGGATACATTCCAGTTTAGGGTCAACATCTCCCTTCAATTGTAGTGCCCAGAACTGAACACAGTGTGATTCCAGGTAAAGTGGTCTGACCAAGGCAGAATAGAATAAAGGGGTAGCATGACTTCCCTGAATCTAGACACTAGAGTCCTATTTATTCAGGACAAAATCCTATTGGCTTTCCCCCCCGCCACATGACATTCCTGGCTCATGTTCCCCTTCCTCCCCACAACGACTCCAAGATCTTTTCTACACGTACTGCTATCTACCCAGGCATCAGCCCCCATTCTGTCTCTTTGCCTTTCCTTTTTTAATGCCTAAGTGGAGTCTCTTGCATTTGTCCCTGTTGAACTTCATTGTGTTAGATTTGGCCCATCATCTCTCTAATCTGTTAAGATTGTTTTGAATTCTGCTCCTATCTTCTGGGGTATTGGCTCTCCTATTTGGTATCATCTGCAAACTTGATGATCCTGCCTTCTCACCCTTCATCTAAGTCATTAATAAAGATGTTGAACTCAAACAATGATGGATCTGGACCAAACTTGGCACGAATCCTCAATATGCTCAAATGTGAACACTAGTGGAGTTTGGGAAAAACAGACCTTGACATTAGGGAGTTGTGGTTGTTGGAATGTATAGTTCACCTTCAAGCAAAGAGCATTCTGAGTTCCACCAACAATAGAATTGGGCCAAACATCCCACACAGAATCCCCAAGACCAACAGAAAATACTATGTTTTCTGATGGCCTTTGGCGACTCCTCTGACACAGTGTTTCCCAACCAGTGTGCCGGGGCACACTAGTGTGCCGCGAGCAATCATCAGGTGTGCCGTGGGAAATCGGAACATCCATGGGGGGGGGGGGGGGGAGTCTAGTGTGTTGAAGTATAAAAACCCTAAGAAACCTACCTCAATAAAGGCACAAAATTACAACCACTCCCCCCTCCCCCACCCGTTGTCTACTTGGTTGCTTTCTCTCCATGCATTGGGAAGGCCCGTCTCCCTTTTCCCAAGTAGAGACCTCCTCTTGCCTCCTGGGGGTTCTGTGTGGGAAGTTTGGCCCAGTTCTATCATTAGTGGGGTTCAGAATGCTCTTTGATTGTAGGGGAACTATAAATCCCAGCAACTAGAACTCCCAAATATCAAGGTCTATTTCCCCTGAACTCCATCTGTGTTTATATTTGGGCATATTGAGTATTCATGCCAAGTTTGGTCCTGATCCAACATTGTTTGAGTCCACAGTGCTCTCCGGATATAGGTGAACTACAACTCCCAAACGCAAGCTCAATGCCCACCAAACTCTTATAGTATTTTCTCTTGGTTATGGGAGTTCTGTGTGGGAAGTTTGTGTCTTTCTGCCATTCCTGCCAGGATATCTATGTTGAGTTCATCAAAACAGGCCCAGGTTTCACACTGAGTGTATAAATACATTTTAAAACATATTAACTATATGTATTACTGTGTTAGAGTGTCATTTTGTGTCATTTTGGTTGGTGGTGTGCCCCAGGATTTTGCAAATGTAAAAAGTGTGCCGCGGCTCAAAAAAGGTTGGGAAACACTGCTCTGACACACCCCTTATGACTCCCCCAGGGGCTCCTGCCCCCAGGTTGAGAAACACTGACCTAAAAGAAGTGCTTTCTCTTCTATGGGGGTTGTCAGGATCAAGACAGATGTGAGATAAATATGATTCTCTTTTCTAGGTTGACATGGAATGGAAAGCTTGCATTTTCCCAGATGTTATTGGAATGTGGCTCCCAGCAGACCTCAACAACTGGGCCAGTAATTGGAGACAATAGGCACTCATTTGCAGTTCTTAATATACTGTGGATGTGCTGTCCACATCAAAACCTGTGTGCAGGGGCACAACGTCCCTTCCGTTTCGGAAGATGGAAAACTCTGCATTGCCATGTTAAGCTTTTGCTGCTAGTAAAAGCCAAAGAGCTTTAGCTCAGCACTTTCGCCTACTTCAAGCCATGCATATTTTAAATGCCTGTAAGATCTAAACAAGCTGCTTCAAAGTGTGTGGTGTGTGGGGGTTAATCTACCAAAAGGTCAACTGAAAATGAGCTATAGCATCTTGCTCCTGCTCCCTTCCCATTCCAACCAGGCAAGACGAAAGCCCTGTACTGCCCCCAAAATCTGGTGATTTTCATTGGTTGGACAAATCCCTTTTACCAACATTGTGCTGCTGTTATTCTTGAAGTTCCTCTCAAGGTTGTTCAGGAGGTGAGGCTTGGCACCTTTGATGGTGGATAATGGGGCCTCTGAGATGGATGCTCATGGTCCTTGCCTTATGTTCCTCTCTTGCAGGTAAATAAGGTTTTTGATTTTTCTCCCCATTTAGATGAAATAAGAATAGAAATTCTGTTATTTGCAAATTTTGTTTTTTATACACCATTTCTCAACCTGGGGGTCGGGACTCGAGGGGGGGGGGGAGGCGTCACAATGGCGTTGTCAGAGGGGTTGCCAAAGACCATCAGAAAACACAGTATGTTCTGTTGGTCCTGGGGGTTCTATGTGGGAAGTTTGGCCCAATTTTAGCATTGGTGGGATTCAGAATGCTCTTTGGTTGTAGGTGAACTATAAACCCCAGCAAGTACAATCCCTAAATGTCAAGGTCTATTTTCTTCAAACTCCTCCAGTGTTCACATTTCAGCCTATTGAGTATTTGTGCCAAGTTTGGTCCAACTCCATCATTGTTTGAGTCCACAGTGCTCTCTGGATATAGGTGAACTGCAGCTCCAAAACTCAAGGTCAATTACGGGGTCATGGTATTAGGAAGGTTGAGAAACACTGTTCTAGATGTATTATGCTTACCAGGGATTTCCACATCGAAATGTGAAATGTGAATCTATTGATTTAGGTAAGAACTGGGCAATTATTTTCTATCACAAATGTTAATTAGCTTGGCAATGCTAGGATGGTTGCTTTTTTAAACAATATTGTTGTGAATTGTCACTGTGCTTATTTTGCATACATTTAAGAATACATTGAAGAATTCTACAGGCTGTATGTATTATTTGTGTGTTATAGCAGTTGGGGGAAAATACCCAGCGCAAGGGCATCAATGTTACTGAAAAATCAACCCCCTTCCTCTAATAATAATAACAACTATAAATATATAACATTTTTTTAACAGATCTCAGTTGGGTCTCATATAAATGCAGTTTGATACCACTCTAACTGCCGTGGCTCAATGTTATGGAATCATGGGAGTTGTAACTTTATGAAGTTGTTAGCTTTCTCTTCAAAAGAGTGCTGGTGCTTCACTAAATGACAATCCCAGCATTCCATAGCATGGCAATTAAAGTGGGGTCAAACCTCATTCATTCTATAATGTAGATGCCTCTACAGATTGCAGTCCTTCAACCCAACAACCTAGGAGTAACCTCCACTGAAAACAATGAGACCTACTTCTTAGGGACTTTCCACACAGTCATATAACCCAGAATATCAAGAAGGTAGATCATCCATAATATCGGCTTTGAACTGGATTATCTGAGTCCACATTGCCATATAACCCAGGGCACTTCCAGACAGCACTAAATCATGGGCTTTAAACAGGGGCAAAAAGAGGTCCACCTACAGACCTATTGGTCCTGGGATTATACCTTCGTTGTCTAGACTTGATGCTTCGTTGAGAGATTTAGAGGCTCCCAAGATGGCTGTCGCAGGACTTCTGCCTGAAACCTCAAAAGGCGGACATGCAGATATGTGGATATGAGGAGAATCACTGCACTGAATCACTACAAAAATTTTGTTCTTTATCCTGGCCAGAGAAACTGTGCTCTCCAAAGAAACCTAATGGAGTAGGACCTCTTCTGCCCAAGTCAGCACTGCACAATCAAACAGGACACACACTTTCAAGCCAGAAACAGAACTTTGTCATTATTGACACTTAGGGCCTTTCTTCCAGACAGATTTGGTTATGTATTTGTGGCATCAAACAACAGGGTGCTGTTCCTGGGTCATACATGGCTGTACCTGATTGCTCTTCTTGTGAAAAAATGTACAACATTGACTAGGGGACCACAACTTTGTCCTGGCCAGAGAAAATGTGCCCTCCACACGTTTCATTTCTGGCACACAAAGTTTTTGCCTTCTACTCAAGTGTCACCTTCTTTTTAGGAACCGACCAATCAGGAACAAACATCTAAAATCTGGGAACAAATCCAGATAAAAAATGCCATTATTTTCAGTTGCAGGGTCATACAGACATGTGAAGACCTGCATATTCAGCTCAAAACCGAAAAAAACTTGAAATCTCGTGTTCTTTTCCTTTCGTAGCGATTGTTTCAGTGTTTACAGGGAACGGCATCTGGCCACCCTGTGGAAGCTCCTGGGATAAAGGTACTGTCTGGATGGGCCTCCAGTTCAAAGCAGATAATGTGGGATTTTATACAGCTATGTGGAAGGGGCTCAAGACACATATAGCTTGTCAGATATAGTTTGAATCTATCCTATAATTATTGACAAAAAGCTGTACCTAAGGCCCGATCTATATGGTGATATAATCCAGTTTCTGAATTCAGAATATCTGCTTTGAACTGAATTATATGATAGTGTAGGCTCATATAATCTAGTTAAAAGCAGCTGATCTGGATTCAGGGACTGGATAAAATGACAGTGTAGATCCAGTCTGGGTCCATTAGAAGGAATCACTGTATCTTGAAGCCTAATTTTGGTTACAAGAGCAAAAGCATTATAGTTGTTTTTTTGAACTTCCTCATCTTTTAGGCAGGAGAATTTGAAATTGTGTCATTTCCTTTTCAGAATCAGAAAGTGATGTTTCATGGAAGCTTCCTGAGTTTGGAGATGTTTATCATGTCACAGGTACACCTTGGAAGATTGCAGTTTGGGGAACAGGAGTTTTCACTGTTCGCAGAGTTAGGAAGGTTTATTCTTGAACCACAACCTGGAACAGTTCCTTTTTGGATTATAATTGGTTGTGATAGTTGTGGGACTTAGTAATCCACCCCTAACCCCCTGCTTTAAAGTACTAATCATGACCAAATATACACTACTCCAATCTTGATATGTGTGCTATGGTTTAGGATTCATTTTTTATATATATTGTTTTTTATTGTGCTTTTCCGTATTTACGGTGTATGAGGTACAGGGAAGGACAAGCGGGGGAAGGGGGGAGGGAGGGGGTATGGGCTGTCCTAAGTAAAAAAAGGGGGGGGGGAATATGGGGTACATAAAAGACTTCCCAAAAGAGTGTCCTGGTTGTCTCAGTTTCTTATTCTTCTTCAGTCAATGATTTGTACTATTGTTGTTTTCTATTTCGGTTGGGTCCCCCCCATCGCGGTGGGGTTCCCTTCCGCTTTTTAAAATCATATATCATTAAGGTCTATTATAAACTTTAACCTTTGGTTTTGTAAATAAGTTTTAAATCCCGTCCAGTCCATCAAGTTTTTTTTGTTGGAGAGTTTTTGAGTTAGGGAATCCATTTGAATCATGTCAAAGATTTTGAGGGTCCATTCTTCACTATCTGGAATCGAATTCATCTTCCAGTGCCTTGCGAGTACTATACGGGCGCAGGCGCTTATGATAAAGAAGATTTTCTCTTGATTTTCATTCAGGAGCGGGTTTGATATGCCGAGCAGATAGTGTTGGGGTTCTCTCTTGAATTTTACTTTTAGTATTTTTTGTGTTTCCTTGTGTATGTCCCTCCAGTATTTTGTTACTTTTGTACAATTCCACCATTGATGGAAGTATGTTCCTACCTCCCTATTACATTTCCAACATCTGTCTGATATGCTTTTATTGAATTTTGCTAATTTCTCTGGATAGAGATGCCACCGAAATTGCATTTTAAGCCAGTTTTCCCTTATTTCTGTTGTTGTGGTATATTTTTATTTTTCTCGCCAGATTTCCTCCCATTGTTGGTATAAGACCGAGTGGCCTAAGTCTCTGGCCCATTTGGTGTGGCATTCCTTTATCATTTCGTCCTTCGTTTCCCATCGTAGGAGCTGTTTATACAGATAACTTATATTTTCCTTTTTCTTTCTCATTGCCAAGGCCCATATCTTATCTTCATTAAATCCTATTTTCTGATCTTCTTTAAACCATGCTATGGTTTAGGATTCATGTGAAGCATTTGTGTAGAAAAAACTCTTGGAAGACAAACGGAAACATGAGCTTTAATTTAAGGTGTAGTGGAAGCATGCAATTTTGAATTGTATGCATCCATATTTCTCAAAGTAGCTATTCAGAGTATGGAAAACTGTTTTCCAAATCCAAACACAGTACTATTTTACCTGTAAAGTAAGGGATAAATGACCTTTTTTCGTGTCCTGGCTTTCAGTGAGGTCCCCAATCCGTTTTTGGGAGCATCCCGAAATTGGGAGGGCAGATATCTCTTTTCACTCTGGAGTACTGAAATATCCATTTTCTATCGGCCCATTATTTGGGGGGGGGGGGGGTGTCTTCCCAGACTCACCTTCCCATCATTTTAGGCATTTAAGCCATTTCTACTCAGCGGAGGTACTCAGCTGCAGGTAGGTGCTCACTTTAAGGAGGCTTCTTACCTGTTTCTCTACTCTAGGGGAGGTACTCAGCTGCAGGCAGGTACATGCACTTTCTGGGCCTGCACGCCACATACATGCGTTTTCCAAAGCAAGGAGGCAAGTTCTATTTCTTTACTCTAGAGGAGGCACTCAACTGCAGGCAGGCGCACATGCTTTCTGGGCCTGCATGCCACACACACACTCTTTCCAAGGCAAGGAGGCTGCTCACGAAAAGCAGACGAGGAGCTGGGATTGGCTCCCACTTGCTTTCATGTCGAACTGATTTTGGTACCAGGAGGGGGCTTCCTGTTATGTGCTCCTGAAGGTACGAAAGTAACAAAAGAAAGAATGTAACGAAGGAAAACGTTTCAGCGCACAACCCTACTGTAAAGTAAAAGGAGGAAATAATTTTCTATCAATCATCATATTTTTCCATATTGTTGCTTCCTTGTGTTTTCTTTTTAGAATAAGACGATTGCTGTGTTGCATAATCATAAGCATAATTTATTCCAACCTCCTGTTATGTAGAAATATAAGTACAACACTCCTGAAAGATGTCCATTCAAATTCTCTGTAAAGACATATGAAGAAGGGTCCCTCGCCCTCGGATGTAGTCTGCCCCACAGTCTTTTTCTTTTAATTTGAACTGGTAGGTTGCATCCTATTCTCCAGAGCAACAAAAAAAAAAGTTTAGTCCATCTTCTGCATGCCATCCTTCCAGATATTTAAAGGTAGCTGTCATATCACTTTTCACTCTTCCCTTTTCGAAACTCAACACACTCACTCTGTTCTTCAGAGGAGGGTTTGGTTTCCAGACGCTATGCCATCTTGGTGACCTACCTCTGGATACGTGTCCAACTTGCCAATATCCTTCTCAAAAGGTGGTTATTTTTTATCTCATTTCTGTAACAACCTCATTCTGAAGTCCATTTTTTTAAACTTTCTCCCTTGAAGTACTGAATATTCATTCGTATTCATTTTTAGTAATGTCCCCTGGTTCCCATTTCTTGTCCATGACCCTTTTACCTCTCAGCTTGCCCAGTTTTTTTGTACATTTGCTATCAGGGGCGGACCTACCTGTTCCCGGGAGGTGCGCGAAAATTTTTTTGCGCCCCCCCAGTTGCTCCCAAGGGGAGCCCAGTGCGCATGCGCCAATCTGTGCGCATGCGTACTGGCTCCAGAGCGCGCCTCCCGCTTTGGAGCCCAGTGCGCATACGCAAAACTGCACGCACGCGCACTGGCTCCAAAGCGGAGGTGCGCCTGAGCCAGTACGCATGCGCAGAGCTTTCGCACATCGCAGAAGCTCCTACAGGCGCTGTAGCGTCTGTAGAAGCTTCTGCGCATGAGGCGCGGCCGGCCTAACAAAGGCCCGGCCGGCGCAGCGGCGCGGGCAGGCCGCGGAGCCGGCTGCGGAGGCCTGGCGGGCGCAATGGCGGGCGAGGCGGCGGGGTGGGCGGAGTCGGCACGGCGGTGCCCCTCCCAGGTGGCAACGCCCCTCCCGGGTGATGTCGCCCTACGCGCCTGCGTAGTTCGCCTAATGGACGAACCGGCCCTGTTTGCTATAGTTCCTTTAGTTGCCCCTCTAATTCCCTTTGTTATCCACACTTTTCTTTCTAATTGAAATTGTGTATATTTGTGTCTTCAATAGCTCACATTTAAAGAGCAAACATTCATCATGAACTCTTTTTCCTCTGAGTAACTTTTACCATGACATTTATCTAGTGATGCATTAAACTTTTTAAAATCCAAAGTGATTGTCCAAGTTTGCTTCTCTTATTGTTTCCCTTGCATAACGAATCCCGAGAGGCCACAATTGCTCCTGCCCATGGTTTTCATGCATCCGTTCTTTTGTTCAGTTGGTTATGTTCATAATAATTGGTCTCATTGCTGCCTCCTGCTTGTTATGGACAATAAAATTGTCAGCAAGATGTAAGGAATTTGCAGGGCTGTACATACTATGCAGAATTTGATTTTTAAAAATTACCAGAGTGATCGAAATCCCATCCCTACCATATCTCTCCTGTTTGAATATTTGACATCATTTAATCCTGAGTCTCAATTGGGGGTATATAATAGACCTTTGCTATGATGACTCTCTTGGCTTCCTCCCCTTTAATTTTTACTCAACAGTCTCTACAAAGCTGCTCTTATCCCTGATTCACAATGTGAGTTTTTGGCCTTCTTGCCCTTTCCTTTTGATCTATATATTTGGAAAAGCTTAACCCTGTAGTAAAAGGTAAAGGTAAAGGTTTTCCCCTAACATTAAGGCCAGTCATGTCCGACTCTGGGGGTTGGTGCTTATCTCAGTTTTTAAGCCGAAGAGCCGGCGTTGTCCATAGACACCTCCAAGATCATGTGGCCACTGGCATGACTGCATGGAGCGCCGTTATCTTCCCGCCAGAGTGGTACCTATTGATCTACTCACATTTGCATGTTTTCAAACTGATAGGTTGACAGAAGCTGGGCCTAACAGCAGGAGCTCATCCTGCTCCCCAGATTCGAACTGCCAACCTTTCAGTCAGTAATTTCAGCAGCTCAGTGGTTTAACCCGCTGTGCCAACAGGGGGCCCATAACCCTGTAGTAACAGTGGATGGAATAATAATAATACACTTTATTTATATTCCGCTTTATCTTCCCAGAGGGACTCAGAGTGGATTACAATATGCACATATGAGGCAAACATTCAATGCCGTTTACACACAGTGAACAACAACATATAACACAGACAAAGGTAAAGGCCTTCCCCTTTTTCCATCTCTGGCATCTGGAGGCGATGCTCAACATTGGTCATGGGGAGGTGCTCTTGTTCCATTTTCTATGCTGAGGAGCCTGTTGTCCATAGATTTCTCCGATCGTGTTGCCAGCTTGTCTGCATATCTGCATGGGGTTCCCTTTTACCTTCCCGCCAAAGTGATACCTATTGATCTACTTGCATTTCATGCTTTCAAACTGCTAGGTTGACAGAAGCTAGAGCTGACAGTCAGGATCTCACCCCGACTTGCCGCTTTGAACTGCCAACCTTCTGGCCAGCAGATTTCCTGCAGCTAGCGATTGAACCGCTGTGCTATCGCAGCCCCAGACTGCTACTGGATTACGACTCTACTCAGGAGACTCAAAACATTGGGTTATAGCAATGCCTATGAAATTTTATCTTATTTATTTCTCATGCTCTTGGTTTTGTTTGCTTCTTTTTCATTCCCATTGAAATAAACATTTGAATTTTACAGCTGTATAAAAGGTAGAGAGAGTTTATATCTTTATAGATTATAATAGAGAGAGCTAATATGTGATAGGATGTATAAGTTTGAGGGAAATGAAACGCTAGAGTTTGGAAAAATTACTGATTGAAAATTGTAGTTAAGATTTCAGATTTTCCCAGACAGTGTGGACACTGCCTCTACTAGGTGGGGGATTCTGGGGGCAAGAGTCCAAACATGTAACTTTTAACACTAAAAATAAGATGTCTTCAGTGCATGGGAATTGTTCATGTGTTTTCAAGCTATAGTCCACCCCCCCCCCCCAAAACAGTGTGGGGGCCAGGAAGCAGCCATCTGCTTAAAAAGTTTGACAACCCCTGGCTTATATAAAAAGTTTT
The DNA here is from genome assembly GCA_030556195.1 of Anolis apletophallus. Lineage (NCBI taxonomy): Eukaryota > Metazoa > Chordata > Lepidosauria > Squamata > Anolidae > Anolis > Anolis apletophallus. The sequence goes on along the minus strand of JARBWK010000011.1, from coordinate 49,233,320 downwards.
AACTTGTTTTTCATCATTCAGGAACTATCAAACTGCCCTTTGCTGAGATTGAGGAGCCCTTTGAAGCCTGGTACAACCTGACTGCAAAGAAGAGCTGCATTCAGTACTACCATGGTAGGGAAGATTGGAATTCTATCATCTAAGGCAGGGCTTGGGAACCTTTTTGACTCAGAGAGCCATCTAAGCAAAATATTTGGAAATTTATTTTAGTGAGAACCATACAATATATTTGGCTTCGAGGAAAAGAAATCCCTCCTCCGAACGCTAAAAAAAGCTGGGAGGCTTGGGCCCTGGATGAAGGGGGCGACAGGGAGGGAGAAGGGCTTCTATGAAGAAGAAGAAGATGACAGCAAACTCCAGCCCGAAAGCCTGCCGCGCGCGGAGGGAGGGAGAGAGAAAGAAAGCACACAAGCCACGCGCCAAAGCTAGCGTGCGCAGTCAAGGGAGCGACAAGGCAAGGAAAGAAAGATAGGTGGGCAGCAAGCAAGCAAGCAAGCAGACGTGCACCCGGCCGCCTGCCCGCTCAGCCTCCCCTTCAGCCAATTAGGCCCCGAGGAAGTTTGATGCTTCTGAAAAAAAAAAGTATGGGGAGTGAGGCGGGGGGGGGGGGGGGAGAGAAGGGGCAAAGGCTGGGTTCCCGCCTGGCCGTCTCCTGAGGGGAGAGAGAGGTGTCCTTCCGCCGGATCGCAGGTGGCGTCAACGGACTTCCCTCTGTCTCCATTAAGAGTTGCTGCTGGGAGCCAACCTTGCCGAGCGTCAGGATGGAGCCCCAGAACCCCCAACAACGTGTAGGGCGCCATAGCGAGTCAGATGCAATCATCAAAAGAGCCACATCTGGCTCGCGAGCCATGGGTTCTCGACTTAAGGCATATCATCCTCATGGGACTTGTTTCTAGAGCAAAAGAAAGGCCACTGAGGATGTGCGCCCTTTACACATCCATATGAGCTCTGATTTAATTTAACTTCTTTCAAGGAGTCATGGAGAAATCAACTTATGCAAAGATGCAAATCCTAGAATCTCCAGAATGGAAGGATGCCATTTGGAGTGAGAACTGGTTTCTTAACCAGCCAGATATATCATTTTTAAAGTGTTAGAATATCTTGTTATTAGTCCCAATTACTGTAGACCAGGCGTGGGCAAACCTGGGCCCTCCAGGTGTTTTGGACTTCAACTCCCACAATTCCTAACAGCCTACCAGCTGTGTTTTTGTGTCAGTACAACAAACAAAACTTTATTATGGTCACTGACCAGCACAAAGCGGGCACAAGTGCCCTAAGAAGAGAAGGACAGCTCCCCAGTAAATAATTATTTAAAATTAGATTACAAATCAGTATAAAAATATATTTTAAAAGACAGGATATTGTTGCCTTACGGTGTCAATCATCATCCGTCTGATATTAAGGGCAGCAGCACAGAACTTAGCAACACTGTAAGTTATTGTAGTGTTAGAGTCCGAAAGCAGCAGGGTGGAATAATATTTTTCACTGCGCCCCGGGTATTTTAAAAGCCATGGTCCAATGAGATTGGATCTAAGATCTCTGTAGAACATGCACTGAAGAAGCACGTGCTCAGTTGTTTCCACATGACCAGGCCCACAGGGGCATAGTCTCTGCTTGAAGGGGGTCTTCTGATACCTCCCCTCCAATACAGCCGATGGGAGGGCATGGCATCTTGCCAGGGTAAAAGCCCTTCGGTGTCTGGGCACCTCCAGGTCCATTAGGTATGCCATGGGGGCAGTGAGGTATCTAGTGGCTTCCCTAACAATGAAGGCTGGGGAACAGGCTAGGTCGGATTGGCGCTCTATGTCCAGGATCCGTTGCTTACTGAGATCCTTGGCTTGGTCCCATCTCATGCTTAGCAATTGTCCTTGGGAGAAACCTAGCGTTGCGATCTTTGCTGCTACTGTTTTAATCCATGTGGACTGGAAGTCGTCTCTCATGATGAGGGGGGCAAGACCACATGGGGAGCCTTTGTGTCAGTAAAATAACAACAACAACAACTTTATTCTTCTATCCCACCATCATCTTCTCGAAGAGACTCAGAGTAGCTTACATGGGGACCAAGCCAAGCAAAAACAGAAGTAAAATATAGCACAATTAAAATGCATTGCATTGTAATAATTAAAACAATAGAACTGTGCATGAGACATCATAAAAATATAAGAAGATCAATAACCATCAACCAGTAGCCGTAAAGAGAGAGCGTGTTCCAACCTGGGTGGGCGGGGCAAGGGCTAATGCAATACTGCTATAAGGGCGGGGCTGGAAAAAAAGTGCTACAGAGCCAGAAAATAAGTTAGAGCTGAGGGCCTCATCAATAGATGAACTGATTAATCAAAGACACATTGAAACATCAAAGTTTTCAGGTCTTTGTGGAAGGCGGATAGGGTGGGTGCTAATCTAATCTCCCTGGGGAGAGAGTTCCAGAGCCAGGGAACCACCACCAAGAAGGCCCTCTCTCTTGTCCCCCACCAACCATGCTTGCTTTCCACGGGATCCTATGGTTCTGCACCAAACCCTATAGGATACAAGAGGCTGCTGACGGTTGGGCAATGAAACAGGACAGGAAACTTTTGATGGTTTCCATCCCACCTGCTTTTCAGTTGGAACCATGGGAGTATAGCGTGACAAGAGACAGGAGCTCTGAACATGATTGCTGGCCTGCGTTCAGAGTTCCCTCTTTTCAGAACACTTCTGTCTCTTTTCAATCCCAGAACATGTGATGAGTTCCGTGCCTCTTCATGGTAGAAAGGGGCTGAAGTGTCCTCTCAATGTGATGAGGTCCATTGCTGGAGCACCCTCCTTTCAGGACACTTTTGCGTCTTTCCAACCATGGAGGGCTATGCATGACGGCTGGAAGTGGTTTAACTCATGTGATGAGCTCCATGCCTCTCCATGCTTGAAAAGAGGGTGAAGGGTCCTCCCAGAAGGAAAGGTCTCAATGTAATGAGGTTGATTGCTGGAGTTCTTTCAGGACACTTCTGCCTCTTTCCAACCACAGAGGGCTATGTATGCATGACGGCCGGAAGTAATTTAACTCATATGATGAGCTCAGTGCCTCTCCTTGCTTGAAAATAGGCTGAAGTGATCTATGACTGGGAAATTTCTCAATGTGATGAGCTTATCTTGGAATCCAGGAGTTACTTTCCTGAACAGAAAACGAAGTCCTTCCTTATTTTTCTCTCCACTCAAAGTGTCCTCTGTGCATTCTATGATCCAGGACAAGTTGTCACCTATCAGATGGAGACTGATGGCCTGTGGGGTACCAATTATAAGATCACTCCAGAAACCACAGAAACAGAGGTGAATGTCCGGACGTGCTTCCAAATCAATGGCACTGCGGAAAGTCCCGTTTCGCCTCAAAGTGTCTTCCCTAATATGGATGGATTTAAGGTGAGTCCTTTACTTACAGAATGTAAAGAATCCCTCCAAAAACTCATGGCATTTAAGACAATTCTTTTTGAATTGATTAATTAACCATTCATATTCCCACAATAAGTACTAAGAAGATAGATCAAGGCACTTTGAGGTCCTCATACCCTGGTTTTATATGCTTACCCCTGTAAAGATACATAAGGAACTAAAATGTGAGACACTTGCACTGCTTAATAAGAAGAAGAAAGGGAAGAAGCTCTCCAATGCTTCCCCTTCATCCTGGAAAGAGGGGGGGAGTGGAGTGCCATCAGCAGGGTTCCGTCCTGGGCCTGGTTCTGTTCAAGATCTTTATTAATGACTTAGATCAGTGGTTACCAAACCTTTTTGGCCTATCACCCCCTTTCCAGAAAAATGTTTACTCACCGCCCCCCTAGAAATTATTTTTAATTTTTTTAATAGCAATTAAACAGAAAGATATATGTATTAATGTTTTTACCTTTTTCGTAAAATTAAATGTTTTAATGTCTTTTAATTTTAATTTAAATGTTGTTTTAATTTATTTATTTATTATTTCCAGTGTTTATACCCCGCTACTTCTCAACCCCCGAGGGGGGACTCAGTGCGGCCTAACAGACGGCAACAATTCGATGCCACAAAATACATAGTAAACAACAGTTAAAATTAAAATACATTAAAATACACCTAGAATTCAATACATTAAAATACAGTTAATATTAATTGCATGTTGTTTTTATGACATTGAAAAAAGAAGGGGCCAGCACTGGACAAGCGAGGCTCACCTTGAAAAGCACCTCTCGCTCGCCCCGCCCCGTGCCGGGCCCAGCAAGGCGCACTTGCGAGGACGTCCCCATTGGAAGAAAGAGGCAATACACAGGACTGTGCCATGGGCGGGGTTGACAAGAAGAAAGAGGCGCGCGCTGCGGTTTCCACGGCAACGCCTGGATTGCACGCTTGCAACTGTGTCCCTGCGAGTTGGAATCCCCGGGCAGGCGTTGCTGTGGAAACCGCAGCATGTGCCTCCTTCCTCTCATCAACCCTGCCCACGGCGCAGTCCTGTGTATTGCGTCCTCGCAAGCACATGACCCTGCAAGTGGCAAGCAAGCCTGGCTCATGCCAACGCCCCCTTACAGGGGTTCAGCGCCCCCCAAATTCTCCTGAGACTCCCAGCACCCCCTTGGATCGCCCCACCGCCCACCAGGGTGCAGTACCGCCCACTTTGGGAACCACTGACTTAGATGAAGGGTTAGAAGGCATAATCATCAAGTTTGCAGACAGGATCAAATTGGGAGGGAGAGCCAATACTCCAGAAGACAGGAGCAGAATTATTATTATTATTATTATTATTATTATTTATTTCGATTTGATAAACCGCCCTTCCCGAGGCTCAGGGCGGTTTACAACATATAAAAACAGTACATACGACGGCATATAAAAACAGCATATAAAACAGCATATAAAACAACACATTATAAAACAGTATAAAAACACACAAAATGATCTTAACAGATTAGAGAGATGATGGGCCAAAACTAACAAGATGAAGCTCAACAGGGACAAATGCAAGAGACTCCACTTAGGCAGAAAAAAAGGAAATTCAACGAGACAGAAGGGGGGACAATGCCTGGCTGGACAGCAGGATATAGGGGAAAGATCTTGGAGTCCTTGTGGGGAGGAAGGGGAACATGAGCCAGGAATGTCTTGTGGCATCTAAAAAAGGCAATGGGATTTTGGCCTGCATCAATAGTGCCTAAATCCAGGGAAGTCATGCTCCTCCTCTATTCTATTCCGCCTTGGTCAGACCACACCTGGAATCACACTGTGTCCAATTCTGGCATCACAATTGAAGGGAGATGTTGACTCTAAGCTGGAATGTGTCCAGAGGAAGAGGGTGACTCAAAGGATCCAGGGTCTCGAGAACAAGCCCTATGAGGAGTGGCTTCAAGAGCTGAGCATGTTTAGCCTGCAGAAGAGAAGGCGGACAGGAAACATGATGAGGGCCACGTATCAAGAAGTGAGGGACTCCTTCTTTGGAGGCTTTTAAACAGAGGCCATCTGTCAGGGGTGCTTTGAATGCGATTTTCCTGCTTCTTGGCAGAATGGGGTTGGACTGGATGGCCAACCATGTCCCTTCCAACTCTAGGATTCTATGAGGGGGGGGGGGATAGAAGGAATGTAGTAGCACCCTTAAAGCGAACTCATTTTTGTTTTAGCATGACCGTTCATTGTGGTTTTACTGAAAAAAAGTGAAGTTATCTCCTTCTTAAGTTATAATTTCATTCCTGGGAAAATAAATAAATTATATGTAATTTGTTGTTTGCAGCACGTTACTTCCAGGCTCTTTTGATATAGAGTCTTTGTGCATGGTAGAATTAATGCAGTTTGACCCCACTTTTTAATTGTCATGCCTCAGTGCTATGGAATCACAGGACTTGCAGTTCTGCAAGGTCTTTAGCCTTCTCTGCCAGATTGTTGGTTTCTCACCAAACTACAAGTCCAGGATTCCATAGCACTGAACCATGGGAGTTAAAGTGGGATCACACTGCATGAATTTAGCAATGCAGATAAACCCATAAGTCAGCATCATCTGGGAAGCCCTGGTCCTAGAGCACCCTACCTGCAGGTCAGCTGTGACCAGTAGTGCTGCAGTATTTGAAGAGGCACGAATGGAGGTCGAAAGGGAGAAACATGCCAAGAGGAAGGCACGTCAAGCCAACCCTAATTGGGGCCACCTTCCATCTGGAAACCGATGTCCTCACTACAGGAAAACCAGCGGATCAAGAATAGGGCTCCACAGCCACCTACGGACCTATCACCAAGACACTACTCTTAGAGGACCATCATCCTCGGGCTACGAGGGATCACATAACATAACAACAACAGAACAACAACATCATCATCTAGAGGGTGTCATTTTGGGAATGCTTCTTCAGAGGCTGAACTACTTCAGCACCTTTTATTAAACTTCACATCGATTTGGCAACAATTGACTCACCTTTCAAGCTAGCCTTTGCTTAATTTTTGTGTTTTCCCTTCCCTCTTCAACCCTTCCAGCCCATCCGGAAGGAAAACTACAAAGGCCTGGACTGCAGCGTGTGGCAGAATGTGACCTATTGGGGCACCAAGAAAAACATCTATACCCTGTGGGTCTCCAATTCTGAAAACGGGTCAGTCCCCGTGCGCTACGAGATGAGAGGCCTCAACAACCTGATGGGATCCCATTACGACAAATACGATATTGATTATCATGGATTCTCCCACAGCTTCTTGCCCAGTGTGCTGGACCTACCAAAAGGTATGACTCCTGTATCCTCTGAACTGCATTGTTGCCTATGGTTGTGGTAGAGGCTCATGCCAGCGAGTCCCTTCAAGGCATGGGGGTTCCATGAGGGAAATTTGGCCCAATTTTATAATTGGTGGGGTTCAGAATGCTCTTTGATTGTGGCTGAACTATAAATCCCATTATAGAGTATAGGTATATAATGCACCTTGTATATAACAACACACAAATAATGGGAATAGCATACACAGATATATAAGTTTGCAATACCACAATGGTTTAGTATTTAACGCATAGATATATTCATATATATATGATTCCAAATAAGGAAGTTTACACACAGTTGTAGTACCTCACAATGCCAGCACAAAATGATGCACAAAATTAAAGTGGAGTAATATACTCAGATTCCAGTCAAAAGTTATTTCCAGGTAGCATCGATGGGTTCCCTGTTGTTCAAAGTAAAGGATCCAATATATTTGTAATCCACAAAGCACGATTGCTTATGTTGAAGAGTAAGGGTTCCCAAACAAAAGTAATTTGTAATCCACAATATAATGAAATGCTGACGGTGGTGATGAATCCACACTGTGGTAAAAATACAATCGGTGATCCACCTATGGGTTAGCTTTCACAGATCCGCCCCGTTTCGAAGCAATCTCATCAGGGTGGTCACAATTCAATAATCTACAAACAATTAAACATAATACAATTGTAAGTCCCAGTTATACAAGGGTGCATAAGGGTAGGAGATTTCAATATATCCCACTTACCAATGTTTTTCTTTATAAATTATATAGCCATGATGGCTGGAATCTGATTATATTACTCCACTTTAATTTTGTGCATCATTTTGTGCTGGCATTGTGAGTTACTACAACTGTGTGTAAACTTCCTTATTTGGAACTATAAATCCCAGCAACTACAATTCCCAAATGTCAAGGTCTATTTTCCCCAAACTCTACCAGTGTTCACATTTCAGCATATTGAGTACTCATGCCAAGTTTAGTCCAGATCCATCATTGCTTGAGTCCACAGTGCTCTCTGAAAGTAGGTGAACTACAACTCCAAAACTCAAGGTCAACGCTCACCAAACCTTTCCAGTTTTTTCTTGTTTATCATGGGAGTTCTGTGTGCCAAGTTTGCTTCAATTTCTTCATTTGGTGGGGTTCAGAATGCTCTTTGATTGTAGATGAACTATAAATCCCAGCAACTACAACTTCCAAATGACAAAATCAATCCCCCCAACCCCTCCAGTATTCAAATTGGGGCGTATCGGGTATTTGTGCCAAATTTGGTCCAGTGAATTAGTAATACATCCTGCATTTCAGATATTTACATTACGATTCATAACAGTAGCCAAATTACAGTTATGAAGTAGCAATGAAAATGATGGTATGGTTGGGAGTCACCATGACATGAGGAACTATATTAAGGGGTTGAGGAAGTTTGAGAATCACTGTGATAGAGGATGCTTGAGTTACTGCAAATTGATCTCTAAGTCCAATTAGCTTGCATGTATGGAAAAGAGGAGTCCACAGTAGAATAGCCTGGGTTGTCTTTATATTCCAGGAAGAGCAAGAATACGTGTTCCTTGGTTAACAGGGATGAGTCCTCATTTTAGCTTTGGGGAAAATTTGGGCACATTTTTTCTTTTAAAAGTCTGCAGCTGCAAGTCTTTACACGCAGGAGCTCTTCCTGACACTCCCCAAAATCATAATATAATATGACTCCTGTATCCATGGGACTGCTATTCACAATTTCATTTATGCACAGCCAAGAAACGTATCTCCTTTCTAGGCCTTTTCTAGGTCCTTCATGGTTTTCTTGAGCCAGTAGCCCTTTATTTCAATAGGGTTCACTATTATCCACAGTTTAACGTATTCACGCGAAGTCTGGGAATGTGCTTCCTGTGGATATAGGGGTCGTATTAATAATAATTATCTTTATTTATATTCTGCTTTATCTCCCTGGAGGGACTCAGAGCGGATTACATACACATATAAAGCAAACATTCAATGCCATTTTACGCAACCAAAGACATACAATACACAGATAAAGTGTATCTCCGGCATGTGGAAGCGATGCTCAACTTCCGACCATGGGGAGGTGCTCTTGTTCCATTCTCCATGCTGTTGTCCATAGACATCTCTGATCTTTTTTCTGGCATGTCTACATGGGGCACCCTTTTACCTTCCCACCGAGGCGGTACCTATTGGTCTACCTGCATTGAATCCTTTTGAACTGCTGGGTTGGCAGAAGCTAGGACTGACAGTCGGGTGCTCACCCCAATTTGTGGCTTCAAACTGTTGAGCCTTTCCTGCAGCTAGTGGCTTTAACTGCTGTGCTACTGCGGCCCCTATTCGTGTATTAGGATCAGTCTAGCCACAGTCCTATACATGGCTATCTGTCTGTGAACTCCATTGATGCCAATGGAACTTCCTTTTGACAAGATAGGTTCAACTGGGTGGAAGAGGGTCTACAGCTAGTTATAAAACATTAATGTGGGTGAGCATGGTTTTGGAATAAACATAACAGTTTTTTACCATCTTTTTACCAAAAATGGCTACATGCCTGAAGCTTTCTTTTGGAACTTTTTCATCTTTTACCAAAAAATTGCAAGCTTTCTTGCGAAGAAGTGTGTTTCCATTTCTGTTGCTCACCCGAAGCAAGGACATTTTAGAATTAATATGTTTTTTTTATTTTCAATGTACATATTCAGAAAAAACCGTGAAACAAATCTATATACATGTATATATACACAAACCAATACAATGCTTCCTAACATTTATACATTTATACAATATTTATATTTGGTTATGCTCTCCCCTCCTCCCATCTCTTCCAATTTAGTGACTTCTCATCCCTTGGGTTGGAGACATTCATATATAATTCTGTTCTTCCTTCCTATTACATTGTTTTTCTGTTCTTCCTTCTGTCCTGATAGTTATTATGAGGGTTATCTGGAAAGTAAGGTTACAAGATTTCTTTAAAGACAAAGAATGACTGTATTTTAATAAAACTGACATGAATTGTAGCCTAGGTATTACATTATTTTTCCACATAATCACCATTCTGTTCAATACATTTGTCATCAATGGGATGAGTTTTTGATGCCTGTGTCTTAGAAGTTTCTCTCCGCCTTTTTCAGCCAGTTCGTCACTTTGATTTTCATCTCATCATCCTCGGAAAAGTGTTTTCCACCCAGCTATTCCTTCAATTTAGTGAACAGATGATAGTCACTGGGTGCGAGATCGGGGCTGTGAGAGGGGTGGCTTAAAAAATCCCAGCCAAATGTACATGTAGTCTTTATATTTTACCCAGATTTTCAGGAGACACTAAGACACCATTATGGTTATCACCCCTAGAAGCCAATCAAAGACGGTTATTAGGCTGGACGGAATGGCCAAAATATAAGGATATATTGGTGCAAAAGGAAGGTGTTTATGTTATGAAAACGCATGAAGAAATTGTTAAAGTGCATCGCAATGTGTTGTGGTTACATTACTTTCAGATGAGGGAAAGTTTTAATAAGGACAAGGCTAAAGGTTTTAGTGTTGCAGAGGGACCATGGGATGTAAGGGAGGAGCCTGCAGGGAGGAGCGGAATATAAGACTGAATAAATAAATAAAATAAATAATCTTGAAGACTGAAAAAAAAACCCATATCTAAAACATACTCTATGCTATTGAACTGGGCAATGGAGGAGGAAGTAGTTAAACAATCTATGATAAAGTGGGTACAGAACATTGGAAGACCCATTCAGTTAAAGGAATGGGAGAAATTGTGGACAAAACAGCTCAAAATTACTTATGCAACTGACTTAAAAGAAAACTGGCTGAAAATGATACATCGATGCAAAGGATTTTGAGCGGCTCGGGGGCTGAGACTGGGTGGAAGAGGGTCTACCCTAGCAAACCTTTTGTATTGTTATCCCAATAACCCCATTAATGTGGGATATAATGAGCATGGTGATCAGATCATGATATGAATAAAATAACAGTTTAAATAAACTGGCTGACCACCCTGAAATGAGCCCCCTGGCTACATGCCTGCATCGATGGTATATTACCCCCAAGAAATTAAATATAATGTATTAAAATGTTGATAACAAGTGTTGGAAATGTGAGAAGCAAGAAGGTTCCTTCTTTCACATGTGGTGGACCTGTCCCAAAACTAAGGAATTTTGGTATTTAATCCACAATGAATGCAAGAAAATTTTAAAGGTAGAGTTCCAAATGAAACCAGAGTTATACCTGCTTGGAATTATAGATAAAGAAACTTTTAATAACGATAATACAGAAAAGCTTTTTGTCTTTCTGACAATGGCGGCAAGGATCTTATTTGCGAAACTGTGGAAAACAAATCTCTTGCCAACAAAAGAACAATGGAAAGAGAAGATATGGGAGATTAAAGATATGGATGAGCTCACCTTCTGGCTGTGGCAAAATAATGGCAAAGGGAATATTAGAACAGACTGGACAGAGGTTGTAGACTTTGTTAGAATTATAGATAGAAATGAACACTGTCATAATGTAAGATGTAAAAATAAGAGCATTTTAAAAGATTTTGGAAAAGAATTGATATCTATGGTATGGAATAAGAGCGGAAGTCACTCTATTCCCACTTCCTCTTTCCCTATATATGTTCGTGTTTTGTGATTATATGTATGTCTGTGTAAAATATGAAAACTTGTAATAAAAACTTTTTTTAAAAAAAACCCAGCCAAATGAAGTCAACCACTCTTGAGTTGCATGAGTGGTGTGCGGACGCATATTGTCATGAAGGAGACAGACTCCCGCCATCAGCACCCCACAATGTTTGTTTTGGATGGTTCTGCAAAGTTTCTTCATGGTCTCACAATATATTCTGTACCCATTTTGTCACATGCTGGCTTGACATTATGTCCTCTTCATAAACTGAAACGATCTTGTGATGAATCGCAGTGTTGTTCATGCCCTTAGCATTTAGGTACTTCACACTTGGAGGAAAATGGAATGAGGATGTTCATCTCTAACCTTTACCACAATGCCAGTCGATGAGCTACTGACGACTGGCACTGCTCTTCCACTTCTGCTGGCTTCCCACTACATGGCAGTGAGACCAACTTCCTCCAAGAAAATTCCCTGCGAGAGCTACGTGCCTTGGAGCCTTACTTTCCAGATAACCCTCATATTTATAAATTTCATACACAGATTCTAACAGGTTAAATTATGAAGCCTCCCATAAAACGTCTTCTCTCCTTTTTTTTTTACATAGTTTAGAAATGGTTCCATGTCCTTGATAAAGTTTTTTTTGTGTTTTTTCTTTGTTCATCACTGTTAATTTGTCAATTTCCGATATTTTAAAGACTGTAACCATCCATTCGTCAATTGTTGGGAAGTCCGCCTTCTTCCAGAACTGTGCATATACTGTTCTTGCTGCTATCATATAGTGTAATATTTTGTAGTTTAATGATTTTGTTTGGTTATTTGACATTCCCAATAAAAAATAATTCAGGCAAGGACTTTAAGAAAAGAACTGGAAAGTAGGTAGGCATCTTTTACACAAAAAATTGCCACCTCCTTTGTATGCTCGCTAGTCACAAGCAAAATCAAATTCTGAAAGACTTGTTATCATCTCATTTAACCACAGAAGCAAAATGCAAGACACCACCTGGACATAGAGATGAGCACCTCATCCTGGCCAATCCAATGCAAGATTTTGTCTCAAAGGGAGTGGACAGGGGCCATGGGCTCTTCCACCATTATAGGGAGAAGTACAAGAAGAAGTATATTTCAGAGCAGGAAATGGAACAGAGAGCACACACCTTCATCCACAATATGAGGTATGGGGAAACAGACTATAGTGGTGCGTGTGTGTGAGATCATGACCTCTGAGGTTAGGTATTTAAAAAAAACTAACAATAAGAAGGAATTAGGATGAAATGCTATAAAAGAAAGGTTGCCATAACAGAGCTTTGGAAAACCTACTTTTGGTAAACTGAAACTCACCTGACTCCCATCAGCCAGCATGCAGGATCTTTGGAGTTTTGCTCTCATAAAATATATTTACTGATATCGCCATCTTTAGTTTCTTTAAGGTTTTATTATTTTCCCCCACATTATTTCTTACATTGGCTTCCAAATAATAATAATAATATCATCATAATCATCATCATATTCTGCTCTATCTCCCCAAGGGGACTCAGAGCAGATTAAAGAATGCCTATATGGAAAACATTCAATGCCGTTATACAATTGACAACAAAGACAGACAGTACGCAGACAGAGGTAAAGGCTTCCCCCTTTTCATCTCTGGCATCCGGAGGCTATGCCCAACTCTGGCCGTGGGGTGGTGTCTTGTTCCATTTTCCATGCCAAGAAGCCTGTTGTCTGTCAACGCCTTCTTGATCGAATTGCCAGCATGTCTGTATGGGCACCTTTTACCTCCCCACCAAAGCAGTACTTATTGATCTACTCACAGTTTTTTTGTTTTTGAACTGCTAGGTTGGCAGAAGCTAGGGCTTACAGCAGGAGCTCCCCCCAGTTGGCAAGTTTTTTCTGCAGCTGGCGGTTTAACCCGCTGTGCTACTGTGGCCCCAGGCATGTAGCCAGGGGGGGCTAAGGGGGCTTCAGCCCCCCCCCCCCCGAAATTCTCAGGGTGGTCCGCGAAAAGGCCTTACTGGTACATTATTTAAACTGTTATGTTTATTCATATCATGATCTGATCACCATGCTCATTATAGCCCACATTCATGGGGTTATTGGGATAACAATACAAAAGGTTTGCTAGGGTAGACCCTCTTCCACCCAGTCTCAGCCCCGAAACAAACTCAGCTCCCGAAACAAAATCCTGGCTACGGCCCTGTGTGGCCCCATTAGCCTGGAAGCTGCACCCAGGATTAAGCCTCCCAAGTGCTTTCATGGGTCTTCCCAGAGACTCTAGAGAACTGTTTCTGTGGGATGGAGAGCTTTGATGTAAAGGAAGTTCACATAGAAGTAATTGTTTAGCCTGCTTCTTAAACAACTTGTATTTTTTTCAGATGTTTAACTTCCGCTCCCTTCAACCCTTGTTAGTAATGGGAGTTTCTATCCACCATCTGGATCTCCATAAAGTGTTTCTGAATCAGTCCTTCACAGAAGTACACTTTCCAAATTTCCCTGGATTGTGTCACCCACTAATGACTGAAGATGAGAGTGCCCCAAAGCATATATAAAACACCTTTCCTTCATTCATTTTGTGAATATAGTAATTGTGGCTAGATTATCTCCAAACTGAAATAAAAAGGCCACCATTGAAAAGTGACGTCACCCAGCTTCATATTAAGGCATTATTGTATTTATTTATTTAAAAAATCTTATTCCCCTATTCTAAGGAGTTTCATGGCTGGCGCCCAAACATGCTTCAATATGTTTCCCCTTTTTTATCCTCACAACAATCCTATGAAATAGACAGTATCCATATCTGTCAGCTCCTAAAGTTTGACAGCAGCAGGATTTTCTCTCTACCCTTCATTGCATCCTTCCTCCAATTAGGTTTGTCTACTCCAAGAATCGAGCCAACCTGTCCTTCAAACTGACACTGAACCACTTGGCTGATCATACCCCAGAAGAAATGGCTGCAATGAAAGGGTTGCTGGAAGACCAGACACCCAACGATGGAGAGCCTTTCCCCCTGGAACTGTATTCTGGCATCGTCCTTCCCGAGAGCCTTGACTGGAGACTGTACGGTAAGTAGTCCATCATTGTCCTCTATGGTCTTTCTATGCCCACTCAAACTGTTATGGACACGGTTCCAGCAAGTTGGCATTACCTTCATGGCTCACCATGGTTTTGTTCATGCTTGTACTTGTATCTCTCACTTTTCTCTGTCATAAACCTGGAGTTTGTACATGAAACTTAAAGCACTAAAAAGCAAAACTGTCATGAAATTCCAATGTTGACCCAACTGAAGCAACTCTTTCCCACAAATCAATATAAATGTCTCCAGATCCCAAAACTGAAAGGAAGGCATTTCTCTTGACCTTATCCTGGCCTTTTATCTCTCTTTTCCTGTAAAAGAGCTGATATTCTTTGCCTGTGAACACGCAGCCTCTGTTTACAAAAGCCTTGCTATCTATACTCTCATTATCGTGACTCTCATTAACTTCTGCACCTGACAAATCATCTTCAGACAGTTGCTCTGAGAAAGATTGCGAAGGGCCTCTCCCAAGAGTGTGGCCTTGTGAATCTTTCTGAGACAGCTTGGGCCTCTCATCTGAGCTTAACTCAGGCCCAGACAAACCCTCATTCCCATTGCCAACAGACCGAGGCCCACCATCAGGATCATCATCCCCATTCCCATCATGAACAGCAGACACAACCATAGGCTGATCAGGCTGACATACAACATTCTTGGAACTTGGTGAGATCTCAAAAAGTAACTTTTGCAAAACCTGAAATTAATTCTGCTACCTCTACTTCTGTCTATCCTATCTAAAGATTACCTGCTTCCTCAGAAGGGACTGCATGTTCCTCTGTTCCTCCTTTATTGCTTTATTGAGTGAACACTTTATTGAGTGTTCGATTGCCCAGAACACTCTTTAATTTTTTTTGAAAGTTGGGAAAGTAGACTTCCTTTAAACTGCAACTAAACTACTTTGTAACTATTTACTTGAGTATTAAATAATAATAATATGTTTACATATGTTTATATTTAATTCTGTTTTCATGTCTGCATATGTGTATATTTTAAATTATATGCTAATGTTTTATGTTAAACTGCCTTGAATTTCCTTCAGAAGACATAAAGCGGGATATAAATCAATATACCTTAATAATAATACTAATAATATGCACCATCTTATATAATGCACATCTCAATTTTGAAGGAAAAAAGTTTGTTGTCAAATGTAATGAGAAAAAAGGTTACTCATGATGTATTTGTACTATTTTTGATGGTGTTGGGGACATGGTGACAAAATGAAAATCATGGGTAGTTCATGTTTGATCAACCCACACACTGCCTTGCCAGAGAAAGAAAATATGACACGCAGATGAACAGTAAAGAACAAGTAGTTTACTCTTCGTAGTTCAGAACAACATATTTACAATCATGTGATCAGTGGCATCAACTCACATAATGTCCTTTTATGAGAGATTTAAAGTGGTCTTTTTTGTCCATGTGGAGAATCTCCCCCCAGCAGCTCATGAAGCAAGAGAACACTTCAAACCCTGTCTCTCCCTTCTTCTCTCTTCTCTCTGAGCACCTGCATAGCTCAAGCCTGAAAAACATAACAGTATCCAAAAGTCCCAGGTTCAGCCAGCTCCCTGTGCATAGCCTGACCAATCAGCTTTATGCATCTTATTTTATAGTTGACACACACACACATTAACTGATTTCTTACATGCTCCAACAGTAAAGAGGTCCGGCCTTCGTAGCTCTGTCTCTTGCTTATTTTAAAGGCTGAAGGAGATTGGAGAATACCACTTTGGCCCATTGTTCCTCTTGCTTTGGTCCATGGGTATGGCTCAAAATGGCCCTGTCCACCAGTTTCCTCCACATCTTCCCACAGGTGCAGTGACGCCAGTCAAGGACCAGGCCATGTGCGGTTCCTGCTGGAGCTTTGCTGCCACCGGGACTTTGGAAGGAGCCCTTTTCCTCCAAGTAAGCAAAACTCTGCAAAAAATCATAATGGGGATTTTCAAGACTGTATAGAGTAGGCATGGGTTGGTAGGCTGTTAGGAATTGTGGAAGTTGAAGCCCCAAACACCTACAAAGCTGAAGTGTGCCCATGCATGCTGCATGCATTTTTAACTAACCATATTCATTATGTTTAACTATCAGTTCTAGGCTTGGGCCCGAATCAGTTTGTCTGAAAGTGATTTATAATTTTCAGTAGTCTGTTTTGTGCAATCCCCTGAAAACGGGGTGGTGGGAACCGAAAAGCTTGGCAAAATGCATCAAGAGAGCCGGATTTATTGACTACTAGAGAGGATGGAGTTAAGTCTCCATCCTCTCTAGGGGTCTGCCACAGGCTCCTAGAGAAGATCCTGCAGTGTCTTTTCTCCCTCCCTGGCAGCGAATTGTCCTGTTTCTTTTGAAAAAGTTCCCTAGGCTCCTCCTCTGATGCCCTGCTGGATCCCGGGTGCCGGCGCGCGGGCGGGGACAGAGGGACAAGGAGAAGGCAGTCAGCTGATTGCCTTCTCCTTGTCACTCTTTCCCCAAGCGCCAATTCGGCGCCCGGGATCCGGGCAAGGTGGGGAAAGAGGAGGAGGAGGAGGTGGAGGGGGGGGGGGGCCGAACGGCCCCCCAGGTCATCAGTGACCTCAAGTCCGGCCCTTGGCCGGTTAGAAGTTGGACAGCACTGTTCTAGGTAGTGCCATTTTGCCAAGTTGTCTTTTGATCTGCCCACTCCGCTTCTGAGTCTGTTCAGGGACTTCCAAGTTGCCCATTCTTGTTGGGGAAACATTAAGAGGAATGGTCGTTCCCATGAAACTTTCCCTTGATTTGAGTCTACTGGGAGGAGGCTGGTAGCCATGCAGTGGGTGGCTTTCACAGTGTTCAACCTTATTTCGCAATTGGCAGCAACTTCCTGTCATACATTGGGGTGGGGGGTGGGGGTGGGGTTAATGCCAGCAAGTTTATAGAGTCTATTAACAGGTGTAGCTTTAAGACATCCTGTGATTATTCTACATGTCTCATTTAATGCTATATTCACTTGTGTCATGTGGGCAGAAGATTTTACACTTTAAGATTATTTTACACTTTAAGATTATAAAGTGTAAAATAAAGAGTTTCAGAGAATGCTAATTGCTTTCCATTTGTGCTTCCCTTGAACCACCTGTGTGTCCCAATCAGCTGATCAGCTGTTTCAGGCTTTTTAAAAGTACATGTCCGCTGGAGCAGTCTACACAGGAGGAAGGGAAGGAAAATGCGTATGTTGCATGACTGCAGGGATATACAGCAATTCGAATATGCACATTTTCTGGCCAGAATCAGGATATAAGTGCAACTTTTTAAATATGTGTTTTTTGTTTATTAATGTGAATAAGTGCAGATTTACTAGCAGCGTCATTTAGCCCCCGCCTTAACCCAGTAACTTCTGTGTTTTAAGGTCTCTGTAGAAGGGTCCTCAGTTGCTCATTCTTGCTTTAAGCCAGCCTTTACCTCCTCTCTCTTCAACTGTGCAGACAGGAAAGTTGACGTCTTTGTCACAGCAAGCCCTGATGGACTGTTCCTGGGGCTTTGGGAATTTTGGCTGTGATGGCGGCCTTGCATGGCGGGCCTTCAAATGGGCCAAAGAGCATGGCGGTGTACCGAGCGCTGAGTCCTATGGGCCATACAGTGGTCAGGTAAGCACAGCATCTACTAGGCCAACATTAAAATTATTTTAGTCTAAGTATTCTTGGCTCCATTTTTCAGTGGTACATTAATACGGGTCTATAGATTAACAACTCAGTCCTATATGTGTCTACTCAGGAACAGACTGAGTTCAGTGGGGTCTATTCCTTTAGTTAAAAGACTGGACATTTGACCTGCCAATGACCATTTCGACCCAGCAGTGACCACCAAATGGGCCCCAAACCTCTAATATCATTGGACCTTATGTCCATTTCTTTGGATTGAAGCCCTTAATTGGATTTTTCAGACCATTTTCTGATGAGGCCTTGGGAAGTCATCTGTAGCGACAGATAAACTTCAAATGCCTTCATTTTTCTTCTATCCCAGAATGGATACTGCCACTACAATCAATCTGAATTTCTAGGTAATGTGTCAGGATATGTCAACGTCCCATATGGCAATATTATGGCTTTGAAACAAGCTGTCGTCAAGAATGGACCGATAGCAGTCAGCATTCATGCTTCTCCCAAGTCATTCATGTTTTATGCCAACGGTGTCTATTATGACTCTGAGTGTGGTAAGTCCCTCGGTTTACTGTTACTTATGTGATAAATGTCCTCTCCCTTATATTGTTAGAGTAATAATGTGCCTAAGAAAGCTAGTAGAGTAACGATGGCAAAATGTGGCTATCTCTATCTTTTGATGTTGCCACTTAATCCCTTACCATTGATATTACCTGCCATGGCTGATGGGACTTGTAGGACAAAAACACATGGAAGGTCCCAGTTACCCACCCCTGCTATGGTGATAGCCTTCCACAACCTGATGCCCCCCAGATATGCTGAACTATATCTTCCATCTTTCCCAGCTAGTATGTCCACAGAATGGCTGGAATTTACTATGATGGTTAAGAACGAATAATCTAGAAACACATTGTATTTGTGATCCCTATGTATTAGGGGTGTGCATTTTTTTCATTAGTTCTCATAAGTCGTATCAAATTTGTTAAATTCATACTTACGAGGTAATATCTGACACGAGGGTGTGGCCTGCACCTAAAACTTAAGAATTGAAACTTACCCAATACTTTTTGTTTGAATTTTGTAAAACCTCAGAAGCCTCCCATGTTCAGTGCAAGCAAGCAAAGCAAAGCCAAAAAGGCTGCATTTTCTCTTTAGATCAGGGGTGCTCACACACTTTCAGCATGCGAGCTACTCTTAAAGCAACCAAGTCCAAAAGATCTACCTGGCCCTGCCGCCGTGCGCACCCGCGTGCTCCTGCCGCCGCACGCTCTTGCCACCACGAGTGCTCCTGCTGCTGTTTTCCACCCGCGCAGCACTTCTTCCGCCTGCGGGGCATTGCAGGAAGGAGAAAGCACGAGGCGGGGCATCCAGAGGGAGCGCTCCGCCCTGCCTGTCTCGCTGGCAACGGAGGGTGCACAGCTGCTTCTGGACATGAGAGAGGCAGGGCGCTCCCTCCAGAGGCCCTGCCTCGTGCTTCCTTCTTCCTGCAATGCCCTGCAGGCGAAAGAAGCACCACGAGAGCGGAAGCCAGCAGCAGGAGCGCGTGTGCGCGCAGGGTGTGCGTACGCATGGCAGGAGCGCCCCATCCGGCTGGTGAGGCCCGAAGATCACCTGGAAGAGGGCCGAAGATCTACTAGTAGCTCCCAAGCTACCTAATGAGCACCCCTGCTTTAGATTAATGGCCTCTCGCCATTAGGAGAGGAAAGCAGCAGGGAGAAAGCAGAGTTCACTGGGAAAGAGACTGAGAGAGCACAGGATTCTGGGAAATGTAGTTTGAGAAGGCAAGGAGCCCTATGCCAGAGAATGCAAAGGGCCCTGTCCTGAACTACATTTCCCAGAATCCTGTTTAACATTGTAAAACACCAGTTAGGAAAGGGAAGAGGTGTGTCACTCTGTCACAGTAGCCAGCCATGGTTCCAATTAATGGTTGAATCTGTAAAGAGGAGGGCAGGCTGATACTTCTAGTAAGAAAATCTCAGTGCTGGGCTGAGAAAAAATCCCTACATGGAAGTCCTATTGGTTAATATGAGAGACATTTAATGGGATAGCAGTTGCGGCTTAAAATGTTTTTGTCAAAACTTTTTAAAATTACTTAAAATCAGTAGATATATGAATATTTCTGAAAGTTGGGTGGTACTATCCCCTGTTATCCTGTGTAATTGACTAGAAAATTCAAGGAGATTGCTCTTGTAGTTTCCCCCAAGAGGAAACTACCAAAATCCCCCAAAATCCATGGATAAGTGAAATGTTCTGAAGCTTGATGGTCTAACAGTGGTAAATATATTCTATTATTGTAGCAAGTATTACCCCAATAGCTGTCAAATTAGCGGGAAAGGAGCTCCTGAAGTTTCCCCACTTCTTGTTATAGTAACAAAAGTTTTACTAACTAGTTTTGAAACACTTTAGAAGCGAAACGCCGGCGCCCCCTAATTTTGTAATGTCATTTTGAAACAGCTGATGCCTGATAAAGCAATATAGCTTTCAGCATCTGTTGGTAGTTTCCTGTTAATACAGACTTTACACCATTTATTTCTAATGCTGGGCTGCATTTGTGCTTTGCTTCCATTTTGCCACTAGATGGGAACAGTACATCATCCTAGTCTTTCAGATGATTGTTCAGTTCAGTTCCCATTTTTTCCTTTAGCTCTCTTTTGTATTTGACTATCCTTTAGAAAACGGATCAGCAGCTTGTGGCCCTTCAGGTATTGCTACTCTGCAACTCCCAACAGTTCCACGACTATTATTATTGTTGTTGTTGTTATTATTATTTTACTGACACAAAAACACAGAATGTCACAGCAAATGAGCTCTCTATGCTGGATTTCGTATCACGAAATCATAAGTCGAACACTTCCCAAGTGTCTAGAACTGTGTGATATGTTTTTGAATGATGCATGCAGATCTAAGTAAGGTGGCCTTTTGCAGTTGATAGATCGTGATTTTGTCAATGTGTATTGTTTCCAAATGAGATCTTTTGGCACGGCACCCAGTATGCCAATGACCACTGGGACCACCTGTACTGGTTTATGCCAGAGCCTTTGCAGTTCAATGTTGAGGTCCTGATAGCGGCAGAGTTTTTCCTGTTGTTTTTACTCAATGCGACTGTTACCCGGTATGGCGACGTCAATAATCTAAACTTTGTTCTGATGGCTTGCTCCTGGGCTGCAAGAATCAGGCCTTCCGTCTCTTTCTTCAGGGTTCAATTTGTTTATTATTATTATTATTATTATTATTATTATTATTATTATTATTATTAGAGGACCAGTTTCACAAAAACAATTTAGGATGGATTTACACTGTCCTATATTCCAGTATTTGATCCCAGATTATCTGCTTTGAACTGGATTATCTGGCAGTGTAGACTCATATAATCCAGTTCAAAGCAGATCATGTGGATCATATGCTTTGATAATCTGGATTATATGGCAGTGTAGAAGGGGACTTAGTCTACACTTCCCGATAATCTGGGATAAGAAGATAATCTGGGATCAGATCCTGAGATATCTGCTTTGAACTGGATAATATGAGTCTACATTGACCTATCTGGATTATCTGATTTGATAATCTGAATTATGTGGCAGTGTAGATCCATTTCTAGGCCTCTTCTACACTGCAATGTAATCCAGATTATCAAATCAGATATACTGTACAAAGCAGATAACCTGGATTTTATATGGCAGTGTAGAAGGGGCTCTATTGAGATAATCCATAATCTGCTTTCCTTATTATATTTATTTTATTTATTTATTTAGATAATCCAGACTTATCTGCTTTGAGGGCACAGTAAAATACAGGCGGTATTATATGAGTCTACACTTCCATATACTCCTATTCAAAACAGATAATCTGGATTTTATATGGCGGTGTAGGGCCCTTCTACACATCCGTATAACCCAGAACATCAAGGCAGATAATCCACAATATCTGCTCTGAACTGGATTTTTTGAGTCTACACTGCCATATAATCCAGTTCAATGTGGATTTTATGTAGTTGTGTGGAAGGGGGTGTAGAAGGAGCCTAAGGATCTACAAAAGTATGAATTGTGAGCCAAGCAGTCTGGAAGAAATCCATTTCTTAAATCTCTTTTTTGCAACAGGCAATAGCACCACCTTGAACCATGGAGTGCTGGTTGTGGGCTATGGGGTCCTGCAAGGGCAGCCCTACTGGCTGATCAAGAACTCTTGGTCCACCTTCTGGGGAAATGACGGCTACATTCTCCTATCAATGAAGGACAACAACTGCGGCGTGGCCAATGCTGCCTTGTACCCTGTTTTAGGGTAAGATTGCTTACTAAGCATACCTGTGCACAGCCCCCCCCCCCCCCAAATTCTCAGGGTGGTCCACGAGAAGGCCTTACTGGTACATTATTAAAACTGTTATGTGTATTCATATCATCATCTGATCACTATGCTCAATATATCCCATATGCATGGGGGTATTGGAATAATGATACAAAAGGTTTGCTAGGGTAGATCTCTCTCACTCAGACTCGGGAATCCAAATCCTGGACGGCCCTGCCCGTGCATAAAACTCCAAGTGAAGTCTAAAAGGCCCTGATGTCTGTCTAACATAGAATCCCATTATCTGCTTTGCACTGGATTGTAGAAGTCTATACTGCCATATAATCCAGATCAAAGCAAATAGTCTGGACTTTATATGACAGTGTAGAAGGGGCCTTGAGTCATTTTAAATCATTGCTTTCATTCAGCAGTTTTCTTCTTTTCTTAACCATTTAACATTAAGAATAATTCTATAACCCTGATGATAATATTTCAGACCTTTACTTTTCAATATTTGCGTGTTAAAGTACCATTAGAGAGAGAACTGCGGGAGCTGATTGAAATTTTGGGGACTTTTTTTTCAATTTTGGGTTTTACCACGGTATATCCTTGTAGCAGTTTCAAAGAAGTAGCTGCATTAGTCTCTTGCAGCATAAAAAGTAGGATGCGAGGGAAAATGAATGTTAGCAGGTTTTTATTTTTGCCTGAGCTTTCGTGGATATACGTAAATCTCCTTCTTTGGATGCAGTGCAGAGTGTTAATAATAACAACCAATCAGTGGATGGCAATAGAATAATAGAATCATAGAGTTGGGAGAGACTTCAGGGGCCATCCAGTCCAACCCCATTCTGTCAAAAAGGCTTGTTCTCCAGACCCTTAATCCTTTGAGTCACCCTCCTCTGGACACATTCCAGCTTAGGGTCAACCTCTCCCTTCAATTGCAATGCCCAGAATTGGACACAGTGTGATTCTAGAAGTGGTCTGACCAAGTCAGAACAGAGGGGGAGCATGACTTCCCTGGATCTAGGCACTTACTTCGGCAATCCCTCATAGCTTGAGGATGATGGTCTTCCAGATGTGTTGTCTTGGTGGTGGGTCTGTAGGTGACTGTGGAGCCCTATTCTCGATCTGCATGTTCTCCCGCAGTGAGGGCATCGATTTCCAGATGGAAAGTGGTCCTGGTCAGGGTTGGCTTGACGTGCCTTCCTCTTGGCACGTTTCTTCCTTTGGCCCTCCATTCATGCCTCTTTGAATTCTGCAGCACTGCTGGTCACAGCTGACCTCCAGATAGAGCACTCAAGGGCCAGGGCTTCCCAGTTTTAGTGTCTATGCCACAGTTTTTAAGGTTGGCTTTAAACCCATATTGAAATCTCTTTTTCCGTCAACCAACATTCCATTTCCTGTTCTTGAGTTCAGAGTAGAGCAATTGCTTTGGGAGATGATGATCAGGCATTCGGACAACGTGGCATTTAGTCCAGCAGAGTTGATGGTGGAGGAGCATCGCTACAATGCTGGTGGTCTTTGCTTCTTCCAGCACACTGACATTTGTCTGCCTGTCTTCCCAAGAGCTTTGCAGGATTTTTCAGAGGCAATGCTGATGGAATCGTTCCAGGAGTTGAGTGTGATGTCTGTAGACAGTCCACGTTTCGCAGGCGTATAGCAGGGTTGGGAGGACAATGGCTTTATAAACAAGCACCTTGGTCTCCCTAAGAATGTCCCGGTCCTCAAACACTCTCTGCTTCATTTGGAAAAATACTGCACTAGACTCCTATTGATGCAGACCAAAATCCCATTGGCTTTTTAAACTGCTGCATGACATTGTTGGCTCATGTTTAATTATTGTCCACAAGGATTCCAAGATCTTTTTCAAATGCACCGTAGTTGAGCCAGGCATATAGTATAGAAATAAACATCTGAGCATTTATTATTACTCTGTATTACATCTCAAGACGGGGGTTTATATCTAAGGCCCCTTCTACACTGCCATATAATCCAGATTATCAAGTCAGATAATCCACATTATGTGCTTTGAACTGGATTATATGAGTCTAAACTGCCAGATAATCCGGTTCAAAGCAGGATTTTATTGGACAGTGTAAAAGGAGCCAAAGGGCCCTTCTACACTTCCATATAATCCAAATTATCAAATCAGATAATCCTCATTATCTGCTTTGAACTGGATTATCTAAATCTACACTGCCAAATAATCTCGTTCAAGGGAAACAATGCAGTTCAAACCAGATAATTTTGATCGTGCAAAATTTGCATTTTTTTCCTTTTTTATGCTGTAAGGAACTATAGGTATATAGGAAATTCTAGCATTTTAGGGTAGAACAATGGTGGACAAAACATGGCTGTCTAGATGTTGCTGGCCTATAACTCCTGGCATTCCTTATCATTGGCTATGTGGCTAGTAGGGGTTGCAGTCCCACATGGTATGAAGTCTTACATCTTGCCCACGCTAATCTGGAAAGATCATGAGTCATGTAAAATGAAAGACTTCTCTCTGAGTCAGAGGGTGATGGTAGGTTAAATAAGCCAATAGTTTGACATGATATAAAAGCAGCAGGATATAAAGTATGTCTGCCACATCTTTTGTTGCATTTTGATTGAATGTATTTTGGAATTGCATGTTTTGGAATAAAGAACAAGACCTTAGTGGTTTCGTTGAATTATTACATTCCTGCAGTCTTCGTGGCATCATTTACTGGGTGGTTATGGTTTAGAATTTGATGTGGTGCAAAATAGCTATACCTATGTCATACATCTGGTTGGATCAACAGGGGATCGTTGTTGTATATCTTTAAGGCTCCATTTACACTACCATATACATAATCCGGTTTCTTAATCCAGATTATTTGTTTTGGATTATATGGCAGTGCAGACTCACGTAATCCTGCTCAAAGCAGATATTCTGAATTCACAAACTGGATTATATGGCAATGTAGATCCAGCCCAAATCTTTCCTCGCAAATTGTACTTCACTCTAAATCTTCTATATCCTTGTCTAGATGGCAAGTCAGACATAGTTAGTCGGTCTATCTCAGGCCAACTTCATTATCTGTACACGTTCTTTCAAAGTTTGCAACACCTGTTTGATCTTGTTTGGAAAGGTATGCACTCATTATCATTTTTCATAGATCAGGCTGGAGAAACTGATAGGAAATTTGTCTCTTCCCTCTCTCTCTCTCTCTTTTTAATTCATACTTGAAGCCAAAGTGGACTCCGATAACCCAGGCCCTTTCTACTGCCATATAAAATCCAGATTACCTGATTTGAACTGGATTATATGGCAGTGTAGACTTTAAAAATTGTCAAGGAACCAGGGATCTTCTAAACACGTTGAAAGTTAGTATGCTGACAGAGGAGAATCTTTTCTACCACTGTGGCAAGTTTTGTCAGTAGCGGTCTAAAACTGAGGAAAGGGGAATCCCCCAAGTTTTGCCTGTCCTGTTTGCAGGTTTTTGCACATTGCGCAATTGCGCCCACCATTAACGAAGTGATTTGGAAATTTCGGAAATCATTTCAAAATCGAATCGCCAGCGCCCCATACATCCGAAACGAGTTTTGAACCTTTTTTTCTTGATCAAACAAGCCTAGTACATAGGTGAATATGGTCAAGATAATTTGCACTTGAGAACTCTTCCATTCATCCCAGTTCAAAGTGGTGTAAGCCTTTGTTTGTGCTCTTTTCCTATACTGGTTTGTGGAAAAGATATTCTTCTTTTCGGCAAGGAGAAAAGGCAGGGAGATGCGGATGCGGGTGGCTAGTCCCATCATTCCTGTGCAAAAGGAGCCGGGAACCAAAATTATTCCAGAATCTTGCTCCTCAATTGGCAATTACCCAACCTAACAAACAGGAGTGGTTCAGCTATAGCTATAGCTATAGAGATAAACATGGCCCTTGGTCCAGTTACCTGCAGCAAGTCATTAATGTAGAGGAGTCAATTGTCTAAAGAAGGTATGTAAGAAGGCCAGGAGAGGCCCCAGACATGTTCCTGCCCGAGGCATAGGATGAGATAGTGCTCCGCTCTCTTCAAACTATGGAAGCTGCCTAGGATAACTGGTGAACTTTACTACTCTTCCAACAATGGAACCAGGCCCTTCTTCCATCACACCTGAAGGCAGTGGACCAGTTTAGGTGATGCAGCACAGGTTACATGGAACAACACAACTTATTTCCCCAGTGGAAATGAATGGCTGGAGGCTCAGGAGACTCATCTGGCAGTGTGTACCATCTGAGATAGTTTCCTCACTTCCTAATAGTAGGATCAGCCCTATAAAAAGCAGTATCAGAGAGAAAGAAGTGGGCAAGCAAAGTGGCTGTAAATAAGATTCAAGGTGAATAGATGGTTAACAATTAACCTGTCATTGTTATACATTATGTCATTCCTGTCATTGTAGGATGCAATTTGCATATGTAGATGATTATAGCCAACTGTGTTCTAGCAATGACTTAATGAAGCATCTGAAAAGTATTTTGTTTTTGCATGGACTTTGTAATACCTGCCCCCATTAGGGTGCAGCTGGAGAGTGTTCTTTTGCAAGTGGATGAGACACTTTCAAGGAAATTGGGAGAGAAACTGTGCATCTTTATGACTCCCATTTTCCATCCCCTTCCTCCAATTATCCATGCCAAATTTGTGGGGGAAGGAAAAGCAAGGGAACCAGAAGGAAACAAAAGTTGTTTTCACTGGGCTTGGCCCTGCTAAAAGCTTGAAGCAAGATTCATTTGGACATAGGCTATAATCCTCTACCCATTTACTTGGAATACATGTCCTTGTGAGATTGACCCTCCGGGAACCCCCTGCATTCAAGTTGATTTGACCTTTAGCAGGGAGTTCCACAGTTCCTGGATGCCCCGTTGGGCCACCATCGCTGGGGAGTGTGGCCAGAGCAGCAGCCTCAACTAAAGACCTGACTCTGTCTTGCTTTCTTTCCCCAAATCTAACATTGTAACAAATCCCCCAATAAAGAATCATTTAATTGTAACATTCCATCTCTCCATAGCATTACATTGTGTCTTTTACTGCCTCAAACTATCCCAAATCATGAACTCTCCCTTTTGCGGGCCACAGGACACTGCAGGCCTGCCCAGGTGTTGCACTTCAGACAGAAGTATCCCCCTAGTTCACACACACATCAGACAGTCTTTGAAATAATAGTCTTTTATTGAAACAAATATAGTGTCCAACAAAAGGGTAGAAGAAGATAGACCATCTATATATATAAAAAGAGAGTGGTCGTGCGATGGCCGTTATGCACGGCCAAACTATACCCCCCAGAAACACAAATCCAACGACACACATTCCCCCAGACCACGAGGTACAAACATAACACAAAAAACCCCACATCCCTATCTTGCAACCCCCCCCAAAAAACAACCCCCAAAAACCGCCCATTGCCTCCCGTTCTGCGCTGGCCGCGAGC
Organism: Anolis apletophallus; assembly: GCA_030556195.1. Taxonomy (NCBI): domain Eukaryota; kingdom Metazoa; phylum Chordata; class Lepidosauria; order Squamata; family Anolidae; genus Anolis; species Anolis apletophallus. Next base: position 49,205,609 of record JARBWK010000011.1, on the reverse strand, counting down.
GCTGAAGACAGGGAAAGCAATCGCGCAGGCGCACTCCGACCCCCCCCCCAACCCATCCCGTCACCCTCTCTCCCCACTCACCCTGAACCTTCACAGCCACACCGCCGGTGCCCTAACCGCCTCCTTGCCATCCTCGCCCATGCCCGCACGACCCCGGTCCCACAGCAGCTCTGGGGTGCCGCACTACACTTCCCAGAAACTTCCGCATAAACCGGAAGTGGCCATGCGGGGCTTTCTGGGAAGTGTAGTCCGAAAGGCGGGACTTCCCAAAAGGGGCCTGACGTCGCCCAGCACAGCCAAAAAGGGGCGGGACGCGTACGATGCTGGACATGCACGCCAGGATGGGAGGTAGACCCGGAGATCGCCGATCCGCCCTCCACCGTGTCTCCAGCGGTACCAGCGGCCACATCTGAAAGAAGGTAACCTCCCAAGCTTACCTTGCTTCAGGCGCGGCCGCAAGAACCGCTGGGCACACGGCGGAGCGCGGATCGCCGATCTCCCGGCCTACCTCCCGCCCTGGCGCGCATGTCCAGCGTCGTACGTGGCCCGTCCCTTTTGTCACATCATTTCCAACCCTTACATACCCACATTTCCACACATCTCCTAAATAGGGCACAGCAACGCGTGCCGGGTTCAGCTAGTAAAATATATCCAAGGTAAGCACACAGTCCATAAATTCCAGGACCCAAAAGGGATAAAGGTTGAAAGCTTGATTCTAAATTCTAAGACAGTTCAATGCAGCAAAAGTACCATTTATGAAACAAGGCCTAGGCAAAAAAAACATGAGCAAGGTAATCTTGACGTGATCTTTTCTAAACGAAGCCTGGAAACTGAAGCTAGGATCTTTCTTACAATCTTAAGTACAGAAAACCCAGTTTCACTTTGTATCCCCTGAACGGAGCCCGCAGCTGCGGCGAAGGTCATGGGAAGCCTGTCTATACTCCCGAATGTTTGCCCTGCGATCAAATGTCCTCCCTTGATCATTAACATTCTCGGGTGCAGCACTATCTCCTTCAAGGCCTTCTGCACCCTTAACGAAGGAATTCTCATCTAACAGGGCGCTGGGAATCAAACTGTTCTCAGGAGCAAAAACCTCATCTGAAGGTTCCCTTTGCACATCGGCATTCTCAATGACAATCCCTTCATCCCCATCATGCACAATCCCATCATCCCCATCATGCACATGAACACCAGGCTGAAACACCACACCAGGATGCTTTTGTAGCGTCCTGAGGAGGCCGGAGCTGCATTCCTTTGAACCGCGGATATGGAAACCCCCTTTTGGGGTCAACTGATCATCTCCATTTTGGTGGCATATTTTCCCCACACTAATTCTAAACCTATCTGCTATCTCGCTTTTTGCTCTTGGGGCCCCTGTGCCCTGGGAATAACCTCTTTGTTTAAAGTAATAAATTTTAAAGGGAAAACCAGCTGATTGTCAAGCTCCCGGTTCCTGCTACAACACCGGTCCTGCCGCTGATCCTCGGGCATCCTGAAGGCCTGCAACCCAGGGAAACTTTCTGCTTGTCATCCCGAGGAGCCCCTGGGGAGTTGGCTGACCACAGCAGATTGGGATTTGTAGTTTTCTTCTCCAAAGGCCAGATCCCTCAGTGCTGACCAAATGAACTTTTCTCAACTATTGGTTAAGGGCAAGAGAGAATATTCTCAAGGAATTGCAGTCAAAGTTTGGTGGGCAGATCAATGTTAGAGTTTTACGAGTCAAGTTGCCTGTCTTGGGAGCTCTGAGTTAGGAGTTCTGTTCTTGAGTCTGTATCTAGTTTTCTTGTTTAAGTTCCATGCCTCTTGTTTGGATTACAAATCGTGTTTCAAGTTTCAAGACTCTGGGATTATAATCAAGTTCAAGTGTTAAATCTTTGGATTATGGTCATGTTCATGTTTTCAAGTTCTTGGATCTAATTCTAGTTTAAATGCAACAAACCTTGAATTCCAGTTTCTTGAGTTTGCCTCCAGTGATGTTTGGAATTCATATTTATAGTTGATCCATTGCTTTTTGTTAAGCTCCTGGAAATCTGGCTCCTGGATGTAATTTTGATACTGCTTTTGCATACTGGGTTTTGCTGGTACTTTAGAGAATGCTTACTCTGATTATTTTTTAACACTATTTTGAAACTATTCTTACATTAGATACTCTTTTCTTAATAAACTTATTATTGTTGTTGATCTGTGTGTTGTTTGGGTGGAAAGGGGATCAAGCATGTGGCTGGGCTACACCACTAGGTTGTGAGGGGTCCCCGAAAATGGTAGCACTTGGTTTCCCTTGTTATTTGCAGTCACAGGCAGCCACCTGTAACATGCATGCCTCTGCTGCACTTCTCTGCTGCTCTTTTCTCCCTGGCTCCATGCTTGCTCTGAATCAACAGCACACTGGACCACTGTCTCTCAGCCAAAAGAACCCTTGGCAGCTTACTGTTTATTATAGTTACAGTTTATCTATTTACAGTTCAGATAGTCATTATAATCTATACATTACTGTAACTCTAGTGTCCAAATCATGGCACCTAGGAGCCCGGCCCTGAAGAAGCCCCTACGGGGTGAAACGGAGCCGCTCGGGACCCCTTTTCGTCGGCCCCACGACGACCTCCCCTGCATACCTACAATATTTGTGAGACCACACTTGTGGAGGACTTTTCTTTAGACATTTATCATGCAGGGAAGGAGTCCGGGACTGTGCCTGAGCCTTTTCCCATACATTCTCTCCAGAGCTTGGGTGTCCTGATTCACCCTTATGTGAGCCCAGCCACCACCATTGTTTTGAACTGTATTATGATGATATTTTTGTTAATATGACTGTATAATTATGATATATCTGTGATATAATACATGCATTTGTAGACCTACTACAATAATAATAATAATCATCATCATTTATACCCCACCACCATCTCCCTAAAGGGGACTCAGGGTGGCTAACATGAGGCCAAGCCCAAAATTACAGTACAGCAAAATAGAATAGGTTGTAAAGGTAAAAGTTTTCCCCTGTCTTTAAGTCCAGACGTGTCCGACTCCGGGGTGTGGTGCTCATCTCCATTTATAAGCCGAAGAGCTGGCATGACTGCATGGAGCGCCGTTACCTTCCCGCCGGAGCGGTATTTATTGATCTACTCACATTTGCATTTTTTTCGAACTGCTAGGTTGGCAGAAGCTGGGGCTGATAGCGGAATGCTCACGCTGCTCCCTGGAACCTGCAACCTTTTGGTCAACAAGCTCAGCAGCTCAGTGCTTTAGCCCAGTGTTTCTCAACCAGTGTGCCGGGGCACACTAGTGTGCCGTGAGCGATCATCAGGTGTGCCGTGGGAAATTGGAACCTCCCGGGGGGAGGAGAGTCTAGTGTGTTGAAGTATAAAAACCCTAAGAAACCTACCTCAATAAAGGCACCAAATTACAAACACCCCCCCCCACCCCACCCATTGTCTACTTGGTCTCCCTCTCCATGCATTGGGAAGGCCCGCCTCCCTTTCCCCAAGTAGAGACCTCCTCTTGCCTCCTGGGGGTTCTGTGTGGGAAGTTTGGCCCAGTTCTATCATTGGTGGGGTTCAGAATGCTCTTTGATTGTAGGGGAACTATAAATCCCAGCAACTACAACTCCCAAATGTCAAGGTCTATTTCCCCTGAACTCCATCTGCGTTCATATTTGGGCATATTGAATATTCATGCCAAGTTTGGTCCTGATCCAACATTGTTTGAGTCCACAGTGCTCTCTGGATATAGGTGAACTACAACTCCCAAACTCAAGGTCAATGCCCACCAAACTCTTATAGCATTTTCTCTTGGTTATGGGAGTTGTGTGTGGGAAGTTTGTGTCTTTCTGCCATTCCTGCCAGGATATCTATGTTGTGTTAATCGAAACAGGCCCAGGTTTCACACTGAGTGTATAAATACATTTAAAAACATATTAACTATATGTATTACTGTGTTAGAGTGTCATTTTGTGTCATTTTGGTTGGTGGTGTGCCCCAGGATTTTGCAAATGTAAAAAAAAGTGCCGCGGCTCAAAAAAGGTTGGGAAACACTGCTTTAGCCCACTGCGCCACTGGGGGATCCCACAAAATAAAATACAAGAAGCAAAAATACCATCAAAATAAATACACGGAATAACAAAATAAAATAATCAGTTTCAAAATAACATGATAGAGAAATCAATGTACTAGGTAATCCTTTGATTACCTACTGTTACTAGCCTTGTTGAGGAACTCAGAGCGGCAGAGGTTGTCCATGGGCCCTTCCACGTAGCCATATAACCCAGAATATCAAGACAGATAATCCACAATATCTGCTTTGAACTGGGTTATCTAGGTCCACACTGCCATATAATTCAGGTCAATGTGGATTTTATACAGCTGTGTGGAAGGGCCCATGAGAGCAGGGGCTGAAGAGGACATTTGGAGAGGCACAGGTTCTCCTTTGTCAAGTTCATCCTGGCTACAGTCCAATCCCCAGGCTTGCCAAAAAGGCAGTCTTAGCAAGTGGTTTAACTGCAGGAAGAAGCCCAGAGCAGAACAACTTGTAGGCGGGAGGCCATCCAGATTTTATTTTTATTTTTATTTCCAGTGTTTAACTTTCAACCCCCGAGGGGGGTAGGCGGGAGTAGCATATTGTTGCCGTCTGTTAGGCCGCACTGAGTCCTAACATTGCCTGATGTTGCCTGATCTAGTACAAGATTGGCTCAGATGGAGAAGACAGAAGCAGCCGATCCTGCTGCAATGCGAATGAATAGGTTGTACCTCAGCTATCTTGTACAAAACATTGGTGACTCAGCAAAGCAGATTATTGGAACAGGATATATTTCAGTGAACTTTCTTATGGAGCTAACTTCTCTATTCCATGCAACCATTACAACTACAAGAACCACCTTCAGTTCTCACTCAGGCCAGTGTATCTGATAGCAGATCTTTCCAAAGTTACTTTGGATCACAACTCCAGATTTTGGGATATGTCTCCTGATCACCAGGCTTTTGTTTGTTGGTATCTTCCAGGTGAGTTATGGGGTATTTACACATAATTTAATGACAGAAATAAAAAAAACCCTTTTGGTCCCAGAAAAGCAGCATTAAAGATATGGAAAATGGCAGCCAAAATGGATGCCAGAAACACCTACTGTGTCTATACAAGAAAAGGACTTGGGAGTGATCCTGGATTCATCGCTGAGCCTGGAACCCCAGGTCTCAGCGGTGGCCAGGGGAGCTTTTGCACAGTTAAGACTCGTGCGCCAGCTGCGCCCGTACCTTGGGAAGTCTGATCTGGCTACGGTCGTCCATGCTCTGGTCACATCCCGAATAGATTACTGCAACGCGCTCTACGTGGGGCTGCCTTTGAAGACAGTTCGGAAATTACAACTAGTCCAACGGGTGGCAGCCAGACTACTAACTGGAGCTACATACAGGGAGCATACCACCACCCTGTTGTGTCGGCTCCACTGGCTGCCGGTCCAATTCCGGGCTCAATTCAAAGTGCTGGTTTTGACCTTTAAAGCTCTATACGGTTCTGGCCCAGCTTACTTGTCCGAACGCATCTGCCGCTACGTCCCACCTCGTACTTTAAGATCATCTGGGAGGCCCTGCTCTCGCTCCCGCCGGCTTCCCAGGTGCGGCTGGTGGGGACGAGGGAGAGGGCCTTCTCGGTGGTGGCTCCCCGTCTGTGGAATGCGCTCCCTAGCGACATGCGATCAATTCCATCCCTCCTGACATTTAGGAAAAAAGTGAAAGCCTGGATGTGGGACCAGGCGTTCGCATAGTAGCACAGGACAGCACTTTAGTAGTTTCATGGAAAGTTGGTGAATAGGGCTCAATGCTTTTATGGACGGAACACTGTTTTTAACATAGGTGAATGCATAGGATGTGTGAATATAATTGTATTTTAATGTATTTTAGTGTCGAATGCTGGAGGGTTTTATATTGTGTTTTTATACTGCGATTGTGATGTAGGCATCAGATTGTGCCTTTTGGAAGCCGCTCTGAGTCCCCCCTCGGGGGTTGAGAAGAGTGGGGTAAAATGGGGTAAAATAAATAAATAAATAAATAAATAAATAAGGACTGCCCAAAAGTGGTGGAAAAAATGAGGACTCAAGGTTTATACAGAATTAAAGATGTGCATGATGTGAATGGCCAATTAATACACTTGGACAGAAGAATGGACAATATTGGAAATAGAAATTGGATAGAAGTATTGGGACTACATAATAAACTTAAGCAAGGGAGATATGGAAGGAAAATAGAGGAAGAAGATAAGATGGAAGAGATATTTTTTAAAAAAACAGAAATTAGAGAAGGGATTGGCAGGACTAATATACTGTCCGGAACTGCAGCTTTCTGGCAAAGAAATTACCTCACAAACAGAGTGGGAAGGCTTTATTTCTGAAAGCATACAATGTGGTACAAAACAAAATTCCAACTGACAGTTTATTTCCCTCACATCTCCTATCCCTCACCTTGCCCCCCCCCCCCCAATTGCTCCCATTTCCATGGAAATCCTTTCCCTTGTTTCAAGTATGCACAGGTCAAGGCAGGCTAAGGCAATGTTTCCCAACCTTTTTTGAGCCACGGCACACTTTTAACATTAAAAAATCCGGGGGCACACCACCAACCAAAATGACACAAAATGACACGCTAACACAGTGAAGAACGGCTGGGGGATGGTAGCCTGCTGGGAGCTGCTGCTGGGAGTGCCAAAGCCGGGGGAGGAGGCGGAGCCAGGCCACGCCATGCCCCACCCCTTCGCCAGCTTTAGCTCTCCCAGCAGCTGCTCCAGCCTTGAGGGGGCAGTGCCAAGCCAGCGGTAGCAGAGCCAGCACACTGCTGGCTTGGCACTGTCCCCTCAAGGCTGGAGCTGCTGCTGGGAGTGCCGAAGCTGGGGGGAGGGGCCGGAGCCAGGCCACACCATGCCCCTCCCCTCCCCCAGCTTTAGCTCTCTCCAGCCTTGAGGGGGCAGTGCCAAGCCAGCGGTGGCAGAGCCAGCACAATGCTGGCTTGGCACTGTCCCCTCAAGGCTGCTGGGAATGCCAAAGCTGGGGGAGGGGGCGGAGCCAGGCTGCACCATGCCCCGCCCCCTTCCCCCCAGCTTCAGCTCTCCCACAGAGGAGGAGCATGAGTGGTGGACAGACTTCAGTGGGCAGGGCTCCTCCTCTGCGCAGCTTCAGCGAGTGAGGGGCGAGAGTCATGGTGGGAGTCATGGCGGATTGGAGGCTGGCTGGGGAAATGGCCAAAGGAGGCGGTGCCCTGGCCCCTTCTTTTTCTTCACCGCCGCCAGGCCCTTCCTCCTCCTCCCCCAAGCAGCAGGAGTTTGGCAGGAGGAGGGGGGAAGGAAGGGGGGGCAGAGAGCTTTTCTTGCGGCACAGCAGGAGGTCCGTCATGGCACACTAGTGTGCCGCGTCACAGCGGTTGGGAAACACTGGGCTAAGGCATGCTCTAATTTCCTGATTCCACACAAAACCAGGAAAGAAGGTCATGGCATATACAAACTGATAGTCAAGGACTGTGAATAGATGATTTATTTATTTACAATATGTATATTCTCACCCCGAAGGGGACTCAGAGCGGATCACAGAACACATATATGGCAAACATTCAATGCCATTATACACTGACAAGACAGAAAACTATACATAGATAGAGGTATATATTGGCTTTCTCATCTTCGCCGTCTTGGATGCTGTGCTTGGTTCCAGACATGGGAAGTTGCTGTCACTCCATCTTCCCTGCCAAAGAACTTTGTACATAAACTTCCTCCTTGATTGAATCGCTGGCATTTTTCAGGTATCTCCTTATGGGTGCCTTAATACCTCCCCACTTTTAAAAGCGGTACCTATTTTTCTACTTATGTTTGTTTTCGAATTGCTAGGTAAGCAGAAGCTGGTCTAAAGGCCAGGAGCTCACCTGACCCGGGCTTCAAACTGTCAACCTTTCGGTTGGCTAGATTTACTGCAGCTGGTGGTTAACCTGCTGTGCTAAAGTCCAGCCCAATGATTTAGGCCAGGGCTTGTCACAAACGCCGACTTAGAACTGCCCCTTTGACACACACACGGAGACGTAGCAAAGGCTAACTACTTTATTGAGTATAAAAACAATCCAAAAGGTATATAGTCCAATAATTGCAAGTGTTCAAAGTATAAAGTCAATAGTCCAAAGTATAATGGCAAATAGCTGGAAGCGAGGCAAGGCTCCGCAAACCCATGCGGATCAGGAAAGCAGGACAAGGTTTCGCAATCCAATGCGAATCAGGAACCAGGGCAAGGTGCCGCAAAACCACTGCGGCTCAGGAAACAAGGCAATGGCACGGCAAGACTTGATGACCACTGTTGCTTGTGGTCCCACTCCGCTCGCGCCTATTCAGTATAGACGTGGCCGGAGAACTGAGGATCAGTTCCCACGGGCCGTGCCAATCCCTCGGCCGGGACCCCGACGATCTAGGGCCCGGCGCCTCAGTCTCTACTTTCCGAACGGTGACGGTCTAGGGACAGATGCCAGCTCCTCCTGCCCTCCTCTATGTCCCTGCGCCTGTTATGAGAACGGCCCCGCTCTTCCAGCCTAGTATCGCTATCTTCCTGAGAAGCAGCCTCCCCGAAGTTTCCCATCCGCTAGCCTCCATCTGCTGTTCGGCCAGCTCCTGGGAACCTCGGCCATTTGGGAATTCATAGCTATCTCCGCTATCTGCTTCACTGCCTCCCATCTCCACCTGGTCCGCTCCTTCCCCGGGAGAATGCTCCCATTCGAAATCCCAGGCTAAACTCTCTGGCGGTGGACTGGGCAAAGGTACAGCTGACCAATCTTGCTCTGGGCCTTCCAACTCATCCTCCGAATCCCTTTCAGCCTGTGCGGGTCCCAATGCCAACGGGACCCCCGGTGCATTACCCCTCCCCCGTGGCCCGGGCAGACCCATGGGTGCTACAGGGCTGTCCAACTTCTACGGGCCCAAGGGCCGGAATTCCGGCCACTGATCACCTGGGGGGCCGAAGGGTCTGCCTCCGCCCCCTCCCCTGGCTCTGCCCCTCCCTGGCTCCGCCCCCTCCCCGGCTCCGCCCCCTCCCTGGCTCCGCCCCCTCCTTGGCTCCAATTTACTTACAATTGACCTTGAGTTGTGGAGTTGTAGTTCACCTCCATCCAGAGAGCACTGTGGACTCAAATAATGATGGATCTGGACCAAACTTGGCATGAATACTCAATATACCCAAATGGGGACACTGGGGGATTTGGGGAAATGTTTCCGAATACCTTTGAGTTATTTGAGTCCACACTCAAATTGGGACACACCAAAAAAAACCCAAACACCTCAATGCCGTCGCAGGGCTTGATGGGCCCTCCTTCCCCAGAGGTGGGTGGAGGAGGCCCAAAGAGCTCCCTCCCTCCCTGAAGGGAAAACAAGCCGCGGGGCAGGCGCAAAGGAAGCCACGTTGCGCCCTGCACGCGGGGGAAGGCAGCACAACAAGAGGGAGGGGGCGCGGAGGAGGGGAAGAAAGCGTTGCCAAGGAAACCGCCGCTGAGGGACCCCTCCCCCCCTCACCCAACGTCCCACTGTTTTTAGATTGATTGATTCGAGCCAGGCCCTTCCTTACCCATACTGCGGGAGCCCCGCCACAGGGCCGAAGCGCCAACGCCGCCCCCCGCCCCCGAAGAGCCCCGCTGGAGCCGAGGCCAAGCTCGGGCCGGGCACGGCGGCTCTCCCATCCGCGGGGCGAGAAGCGAGGGCCCTCCACAGGAAGAGGACGGATCCAGGAGGGGCTTACCCTGCCTTACTCCCCTCTTCCCTCTTTCTGAGGGAATGGGGGCTGGCCTGGAAGCAGCCGCGAGGGAGAAGGCGCGCGCCCAGGCCAGCCGCAAATCCCGCGAGACCCGAGATTTCGGCAGCTATTGCGAGACTACACAGCCACAGACAGGATTTCGACCTCCCTCGAAATCCCGTCTGTGGCTGGCGTAGTCTCGCGATGCTTGCCTAAACCCAGAAATAGGTATTTTTTATTTTTTATTTTATTTTTCATTTGTATTTTATTAAAACAAGTTAGGGGGCCGCAGGGAAGGGGCTCGGGGGCCGTGTACGGCCCCAGGGCCGCCTGTTGGACAGCCCTGATTTAGGCCCTTTCCACACAGCTGAACTGCTTTGAACTGGAATATATGGCAGTGTGGATTCAGATAACCCAGTTCAAAGCAAATATTGTGGGATTTTCTGCCTTGATATTCTGGCCTATATGGCTGTGTGGAAGGGCCCAAAGACAATACAAACTAAAAGGCAGAAAGAAGGGTCACGAACAAGTCAAATAATAGGGAACCTAACGAAGGGGATAAAAAAAACATTAAAATGGAAAAATATAAAGAGTTGGAAATAAAGTGTTTATTAAAATGGCATAGGACCCCAGCCTAACTCTCATGTATGATAAAAGAGAGAAGTCCAAGGTGTTGATATTGTGGTACAAGCAAAGGTTGGTATGCCCATATGTGATGGGAATGCTCAAAATTCAAAAGGTTTTTTTGGGGAAAATAATAGAAAAAATGGGGAAAAGATTTAAAATACCACTCAAAGTGAATGTAGAACTTATGTTAATGTGAGTGTTAGGGAATAACAAGATTAATACGAGGGTTATCCTGAAAGTAAGGTTACAAGATTTTAAAAAAATACGAAGACTGAATATATTTTAATAAAAATAAATTAATAAATAATAAAACTTTCATGGATTGTAGCATAGGTATTACATTATTTTTCTACATAATCAATCACCATTCAGTTCAATACATTTGTCATCCATGGGACGGGTTTTTGATGCCTGTGTCCCTTCGCCTTTTTCAGCCAGTTCGTCACTTCAATTTTCATCCCATCATCGTCCTAAAAGTGTCTTCCACCCAGGTGTTCCTTCAATTTAGTGAACAAATGATAGTCACTAGGTGTGAGATCGGGGCTGTGAGAGGGATGGCTTAAAAAGGGCGGGTCGCGCAAAGAAAAGGGGCGGGTCGCGCAAGATACCGGGCTTGCGCGCCAGGGCAGGATCGTGAGCCCGGCATCTTGCGCAACCCACCCCGCCCGGCAGGGTGACGTCAGGCGCCGAAAAGGGACGGGTCGCGCAAGATGCCGGGCATGCGCGCCAGGGCGGGAGGCGGGCCGGGGGATCGGCGAGCCGCCCTCCCGCCGTGTCCTTGACTCTAGCGGCGCGCGCCTGAAGGAAAGGTAAGCGGGAGCTTACCTTCCTTCAGGCGCGCCGCTGCAAGAGTCAGGACACGGCGGAGGGCGGCTCGCCTATCCTGCTCCCTGGCACGCAAGCCCGCGAGCGGCCTGCGCGAGCGAGGAAGAGGCAGGGGAAGTCCCGCCCCTAGGGCATCTGACTTGGCTTCCCTCCGCCTCCTCCTCACTTGCGCCGCCCCCTCCTCGCGCCGCCCCCCCCCGAGATCGAAATTTTTCAAATTTTTTCCCATTTTTTTTAAAACCTGATGTCTTGCAGGGGGTTAGGGGGCCGTGGGGAAGGGGCTTGGGGGCCGTGTACGGCCCCAGGGCCGCCAGTTGGACAGCCCTGGCTTAAAACATTTCAACCAAACTAAGTCAGCAACACTTCTTTTGCATGACCGGTATGCAAATGGAAGCACATTGTCATGAAGGAGACCGACTCCTGCTGTCAGCATGCCACCACGTTTGTTTTGGATGGCTCTGCAAAGTGTCTTCATGGTCTCACAATATATTCTGTACCCATTTTATGTATTATGTATGTATGTATGCATTGACAGTATTTACATACTGCTTTTCTCACCCCTAGGGGGACTCTAAGCAGTTTATAAAAAATAATGGCAAAATTCAATCCCTAACATACATAAGCCAAATCATAAATCAAACAGCATATCACTACAGTAACCATATTCATCATAAGATAATAGGACATTTAAATATGAAGTGTAAAAAAATTAAAACACCTAATAAAAACATTAAAATCACATGATCCAAACTCGTAGACCGGGCCATTCCAGATGTCTGTTACACATATTCCATATTTACTTCTTGTACTGCATTGCTTTACTAGTCAAAATCTTGGTTTCATTTTGTCACATGCTGTCTTGACATTACGGCCTCTCTATAAACAAACAATTTTGCAACAAATCGTAGCAGCGTTCATGCCCTTAGCATTTAGGTAGCGTTCATGCCCTTAGCATTTAGGTAGCTAAGAACTTCACACTTAGAGGGAAAGGGATGGAGGATGCTCATCTCTAACCTTGACCACAATGCCAGTTGATGAACTACTGACGACTGGCACTGCTTGTTCGCCTCCGCTTTTCCCCCGCTACACAGCAGTGATACCAACTTCCTCTGAGAAAATTCCTTATGAGAGCTACTTGCCTTGGAACCTTATTTTCCAGATGAACCTCATACAAAAGAATAAGCACTGTTTAAAATGATAATAGCCTGAGGATGGAAAAATGAAAAATAAAAGGACTATAGAAAATTGGAATATTTATGATCAGGTCCAATCCAAAATCATAGCATATGTAATTTGGGAGGATACACAGGGGGATGGAACAGAAGAAATTAAAAATAAATGGAAGTCATGTATAAAATGGATCGAAAGAGGCGAAGCCAATGTAAATATTGTACAGAAATTAGGGAAATGGTGCACATGGTTAAAGAGAAAGATATAAGGTAAATATGTGGTCAGGGGGAAGGGTGATGGGGAATGGGAATGAGGGGATTAACAAAAAGAAATGTTACATGAAAATGAAGTGTCTATAAGTACGAGCTCCAGTGGAAACTAAGTGTAAGCAGGATGTTGTCAGGTTGGAACCACAAAATATTTTGGGGGGTGAGCCGGGGGTATCACCCAGGTAGCAATTACCACTGTCAGTACACACCATTTATTTTTTATTATTTATTTATTTACGATATTTCTATTCTGCCTTTCTCAGCCCGAAGGCGACTCAAGGTGGCTTACAATTTGGCAGCAATTCGAGGACATAAAATCATAAAACACAATTAAAACATTATAAAAATATATACAAAAAACCATTAAAACATATAATCACCAATGTCTTCCTGTTGATCTCATTTTCCAGTGCCATCATTTAATTTTCCATGTTTCATTTACTTTTCCCACTTGCAAATGAAGGCTAGTGACATAGTTCCTGGTTGTGAGATTAGCTGATACCTGGAACCGAAGGCTCCAGCCTAACAATCTCAGCAACATCAAACAGCTGACTATGACAATGATGGCACAATCCACTTCCTTCTTTACAAGTCTTCATGTACTTTCTCCTCCCTTGCCTCAAGCACAGGTTCCCATGAGGTGACAGTAAGAAGAATGGCACCATGCCTTACATGTTGTAATCACTATACTGCTTTTGTTTCATGATGCCCGGCCCCTGGATTGCAGAGCTCAGTGCAACAAAGCATAATATAGAAACATCCCTGGGAATTACTGGCACGTGTTTAGCCTTCTCTTGGGTGGCAGAATTAGACCTACCTCTTGTCACAGAACCACAAATTGAACAGCTTTCTTCAACCTAGACATCTCCAGATTGTAGTACCACAACTCCCATAATTCCCAAACGTGGAAAACCTGGAAAACGTTGTCATGTCCCAAGCAGGCATGGGGCATTTTAGGGAATACTCTCAAGAGCACACTACCAAAAAGGAGGAAATTCAACATCAGAAAAGTAGACAACAGCATTTCTCTGTGAAGTATTTGTATATACTGACTGACACATGCACATTTCAAAACCACTTCTATTATTTAGCTAGAAATACATTTATAGGATGATAACAGTGGCACAGTGGGTTAAAGTGCTGAGATGCTGAGCTTGTTGACCGAAAGGTTGCAGGTTCGAATCCGGGGAGCGGCGTGACCTTCTGCTGTCAGCTCTAGCTTCTGCCAACCTAGCAGTTCGAAAACGTGCAAATGTGAGTAGAACAATAGGTACCGCTCCGGCGGGAAGGTAAGGGCGCTCCATGTAGTCATGCCGGCCACATGACCTTGGAGGTGTCTACGGACAACACCGGCTGTTCGGCTTAGAAATGGAGATGAGCACCACACCCCAGAGTTGGACACGACTGAACTTAATGTCAGGGGAATACCTTTACCTTTACCTTAACAGTGTTCAGTATAGTATGCCACTTGTGGATGGGAAAGACTGAGACAGAGGCTGGATCTACACTGTGATATAAAATCCAGATCATTTGCTTTGAACTGGATTATATGGCAGTGTAGACTCATATAATCCAGTTCAAATCAGATAATGTGAATTATCTGCTTTGAAAATCTGGATTATATGGCAATGTAGATCCAGCCAGAGTCAGGTGCCTTTTGAGGCTGCTGCCTTTGTGATAGGTCTTGATGGGAAACAACAAGGCCCTGCTTCTCCCATTCCATTCTTTCTCTGTAACAATAAGAAGCTCTTCAAATGGAGAACACTTTCAAACAGAGGATCATCTTCTCAAAAGTGACCAGTCCTACAGCACACACCCTACAATTATGAGGGTTATCCAGAGAGTAAGGCTACAAGATTTTTTTTAAATACAAAAGAATGAATATACTTTAATAAAACTTCTGTGGATTGTAGCGTAGTTATTACCGTATTTTTCGCACCATAAGGCGCACCTGATGATAAGACGCACCTTGATTTTTGAGGGACAAAATTGGAAAAAAAAAATTGGGGGCTGGCTACACTAACATGGAGGGGGAGGCGCTGGAGCAGAGGGGCCCGCGATGTACTTACGCTATATTGTGCCCCTCCGGCGGCTCCGGCTCCTGCCCATGCCCATTCTCTCGCCGCCGTGTCGCTGCATCCAGCCGGCGGCGCGGAACGGGGGCGGAAGACGGGACTCGTGGGGCGGCCTCGCCACTCACGAACCCGAGGAGGGGGGAGGCCACGAGGGCGGCCCCACGGCGGCGGTATGGCGGCAGCCGTAGCAGCAGCGCGCAGCAGCAGCAGCGGAGCGCCTCTGCCGAGGAGGAAGGGGGAGGCCGCGGCTGTAAACGCCCGAAGAGGCCGCAGGGAGGGAGGGAAGGAGGAAGAGTTCCCTCCTCCCTCCGGCCCCTCTCTTTGAGGCCTCCCTTACAGCGCGGCCGCTTCCCCCCTCCTCGGCACAGTAGCATGACGAACTGACGTCAGTTCGTCGGCGCCTCTGACGGGGGGAAGCCTCGCGGCTGCGCTAGAACGCTGCCGGCGAGGGCTTCCCCTCGTCAGGCGCGACGAACTGGCGTCAGTTCGTCGCGCCTCTGACGAGGAGGAAGCCCTCGCCGGCTGCGCGCTAAGAACGCTGCCGGCGAGGGCTTCCCCTCGTCAGAGGCGCGACGAACTGACGTCAGTTCGTCGCGCCTGTGCCGAGGGAGGAAGCGGCCGCGCTGTAAGGGGAGGCTAAAAGAGAGGCCGGAGGAGGGAGGGAACTTCCTCCTTCCCTCCCCTCCCTGCGGCCTCTCTTCGGGCGTTCTTACAGCGCGGCCTCCTCCCCCTTCCTCCTCGGCAGAGGCGCTCCGCTGCTGCTGCTGCTGCTGCGGCTGCTGCTACGGCTGCCGCTGCGTCGCCGTGGGGGCCGCCTCGTGGCCTCCCCTCCTCCTCGGGTCGTGAGTGGCGAGGCCGCCCCACGAGTCCCGTCTTCCGCCCGTTCCTCCTCCGCGCCGCCCGGCTGGATGCAGCGACACGGCGGCGAGAGAATGGGCATGGGCAGGGAGCCGCCGGGGAGCCGCCGGAGGGGGTGCGAATATAGCAAGCAAGTACATCGCGGCCCCCCTCTGCTCCAGCCCTCCATGTTAGTATTCGCTCCATAAGACACAGCTTATTTTTCTTCCTACTTTGGGAGGAAAAAAACTGCGTCTTATGGTCCGAAAAATACGGTACATTATTTTTCCACATAATCACCATTCAGTTCAATATATTTGTCATCCGTGAGATGAGTTTTTGATGTCTGTGTTTTGAAGTCTCCCTCCGCCTTTCTCAGAATTTCACCTTGTTGTCGTCAGAAAAGTGTTTTCCATCCAGGTGTTCCTTCAATTTAGTGAATAGGTGATAGTCACCGGGTGCGAGATGGGGGCTGTGAGATGGGTGGCTTCAAACATCCCAGCCAAATGAAGTCACTCTTGTGTTGCATGAGCAGGTGCGGATGCACATTGTCATAAAGGAGACAGACTCCTGATATCAGCATCCCATGATTTTTGTTTTGGATGGCTCTTTCCGGATAACCCTTGTACTAATAAAGACAACCTCTCCCTTGCTTGTTCCCTGTGTTTAAAGATATGCTGCTTCTGGGGTTCTATTTATTTATAACTAGCTTGGGGACCCGGCCCTGCCCGGGTTATTTGTGAAGCGCAGCAGGATGTAGAGTGGGTCATGGGGGCTCTGTGTGCCAAGTTTGGTCTTGATCCATCATTATTGGGAGTTGCAGTGGTATCATGAAATTACTTAAGGTAGTGCAAGTCCCATCATCTCTGTCCCCCCCCCCCCCAAAGTGTAGTAGGATGTAGATTGGGTCATGGGGGCTCTGTGTGCTAAGTTTGGTCTGTATTGGTGAATGGATGAGGGATGCATTCTTTTTCGGAAGTGAGTGAAGGTACTTCAAGTCCCATCATCCGTGGTCCGTCTCACAGTAAACTGCACCAGGCTGTAGAGTGGGTCATGAGGGCTCTGTGTGCCAGATTTGGTGTTGATCAGTCATTGGATTAGGTTTGTAGCAGGATTGGGAAGTGAGGGAAGGTACTGCAAGTCCCATCAACCATGTTCTCTCCCCCTCCAAACTTCAGTAGGATGTAGAGTGGGTCACTGGGGCTCTGTGTGCCAAGTGTGGACTTTCTCGGTGTTTGTTGGGGGCCACAGTGGTCTGTGGGAACAGAGGGGTGTGAAAATACTACAAATTCCATCATCCATTGTCAGTCCTCCCTTGAACCTCACCAGGACGTGAAGGCAGTCATGGGGGTTATGTGTGCTAAGTTTGGTCTCAATCGGTAATTGGATGAGGGTCGCAGCAGACTTGGGAAGTGAGTAGAGGTACTTCAAGTCCCATCATCCATGGTCCACCTTCCTCCAAACTGCACCAGAATGTAGAGTGGGTCATGAGGGCTCTGTGTGGCAAGTTTGGTGTTGATCAATCATAGGATTAGGTTTGTAGCAGTCTTGGAAAGTGAGGGGAAGGTACTGCAAGACCCATCATCCATGTTCTGTCCCCCTCCAAACTTCAGTAGGATGTGGACTGGGTCACTGGGGCTCTGTGTGCCAAGTGTGGTCTTTATCAGTGTTTGTTGGGGCCACAGTGGTCTGTGGGAACAGAGGGGTGTAAAAGTACTACAAATCCCATCAACCATTGGCCGTCCCTCCCCCAAACCTCACCAGGACATGAAGGCAGTCATGGGGGTTATGTGTGCCAAGTTTGGTCTCGATCAGTGATTGGATGAGGGTTGCAGCGGACTTGGGAAGTGAGTAGAGGCACTTCAAGTCCCATCATCCATGGTCCACCCTCCTCCGAACTGCACCAGGACGTAGAGTGGGTCATGGGGGCTGTGTGTGCTGAGTGTGGTCTGTATTGGTCCTTTTTGGTGGCCTCAGTGGTCTGTGGGAACCAAAGTGTTGGAAAGTACTACAAATCCCATAATCCGTGGGTCATGTCCCCTGACCCGTGCCAGGACGTAAAGGGGGTTAGGGGGGGTATGTGGACCAAGTTTGGTGCAGGTCCATCACCCGCGCTGGTCGCGGTGGCCTGTGAAAGTGGCTGCCACATATCCGCCCTGGCCTGTGAAAGTGGCTGCCACATATCCGCCCTGGCCTGTGAAAGTGGCTGCCACATATCCGCCCTGGCCTGTGAAAGTGGCTGCCACATATCCGCCCTGGCCTGTGAAAGTGGCTGCTTCCGCCCTTCTGCCCTCCCGCCCTCCGCATACACACATACAAACATTCCGTTTTATAAAGGTATACAGAATACAGATGACTAGTCAGAGCTTGGAAAAAATTCTTTTGGGGCTTCGACTCCCAAAATCCCCCAGCCAACACAAGTTGTGGCAATTGCTGCCTGACAGATGTAGGGATGGGACTACTGAAGACATATGGCAAAACCTATATTAAGAAAATACAGTAGTTCTGATTCAAAAAGTAACTTTGCAGAGTTCTCTGGATATTAGATAGGGCCACCAGAATGAAATTTGGAGCGTGCTCCTGCATCTTTAATGTTTAGTTAGAAGAGGAAATTTCAGCAGTGGTTGCTTGTTACCTGGCTAAGTTTCCCACTCTTACTCTCTCAGGTTGGCCACCTGGTTATTGTGAAGGCACAAGGGAAAGCCAATTGGGCTGTTTTGAGTTAATGGGAAGAAAGGCTCATAATGTAACTAATCATTAATTCATCAATTTTGCTCAGTTGCCATCACCGTTAATAAACTGGTGCCAAATTATCTTATCTACCTGAGCTTACTTGCAGCTTCTGATTCTGATTCCAAAACAGGGTAAACTGCCATTATAATACAGCCAAGTGTCAGCTAAAGCTTTCCTCAAGCTCCTCGGATAGTTTTGACCTCTCCAATAGCATAGGAGTGCATTATATTCTAGTTACTTAGCAACTAAAGGTTGTAGTTACCCAACTGCTTGGTGGGCACAGAAGTCATCCGTTTGCAAGGCTTGTAGTTGCTAGGCAGCAGTGATTCACTTTCTCCCATGGAGTCAACACATCAACTGAGCAAATGTCACTTGTGAATGCACACCTTTTAAAGTGTCTGTATATGCAGTGGGCATGATGGACTGGAATATGGACTCAAGGTACATCTGCAGTATGAACCAAGGCTGAAACATCTCCACACTCCATCAACTTTTGGGGAACCACATTGTCCCTATTCCTGCTATGAATAGTTTCCTGCAAGGAATTGCAGCTGGAATTGCAGCTTCACACAGCCCAGTGCACAAAATTACAATTATCAGGGTTCCAGTTGATGAATTGCTGAACAATAATATTTTTCAAGATTTATCAGTTGTTTATAAGACTATACGGAAGAGTGAAGATATAAAGCTGACTGAACAAGCAACCTCCGTAGTGAGCAAATAGAGTATCATTGTATCGTGAGTGTTATTGTTCAGCGATTTATTTTCAGATTAAACTGATTAATGTATTTCAGAATCGCTCAGCATGTTTGTCTATAACAGGGCTGTCCAACAGGCGGCCCTGGGGCCGTACACGGCCCCCGAGCCCCTTCCCTCCGGCCCCCTAACTTGTTTTAATAAAATACAAATAAAATAAAAAAATACCTATTTCCGGGTTTAGGCAAGCATCACGAGGCTACGTCAGCCACAGACGGGATTTCGAGGGAGGTCGAAATCCCATCTGTGGCTGCATAGTCTCGCGATAGCTGCCGAAATCTCGGGTCCCGCGGGATTTGTGGCCAGCCTGGGCGCGCGCCTCCTCCTCCCTCGCGGCTGCTTCCAGGCCAGCCCCCATTCCCTCAGAGAGAGGGAGGAAGGGAGTGAGGCAGGGAAAGCCCCTCCTGGCTCCGTCCTCTTCCTATGGAGGGCCCTCGCTTCCCGCCCCGCGGATGGGAGAGCCTCCACGCCCGGCCTGAGCTTGGCCTCGGCTCCAGCGGCTCTTCGGGACGGCGGAGGCGTTGGCACTTCGGCCCTGTGGCGGGGCTCCCGCAGTATGGGTAAGGAAGGGCCTGGCTCGAATCAATCAATCTAAAAACAGTGGGACGTTGGGTGGGGGGGGGAGGGGTCCCTCAGCGGCGGTTTCCTTGGCGATGCTTCCTTCCCCTCCTCCGCGCCCCCTCCCCCTTGTTGTTGCGGAGCTGGGGAGGGGCGGGGGCGGAGCCGGGGGAGGGGGCGGAGCCGGTGGCGGAGGCAGACCCTTCGACCCCCAGGTGATCAGTGACCGGAATTCCGGCCCTTGGGCCCGTAGAAGTTGGACAGCCCTGGTCTATAACAGTATACAACTTTCGTTTTGCCATTTGGTAAAGATATCTGTGTTGTTTTGATGTGTTCTTTTGCCTTCAAAACCACCATAGATCTGCAGTGTCACGTTTGCCTGTCTTCCCTGCCCAAACCACTGAAACAGTTCTGGGCAAATCCAGTTAACCTTAACCATGAGCTTGGTAAACTGCTTGAGCAAATGTAAATGAGAGTTGTGTGAGCCTTTTGGCAATAACCTTCCCCAGTAGTTGTTTTCAATGGCAATATATGCTGTGCTATGCAGCCGGTGCCTGGAGTTAATTACACCAGAAACCTACCAGCCCTTTTAATAAGTACATTTTGAAACCTAATTGTTTAGAAGAGACTTATTTTTTTAGATGAGCTTGCATGTTTGGATGGTTCCTTTCCCTCAACATTTATGCAGTGCTGTGATTTTGAGATTGTTTGGCAATGTTTGTTGATCATCTCAGTTGTTATTTAGGAAATGGTTTCTTCACTTGCTTTTGTTGAGACTTGTTTGGTTGTTGAGAGATGAGGTTCCTTCTCTACAACAAAAATGCTATTGCTTTATTCCGGAGAGTAGAAGAGTAACACTACTTGAGAGAGTCTGTTAGTTAGAATCATAGAGTTGGAAGAGACTTCATGGGCCATCCAGTTTAACCCCCTTCTGCCAAGAAGCAGGGAAATTGTATTCAAAGCACCCCTGACAGATGGCCATCCAACCTCTGTTTATAAGCCTCCTAAGAAGGACAAATGTGGGCAATAACCATATCAATAAGCACAGCCAGAACACACAGTAAACACATACACAGACTTTAATTGGCTCAGATGGAAAGAACTGCAGAAGTAACAGAACTGAGCATGCTCATTGGCTCTAAGTCCTGAGTTCATCATCCATCCTTGTACAGATGTTGTGTATTCCTTTTTTCCTGAACCCGCCTCCTGGTCACAGCAGCAGGTTCAAAACATTCACTGAATGCTTCCAATGGGATTCTCATCCCAAGGGCAACTCTAATGCATTGAAGGTTTGCAACAAAATTAGGCTTTTTTGGAAAACTTTTTGCCCTTCCTGAACTAAAGGAAAAAACCTGCCTCCCCCAAAGCCAAACTACCATCAACTAAAGTACTTTACTTCTACATCATGGTCCAAAATTTTAGGAATATTTTTGTCAAATTGCATTAGCTTGGGCAAAGAAAAATGCAACCTAAAAGCAAAACCGAAATTGAGCAAACGGTTGAAATCTGGAGACATTGGTCAGAAACCTGTTGTTGGCTTCATGCTGGTTTAACTGCCATTATGTAAATGGTTGGACTTTCTCAGAGGTTGCAGAAACTACTTCAGTGGAGTATTTAGCAATGGGTAAAGGGCTGGTGTGATTATTTCACACAGGAGGCCATGTGGCTGTACATCCAGCTCACAACTTGCTGTGCAAGAGTCCTTGTTTACATCTATGCAGGTGACCATGTTATAGAACGCCTACATTGTAGATCTTTCTTTGTTTGGATTATACAACAAAATGGGACTCTGTGTGTGTGAAAGGTGCCATGCGAGTGCTTGATGGTCAAAACCATCCTTTTGTTACTGTCAATTTCAGGTGAGGGCTGGAATGCAGTCAGGCCTCCACATTTTCGGGTTTCATTTTGGTGGATTTGATTATTCACAGGCTTGATTAATATGTTCTCTCAAGAAATCTCTAGGTCCTCCCAACACAACTCTAAGACCTCTTCCATACCACCAGATAAAATCCAGATTATCTGCTTTGAATTGGATTATATGGCAGTATTGAAGGGGCCTTAGTTAAATGGAGCGTCACACTGGAGAATGTAGAGATTCCTACATGAAACACGTCTCTAGGCACTTATAGGTCCTCCAGGATTATTCTTTTGAAAGTTGTCCATAGAATTATGCTGGAGGACCTTGAGGTTCCTAAAAAGTGTTCTCGCAAGTAAAAAAAAACATAGTTTAATTGCTAGTTTAACTGATTTTACAGGGTCCTACAACTCTAATCCCACTGAATGTGGAGAAGATGGCTATATATGGGTGAACATAGGACTTCATCACACTAGAACATCTATCCACTTTAAATCTAGTTGCGGTGCCCTGCAGAATTCTGGGGTTTATAGTTTAGGGAGAGGCCTTTAAACTACTCAGTCATAGAGGTCTTGGACCTCCCTAAACTAAAAAGCCCAGAATTCTGCAGGACAAAGCAACTGGGTTTATAGTGGATAGATGCTCTAGTGTGATGAGGTCCAACATGAATCCCATGAAATGTATATGCTTAAAGGCAGGGCTGAGAAACCTGTAGTCCTCCAGATAATATTGACTTGTCATTGCCATTAGGCCTAGTTAGCCTGCCCAAGTGGGAACTATGACGAGAAAAAGTAGATCATTAACATCAAGAGTGCCAAAAGCTTCCCCAACTCTGCTTCAAGGAAATCCAGTCCAAAATTCTGGAATCTGCTCTGCCATTTCCAAAGATGTTTTGCAAAGAGTAGTAAGTGATCAGTTTAAAGAAATGAAGGGAACAGGAAGAGAAGAGATTGGGCAATGTGTTGCCTAAAGAAAGCATGCTGGAAATCATTCATTAGAAAGAACTGCTGACATTACCACGGAGAAAGATGGGCTTTGTGATTTCATTTATGCCTATTTAAGAATATAACTAGATTAGCACAAAACACAAAAATAATTCAATTTTTAAAAAGTTCTCCGAGTCTGTTTCACTCTTCCAATCATGAGTGAGTATATTAGGACGTCAAAAACATGAAGGATCCTGAATCAGTGAAAACAAAATCATGCCATAAGTGGGTATGTGGCATCCGTAGCAACGCCGCAATTGTTGTCTTTCATGGACATGAGGATGTAGCCATCGTTCCCCCAGTAAGTGGACCAGGAATTCTTGACAAGCCAGTAAAGTTCTCCTTGGAGGACCCCATAACCCACAGCCAGGACGGCATGATCCAACTCGCCTTTCTTATTTCCTACAAGTGATTTCAAAAAGGAGAAGAGGAGTCAGCTTTGGAAATACTGAAACTTTTGCACAAGCATGAGCACCAAGGAGTTAGTTGCTTGGGAAGGCACACTGTTCTTTCACAATATCAAAGTGCTGATGTGTCAGAGTAAAAGAGACTCCATTCCATATAAGTTTGATCAAATCCTTCCTCCATTGTTGGAAAATACTCACTTTTTAATTATTACTAGATTTTGGAATAAAAGCAGCCTTTTAGGTCTGTCAGTCCCAGCTTCCCATACCAGTCCATATTCCAGGAAATAAAGCCCGGCTGATCAGTGGAGGGAAGGATATTAGAGGAAAAGATGAAGACAGGAGACCTTGGAGAAGAGAATGATGCTGGGGAAAAAGGAAGAGGGGCCGACCAAGGGAAAGGTGGGTAGATGGTATCCTTGAAGGGACTGGCTTGACCTGAAGGAGCTGTGGGTGGCCATAGCCGACAGGGAGCTCTGGCCTGGGCTGGTCCAGGAGCGCACCAAGAAGCGGAAACGACGGAATGAATAAATAACAAATTTGTATTTTAAATTGTATGCTAATGCTTTTATGTTAAGCCACTTTGAATCTCCTTTAGGAGAGATAAAGCGGGGTATAAGTAAATATAATAAAATTATTATAATTATAATAATAAAGCAAGACAATACTTGGTAGTGAGCTGGAGTGAGAGGGTCATGAACAGAAAGTCTGAGATTTGAAAGCTTGGCTATCCAAAGACATTTCCTCCAAGCTGCAATGCATTCTTTCAGGGTGTTATTAAATTGTGTGTTCCAGTCTCATTATAGACATAGACCAGGAATATATGAATTAGTCCATACTTTCTTGCTCTCTCACATGTACACATGCATTTTATTCCAAATTCTCTCCGCAAAAGTGAGACATCTGTCAAATGGAGCTGTCGGTATGGATGAGATGCAAATAGCCCTGCACTGCTTACAGGATTACATCAGGCGATTATTATGCAGACTAGAGTATTAACCACGCTGCACACTTGGCCAACCCAATACTTTATGCAACCATGCAAGTCACTACCTAAGCTGACATTTTCAAGATTATTAACCTCCCACATGAATTAACCCAGTTTAGTATTCTTTACACAAGGACAGAGGAGTGGCTATTCAAAATACTCAGAAAAAACAAAGGTTCCCCCACTTCAGTTTTATTAGGCGGTCAATGAAATGCTCTCCAGCTTGCTATACAACAGTCAGCCCGACTGAGTAACTCTCAGAGTGTTACTTGGAAGTAAGCCCCACTAATTTGACAAGGTTCACAGGAAGCTGTCCACAGAACTAAGTACTTTACAAACAGATCATTCCAGAAGGGCTCTCCTCTAATTCACAATTTTTCACACAGGAGTGTCGTGCACGGTGACTCACCGCATTTGGGCTCATAATAAACACCGTTGGAATAGAAGGAGAAGGTTCTGTGGGAGGCATCAATGCTGACAGACACGGGGCCATGCTTGTAGATCGCAGCCTTCAGTGCTGTTATGTTTCCAGAAGTGACGTTCACATAACCAGAGAGTTTGCCGACAAGGTGAGTCTTGTTGCTGTGACAGTAGCCGTTCTGGCACATAACAAGAATGACAAGTGTAAGGTATGAAAGGTACATTCCAAGATTTCACTTCCTATTTCCCTTTCTGTTCACATTGGTCAGGAAGTTCCTGAAATTGCCTTCTTCAAGATGCTACCTTCCCAGTTCTGTTGGACCTCAACTTCCGTAATACGAACAGGGGCCCTTCTACACTGCCATATCTGGATTATATGGCAGACTAGATCCAGGTCCCTGCTACACTGCCATATAATCCAAATGATCAAATCAGATAATCCACACTGAACTGGACTATATGAGTCTACACTGCCATATAATCTAGATCAAAGCAGATAATCTGGATTTTATATGGCAATGTAAAAGGGGCCTTGAACAATGAGTGACTATCCCACTCTTTCAGTGGGATAGTCCTTGACCTCCATTATCTTCTTCAGAAAGGCATTTAATCCCCTTTTAATCCGAGGAGCAAATACATTTTCAGAGAAGTTCCACATTTCGGTGGGGCATGGACCAAAAGCAAATGGTGGGAACAAACTACCCTATTTTAGATTGGTGTCCTTATGGCATTTCAACCTTTTAGAAGGGTGCGGGCAACATGCAAAAACTAGGAAAGTACCTGACGCAGGCATGGACAAATTTGGGCCCTACCGGTGGTTAGGAATCGTAGGAGTTGAATTCCAAAGCACCTGGAGGGCCCAAGTTTGCCCATGCCTGACCTAATGGAAGTATCATGGAAAACTGATGAAGCCATGTGGGGGACCCATGAGCCAGATTAGGATGCTAGGAAGGTAAAACATGGTCCTGATTCTGAGATTTCCCCATTCCTGCAATACTCCACCTAGTATATTTCTCCTACTCACTTGGCCTTTGTATGGCCCATAGGATTCTGTGCTGGCAATGCCGCCGTGCTTCAGGACCCATTCAAATGCTTGCCATTCTTCGCCGCCATCGCAGGCGTAGTTCCCAAAGCCCCAAGAGCAGTCAATGAGGATTTGCTGAGACAAAGGGAGAAGCTGACCAGTCTGGGTAAATGGAGGAGAAAGACAACAGCTTCAGAACAACTGAAGAACTGCTACTTCACACAATACTATAATCATAAAATAGTAGTTGGCTATCTGGCTATCTGTTGGGGATGCTTTGATTGTGCTTTTCCTGCATGGAAGAATGAAGGGAGTTGGAATGGATGAGCATTGGAGTTGCTACTGTTGTTGTTATTTGAAATACAAAAAGATTAGTACACAACAAATAAAATATTTTATTTACGTATATGTCAACGGCAGCAAGAATCGCCTATGCAAAATTTTGGAAAAGACATAACATTCCAGAAATTGACGACTGGATAAATAAATTACGAGAAATTAGAGATATGGCCAAACTAATTTTTCTTTGGAAGAATAGCTCGGGAAGCCCAATAAAAAGGACAGACTGGTCCCGTTTTCAGGAATATGAGAAAGAGAAGAAACAGAAGGACAGTAATTTACAATGAGTTTTTCTAGTATTCATATTTTTTTCTGCTTTTTTCTTTTTCTTTACTAGATGAATTTATAGAGCAAGAGGATTAGAACAAAAATCTTAATTACAGATATAAGTAATTACAAAATATTGGCGAAGGCACAGAATGGAAGGCAACAGACCTTTCCCCCCCTTCCCCCCCCATGTATATATATAATTTTCTCTTTTTCCTTTTATTTTTGGTTTAATTTTTTAATCTTAGGCCTCTTGTCTCTTATCTTTTTAAAATTTTCCTATAAATCTAGTGTTCTCCCACTTTTTATGTAATATTAATAAAATGCATTTTGTTTGTGTGTGCACAATAAAAATTAACCAAAAATATAGTACACAGCAAACAAGGTCACTCTGCTGGCTGGTATACTGGATCACACATCAGACATTTCCCAAGTGTCTAGGATTGTGTGATGTATCGGCGAATAATGCGTGCAGATCCCAGTAGGGTGGCCTTTTGCAGCTGACAGATGGTAATATTGTCAGCGCTGGTTGTGTTTAAGGGCAGGCCAAGGTCTTTAGGCACTGCACCCAGTGTACTGATCACCACTGGGCCCACCTTTACTGGCTTGTGCCAGTGTCTTTCAGTTCGATCTTTAAATCCTCGTGTCAGCTTTTCCAGTTGTTTCTCTTCAATCCTGTCACCTGGGATTCAACACTGACAATCCATACTTGGTTTTTTAACACGATTGTGAGGTCAGGAGTATTGTGCTCCAAAACTCTGTCAGTCAGAATTTGGAAGTCCCAGAGTATTTTGACATGTTCATTTTCTGTAACTTTTTCAGGCTTGTGATCTCACCAGTTCTTTGTCGCAGACAGATGGTATTTGTGCAAAAGGTTTGCCAACGCCTAATATATATATACAGTACATTGTATATATAATATAATATATAAATATTTATTGGGGCTCAACAAGAAACTTTTGCTTCAAAAAGGGCTCCGTGGCTGACAAAGTTTGGGAAGCCCTGGTCCAAAGGAATTACTTCTTGAAATGGGCCCAACTCTTACCTTGAGGAATAGAGCCCCTTCCAGTGCTCCAGTACTAGAAAAGCTCCAGCAGGAACCACATACTGCCTGGTCTTTGACTGGAGTCACAGCACCTGGATAGATTGCAAAATACACAGGGTCAAAATATATGATACTTTATTATGTTTGGTGCAGCAGTACTTCCTCGAGTGATGAAATAGGTCTGTAACACCATATTTATTTATTTATTTATTCTTCAAATTTCTAGACCGCCACTCCCCGAGGGCTCGGAGGGGTTTACAGTAATTGAAGATCAAACACAGTATAATTAAACAAGATTAACATACACACAGAATACAGTACAATTTAACTACACACCAATTTACCATTAAACATAGTGATGCAGACAGCAGCACTGTGCCCTCCCCAAGTTAACTAAGGGAGGGGTTGGTCATAGCTAGGAGGGAAATTCTCTCACTAGCTTCAGTGGTAACAGGGTATTTTGATGATTTTATATGATTTTTATATGAATATGATTTTCCTCTCCTACGTGTCTTGCATTATGGGCACAGAATGGAATATATGGTTCATTGCATAGAATACACAGTATTCGTAACGTCTAGTTAGGTGCATAGCTTGGACACTTTCATTGTCATCAGTCTTTGAAATGCAGCTCATCCTAAAGTAAACTTCCAAAGGAGCTTAAATCCTATAAGAAGCTCTGTGTTCCTGACTGTAGCTCAGCTCTTAGAAAGTTATAGCCTGCATCTTTTAGTAGCGGATGATACAGGAAATATTAATTAAAGTGAAACTCGGAATAACTGGAGTAGCAAAATGACAACAATAAGGAAGCTTCCTAAGAGATGCAATTCTAAAAGTGGCCAACTCTCATAGTGAGGCAGTTCCCAAAGTCTGCGGGGTTGAGCAAACAGGAATATTGTGTTGTCAGATCCGTTCTTTGGCCTGAAAACTCCCTTCTGCTTTCAGCTTTGCAATGGCCGAGAAGAAAGGCAACATGCTACTGTGGCACATTATTCTCGCAGAGTGGGCTTTACAATTATTGGAGGTGTTGTGGCTGATAGGAGAGATAATACCAAGAGTGATCCTTTGTTGAGGCAGAAAATATGCTTTTATTTTCAGCTGAGACCCTGGCGTGAAATTTCCTCCAAAAGCAAACCAGAGTGAGGATAAAGGTGTTGACTTCCCCTTTTATACATCTTCAAATACAGGCAAACAAAGAAACATGCTCCTACATGCACATCGTCACTACATCACTTTAGAAAGCCACCCAGAGATTACAGAAAATACAAAGAAGTGAGGGGACTACTCAACTGAGAGAAGTAGGAGAAATAAGATCGATCTATCAGTAAAGACCCCCTGAGAATGATGCCAACCAGGCGTCAGGACAAAGAAAAGGAGAAAAAAGGAGAAGCAATGAGGAGAGGCTCGGGTGCCGGGGAATTCGGGTTTAGAGAACTTCTGGCGGAGATGCAGGACATCAGGAAGATGTTAGAAAAAGGTGATGAAGACAGAAGAAAAATGAAAGAAGACTTAAAGGGCATGAAAGGAGATCTGAGAGATGACTTAAAAGAGCTTAAAGGGGAACTGAAAGGAGAGTTAAAAGAGGTAAAGAAATAAATGACCACGATGAACAGAGGGATTATTGAGTTGAAAGAGGAAGTCTCTGTATTAAAGAAAGAAAATAATGACACCAAGATCAAAACGAAAAGAAACCTGGAAAGGAGCAAAGAGCTTGAAGATAAAAACCAGGCCATGGAAGAAAGGCAAATACACATTGAAATAGCCCAGAGAGAACATCAATTACGCTTTCGCGGAATAGTGGAGGAAGAAGCTGAAAGAATTCGTGATATAATAATTGCAATTTCAGCGAAAATCCTGGGCAAACAAGAAGCGTGGATGGAAAGCAACGTGGACCGGGTTTATAGAATCAACTCAAGATATACTAAGCGAAATGAACTGCCACGTGATGTGATAGCCAATTATTCCCTAAAATCGACCAGAGATGAAATCCTAAAATGGCAATACAGAAGACAAGGCCACGGATCATACAAAGGAAAGAAGGTGATCATCCTGAAAGAAATCCCCATCGAAGTTATAGAAAGAAGAAAAAACTATTATTTCATCACTGACATCCTAAAAAAAACCAACATCCGATACAGATGGGAGAAGGTGGAAGGAATAATGGCGACCTTTAAAGGAAAAAAAAATAATGGCTTACGTCAGTGGACAAAGCTACTGAATTTCTAAAAAAATACGGAGAGATCCTAAATGAGGAAGACAACAACGAGCCAGAAAGCAGGCCGGGCCAAAAAACACCAAGGAAGTCCCCAGTTCCACTAGATGAGCCCAACACCGAAGAGGAGGACAAAGAAGAGGAAGAAGCCGGAGAGGAGGAGGAAGTAGTATCGGAGAAGGACCCCAACGAGGAACTGTGTGCAGAAAAAAAACCTAGAAGAAAAACCAACGCCTGTAGTAAATGTTGTTAAAATATTTAAACTGGAATGTTAACGGATGAACAACGCCGTGAAACGGAAACGGTCTTTTTCTTATTGTAAAAAAGGAATGTTAGTAGTCTTTGTGGCCTCGGCTGGAAAAAAGAGGAGGGGGGTTGCCCTATACGCAGATAAAGCCCTAAGCCCAAAAATGATACTTCAGGATAGTGAGGGAAGATATGTAGCCATCTCGATAACTGTGGAAAAAGAAACTATCTTAATATGCAATATTTATGCTCCAAATGATGTTAAATCAATTTTTTTTGTGGAACTACAAAACAAACTCAATGAACAAACATATGATAGTTGTATAATTCTGGGTGACTTTAATGGGGTGGTAGACCCAAAGATTGACAAAAACCCAGGAGGGAAGGGGACTAAGAGCCAAAATGTAAGGCTACCGAAAAGTTTTTTTGACTTGCAAGAGGGACTGGGCTTAAAAGATATTTGGAGGGAGATTCATCCCAATGAAAAAGATTTCACCTTCTTTTCTAATAGACACCTGTCGTGGTCCCGAATTGATTATATATTTTCTTCAGAGAATATACTCCCAAGAGTAAAAAAAATAAAAATATTACCACGATATATCTCAGACCACAACGCAATGGAGATGGAGTTCTATGGGCGCAGGACCGAATTTAGTTGGAAATATCCATATTATCTAATGCAAGATAAAAACCTGAGAATGGAGTCTAAAAAAATATTAAAGGAATTCTTCGAAATAAACAGTAGAAATAATACTAACTGGAATCTAATATGGGATACCAGCAAAGCTTTTATGAGAGGGATATGTATGAAATTCCAAGCCCATAAGAGAAAACAACGCCAAAAAAATCTAAACGAAATCAAAGCTAAAATAGATCTTGTTGAAAAAACACTTAAAAACAAACCCAAAGACACCAAGGCTAGAAATGAATTTAACATATTAAGAAAACAAATGGATTTTTACGAATTGGAAAAAATACGCAATAATCTAAAGTATGTTAAGCAAAAACATTTCGAACAGGCCAACAAAGCGGGGAAACTCTTAGCCTGGCAGCTAAAGGAAAAAAGGAAAAAAAACACAATATCAAAATTGGTGATAAATCAAAGGGAAATAGTTAGATGAGGAAATAAGAAAGACATTTGAAATCTTCTTTTCCGAACTATATGAAAGATAATATAAACAATGCAGAGGTAGAAGAATATATTGGAGCTAGGAAAATTAAAAAAATAGAAGATGGGGAAAGGGAAAAGCTGAATCAAAAGATAACCAGGGAGGAAATCAAGCTCGCAATAAGGAACGCCAAAACTGGAAAATCGGCAGGACCGGATGGGTTTACCTCTGAATACTATAAGGATTTCGGAGAAGAAATAATAGATACACTAGAGAAGCTCTTCAACGAGGTTTTGGAAACAGGCTCCGTCCCAGAGTCGTGGAAGGACTCATACATAACATTAATTGGGAAACCTGATAAAGACCATACCAACTCTGCCAGCTACAGGCCGATAGCACTCTTAAACGCTGACTATAAGATCTTCGCATCAGTAATATCAGAGTGCCTGAAGCTACATTTAAATAAAAAAAAAATTAAGACCAGAATGGTTTTCTTCTGGGCAGGCAACTTAAAACGAATATAAGAACCATAATTGATATTATTGAATACTATAATAAAAACATCAACAATAGAGTGGCTCTGATATTCCTTGATGCGGAAAAAGCGTTTGACAAGGTGAACTGGAGCTTCATCAAAACCCTGAATAAAGAACTTGACTCAGGACACAATTTTAACAATGTAATCAACGCAATCTATGGAGAACAAAAAGCTAGAATTATAGTAAACCAAAACGAAACTAACAACATTAGAGTACAGAAGGGGGTGAGACAGGGATGCCCCTGTCCCCCCTCCTTTTTATCCAGTCCCTAGAAATATTACTTGATGATATAAGAGAAGATGCCAAACTGAAGGGACTAAACATAAAAAAGAAGAGTTTAAAGTGTTAGCTTATGCGGATGATTTGGTCCTGGTAATAGAAAATCCCAAGGAACTCCTCCCACTATGGCTTGATAAAATAGAACAATTCGGCAGGGTATCGGGACTAAAAATTAATAAAGAAAAAACCCAGATGTTAACAATGAACATTGCGGAAAAAGACAAAGTGGAACTCGAGAAAGACTCCGGACTACGGGCTACTAAGAAGGTGAAATATCTTGGGATATATCTTACCTCCAAAAACTCCCAACTATAAAAAAATAATTATGAATACAAGTGGAAAGAGGTAACTAATGAACTAGAAAAGTGGGCAAGGCTAAACCTCTCTTTTTTCGGCAGAATAGCCACGGTAAAGATGATGTCCCTACCAAAAATAAACTTTCTATTTGCAGCCCTTCCAATAATCAAGAAAGACTCACAATTTACTTATTGGATGCGTGTCATCTCCAAATTCATATGGGCTGGGAAGAAACCCAGAGTCAGGCTAAAACAACTACATGACTCAAAAGACAGGGGAGGATTGGGAGTTCCCAACCTAAGGATATATTTCGAAGCAAATTGTCTTGCCTGGGTCAGGGACTGGTGTAAGCTTGAGAACAATAGGCTGCTTAATTTGGAGGGACATGATCTAAAATACGTCGGAGGCCGAAGAGCAGCAGACCCCCTGGTCCTAGGACACTCGCCACTGTCTGCCCGGGAGAAGGGAGGCTTGCCTCGCCTGGACCTAAGCCCTGGATCCCCCTGCGAGCCAGAACCTTCTGGGGTCCGGGCTTTGGGCGTCGGAAGCCCCCTCCTGCAGGCCCACAACGGAAGAAGGACACTAACCCCGCAGATCGGGCACCCCCTGCCAGATCTCTAGACAATGGGAGACTGGCCACCTTGGACCAGTTTTGTGGGATCACCTTGAGACCACCTTTGCTCCCCCCCTTCGATGGAGAGTAGGGCCCGCTTGACCTGCTGGGCACTCTCCCGTCGGTTCTCTGCTTCCACCTCTCTTCCCTCCCCCTTCCTCTCCTCTTATTGTCTGTATTGTTCTTTGTTTGTTATATTGACAATGTAATTCTCTGTGTTGCCATTTTGGCAAAATAAATTAAATTTCACGGGTATCTATGGTATAATAAGGTAAAGGTGGACTCAAATTTCAAAAATCACTATGTAAGAGGGGTATTATTGAAAACTTGGCTAAAATATCACCAAAAGGTGCTTCATGAATACCCGCTATGGCTTTCCCCTGTGGAAGCACACAGAATCAGACAAATGGATGACGAAAATTGGTGGACATATAAAGACTTAACCTATTGGGATGGAACCAGATACACCCTGAAATCTATTAACCAGTTGAAAAGTGAGAATAAGAAAATAGAATGGTTTCCATATTACCAAATTAATCAAAAATTTAAGGAAGATAAAATTATTGGCTTTAGGGACGACCAACCAGAGATGGAAAGAATACTATTTGGTAAAGAGAAAAAATTGGTAGGAAATTTATACAAAATATTACTGAAATTAGAAACAGACAAAAACAATACTAAAGGTTATATGAAGGAGTGGTTCAGAAATGTGGGCTATAAGATCAAGCCAGAGGTATGGAACACTATATGGAAAAAGAATGCAAATATCTTAACAAGTTATAACTATAGAGAAAACTGGTTTAAGGTTATACATAGATGGCACATATCACCTGACAAGATTGCGAAAATGTACAAAAATTCCAAAACAAATTGTTGGAATTGTAATGAAAAGCATGGAACATTCTTCCATCTCTGGTGGACGTGTAAAAAAAGCAAAGCAATATTGGACAATGATTGAAAAAGAATTAGAGAAAATATTTAAAAAGCAAATTGAAAGGAAGCCAGATCTTTTTCTTCTAGGTATAGTGGATCAAGAATTGGATTTAAGTTCTAATGAGAGAAAGATGTTTATATTATTAACAACGGCAGCCAAATTGGTGTACGCCAAGTATTGGAAAGCAGAAGGACTCCCGACCAGAGAAGAATGGATTACAAGGGTCATGGACACTATCAAAATGGAGTGGCTCACTGAAGCTCTAAAAGAAAAGAAAGATGATAGAGCCCCAGAGGAAAAAGGGGACTGGTCGCTTGTTCAGGAATATTGTAAGATAGAATATAACTTAGAACTGGTACTCAATTGGCAGTAGGGTAAAATCCAACAAAAAACTGGGGTGGAGTAGACTGGGAAGGGAAAATGAACTGTAAATGAATACAATGTGCTAGCAGGATATAGATTCATGTTGTCTCTTAAATTTCAGGTAATCAAATGACACCATGGGCATTAAGTCTCGATGTTGAGTGAAATAAGAAAAACAAGAATATGCTTAGATTGGTCCAACCTGAATAACTTTAGTACGCCTCGCTGATCAAACACTTTCATTGCACTGCTGTACTCCAAGCTTTCTCTTTTCTGTACTTTGCTGTGACCTCCACTAGAAGGACCACAGCTACTTTGTATGATTTATTCCACACACTTTGTGTATTCCGTTTCTTAATCTTTTATTTGTTCTGAAAAACTAATAAAGACTTATTTTACTACGTCACTTTAGCATCATAGAAATATCTTTCTAAAGGGCAGCTTACAGCAAGTTAGAGATACTAGGGTTCAGCTATAGAGCTCAATCAAAAGGCCTACTTTTGACCTGTCAGGAGGGAGGGAGAGAGACTCACTTCTTACCTTTAGTCAATGGCCTGTAGTCAAAGCCCTTCCTAATTTCCCCCTGGAATATTCACCCCCCTCTAGCCTGTACCTTGGACACAGATCTCCTTCATCATTCTTTTGTCTTGTCAGCTTGGCTTTCTAATACTGAGAGAATCAGATTTTTCTACATTTCAGTGCTTCCAATGTGCATACTATACGTGTAAATATCTATATTTTTCAATATCTCCACATCAGAGGAAATTTAAATTTAAAACTCACTCTGCTTCTTCTTCTTTTCCCCCAATACAGGCAGTCCCCAAGTTACAAACATCAGTCTTACAAATGACTCACAGTTAAGAATGACAGTGAGGTAACAGTGAGAGAAAGCTATCTTTAGGAAGATAAATCCACTTCTGGAAGAGTTATTATCAGGGGGAAATGGGGTCTCCACTGACACTTTCTCACCAATCCTTGATTCCACAACAAGCTAATTTTTCCCCAAATCCACATAAAGTGAAGGGAAACCTTCTGAAGAGGGGCACAGAAAGCAAAGGATCCCTATGCGATCCAAAGCTAGCTAGCTAGCTATCTAGCTATCTAGCTATCTAGCTATCTATCTATCTACACACACACACATGGCTGGTTATACTTTTAAAAATTACCAGCCAATCCCTCTGCAATGCCAGAAATACAGCTTAATGGTGTTGACACAGAGAGTGTTTGAAGATCAGGACATCCGTAGGGAGACCAAGGTGCTTGTTTATACACCTATTGTCCTCCCAACCCTGTGACATGCCTGTGAAATGTGGACTGTCTACAGGGGTCACACTCAACTCCTGGAATTATTCCATCAGCATTGCCTCCAAAAAATCCTACAAATCTCTTGGGAAGACAGGTGGACAAATGTCAGCGTGCTGGAAGAAGCAGAGACTACAGCCCTGAGGCGATGCTCCTACACCATGTTGGACTGAATGCCATGTTGCCCAAATGCCTGATCACCATTTCTCAAAGCAGTTACTATACTCCCAACTCAAGAACAGAAAACGTAATGTTGGTGGACAGAAAAAGAGATGTAACGATGGGCTTAAAGCTAACCTTAAAAACTGTGGCATAGATTCAGAGAAATGGAAAGTCCTGGCCCTTGAGCGCTCTAACTGGAGATCAGCTGTAACCAGAAGTGTTATAATTTTAGAGGTTATTTTTAATACTGGTAGCCAGATTTTGTTCATTTTCATGGTTTCCTCCTTTCTGTTGAAATTGTCCACATGCTTCTTGTGGATTTCAATGGCTTCTCTGTGTAGCCTGACATGGTGGTTGTGAGAGTGGTCCAGCATTTCTGTGTTCTCAAATAATATGCTGTGTCCAGGTTGGTTCATCAGGTGCTCTGCTATGGCTGACTTCTCTAGTTGATTTAGCCTGCAGTACCTTTCATGTTCCTTGATTCGTGTTTGGGCAATGCTGCATTTGGTGGTCCCTCTGTAGACTTGTCCACAGCTGCATGGTATACGATAGACTCCTGCAGAGGTGAGAGGATCCCTCTTGTCCTTTGCTGAACGTAGCATTTGTTGGATTTTCTTAGTGGGTCTGTAGATAGTTTGTATGTTGTGTTTCCTCATCAGCTTCCCTATGTGGTCAGTGGTTCCCTTGATGTATGGCACTTTTCCTCTGGGTGGATCTTTGTCTTTACTCTTGTGGCTTGTTCTTGGTCTTGCAGCTCTTCTGATGTCTGTGGTGGAGTCTCTATTAGCCTGGTTCAGTTCATCTTGGAGGAGGTGGGGCTCACAGATTCTTTTTGCACGGTCTGCCAGGGCTTTAAATGTGCTTCTTTTTTGACTTGGGTGATGGTTGGAGTTTTTATGTAGGTATCTATCTGTGTGTGTAGCTTTTCTGTACACTGTGTGACCCAATTGATCTGGTTTGTGGATGACTAGGACATCTAGAAAAGGCAGCTTTCCTTCATTTTCTCTTTCCGTGGTGAATTGGATGTTTGGGTGGATGCTGTTAAGATGGTCCAGGAACCTGTTTAGTTCTTTTTCTCCATGGCTCCAAATGGTGAAAGTGTCATTCACAAATCGGAACCATATTGTGGGCTTTTTTGTTGCTGTTTCCAGGGCTTGTTTTTCAAAGTGTTCCATGTAGAAATTTGCTATGACTGAGCTGAGAGGGCTCCCCATAGCTACTCCATCTTTCTGTTCATATAATTCACTGTCCCACTGAAAGTAGCTGGTAGTGAGGCAATGGTGAAACAGAGCTGTGATGTCTTCTGGGAACTTCTGGTTGATTAGTGTGATGGTGTCTGCTACCGGGACCATGGTAAATGCAATTGTATGTTTTTAATTGTTAAATTGTTATTATATGTTTTTTTCCTGGGGGGGGGTTGCCTTGTTGCTGTGTTGTATTGAGGGCAGAGACTGCCTGTGTAAACCGTCCCGAGTCGCCTTCGGGCTGAGAGGGGCGGTATAGAAACGTGACAAATAAATAAATAAATAGAGACACCACATCGAAGCTGATCAGTTTGTCATTGGTATTTAGCTTGAGGTTGCTGATTTTTTCTATGAAGTGGGCTGAGTCCTTGATGTAGTGCATAGTGAGCCCAATATGGGTTTGTAACTGTGCAGCCAAAAATGTTGCTAAGTTGTACATAGGGGATCCAGTGGCACTCACGATGGGTCTGAGTGGGGTGGAGTCCTTATGGATTTTTGGGAGTCCATAAAGCTTAGGTGGGAGGGCTTCTGATTTGCATAGTTGTTGGCGTATGTCAAAGTTGATCTTGTTCATAACTTGGGGATTGCCTGTAGTCTTGTCGTTGTTATTAATTAACTTAATAATAATAATAATGTTGTTGCTGTTGTTCTATTTATAGACTGCCCTCTCTCCCCAAGGGGATTCAGGGTGGTTTACATACAAAAAGGCATACAAAAAGGCAAACATTCAATGCTATAGTAAAACAAATACACACAAATAAACAGCATACAAATAGCACAAATAAACTTATAATGAAAAAGAAATGGTATTAAAAATAAAAATAACAAAAAAGATACAAATAAATAAAAAAAACATGATTACACTGATAAAGCATACATCTTCATCACATTAGAGAATGAATCCTCTTTAAATCCAGTTTCTGCTTCCTGCAGAATTCTGGGGTTTGTAGTTTAGTGGGGCTGTTAAAGGCTCCTTCCTAAACTACAAATCCTGAAAATTCTGCAGGAGGCAGAAACCAGATTTAAAGTAGATTCATTCTCTAGTGTGATGAGGTCCCTAGTTTCCGATAAATCCAACAATATATGAGGACCCAAGTTTG
This sequence comes from Anolis apletophallus, assembly GCA_030556195.1. NCBI lineage: Eukaryota > Metazoa > Chordata > Lepidosauria > Squamata > Anolidae > Anolis > Anolis apletophallus. The sequence continues at coordinate 49,168,301 of JARBWK010000011.1, read as the reverse complement.
GGAATTACTTGCTCTAAATAGGCAAGAAGGCAACATGTCACTTGTGACCTGTATGCATTACGAAAAGTTGGCTCCCCACAACCATTCCTCACTCTCCACAAAGGACGCATGAACGGACAAGAGACAGAGTGATACAAGGAGATCACATATAGTTTGAAAAAGTATGTGCAAAAGTATTCTTTTGCCTTTGCCCAAATGGGACTGGCATCCACTCACCATAGAGCCGCCAATCCAAGCTCTCTGGCAGAATGAGGCCCATGAACTGCTCCTCGGGGAAAGGCAGGCCATTGTTAGGTTTCGTGCTCTTCAGCTTTCCTCTCATCACCACCATCTCGTCCTGGGTGAGGTCAGCTAAGTGGTTCAGAGCCAGTTTGAAGGGGAGGTTGGCTCGGTTCTTCGAGTGGACAAATCTAGAACAAAAATAAAAAGCCAATGTACTAGGAACAGCTTGGGCAGCAAATATCTCCAGATGGTGTGTTGTGTGATTTCCAGGCTGTATGGTCATGTTCTAGCATGATTTTATCCTGATGTTTCACCTGCATCTGTGCCTGGCATCTTTAGAGGATCCTCTGAAGATGCCAGGCACTGATGCAGCTGAAACGTCAGGAGAAAATGCTGCTAGAACACTGCCATACAGCCAGGAACCCCACAACACTCCAGCGATTCCAGACATGGAAACCTCTGATAATACAGATCCAAATGATGCTTCTCACTCAACTTTTCTACAGTTGGCTTTCTCTATCGAAAGTAAAATGGAACTGGGGAAGGACTACTATGACTCTGATGCTTAACAAATCCTGAAGCAGAATGGGATCCTGTAAAGCTCTGTCAGGTCAAAGAGATGAGACCTTCCTTCTGTTCCAAGCCCCAACTTACATTGGCAAACATCCCCTTCCAACTTTTGCTTCCTTGATGGAGACCAAGCCGAGGTTGCAATGGAGAAGCATCTAGGGTAGTTTCTTAAGTTGGCCTATATAGTTTGATCTTAAATTGTTGTTGTTGTGTATGCGATTCTGTTCCATTTTGCTTATATGTAAGTTGCCCGGAGCACCCCGGTGGAGGGAGACTTTTCAAAAAATAAATAGTAAATGGTAATAAATGGTAGTGCCATTTGTTTCTTTGTCTTCCCAATCCGGACTCTTTCACTGGCAAGAATCATATAATCATAGAGTTGGATGAGACGACATAGAGTTGGATGAGACAACATTGGCCATCTAGTCCAATCCCCTTCTGCCATGCAGGAAAACCACATTCAAAAGTATCCCTGTTTTGCTCGACCTGGGAGCCTTCCAGAAGGCTTGCAAAACCTACCTTTCCAGCAGGCTTTTGAATTGTAATGAAATTCTAAATTGTAATTGTTTTTAAATTGCATTTCTTATATCTGTAAACCACCCTGAGCCTTTGGGAAGTGGTAGTGTATAAATCGAATAAATAAATAAATAAATAAATAAATAAATAAATAAAATGTACTTTACAATCAGAGTCTCCCTAACATATGGCCACCCAACTTCTGTTTAAAAGCCTTCCAAGAATGAGTTTTCACTATGCTCCAAGGAAGAGATTCCATTTTTACAGCTCTTACAGTCAGGAAGTTCTTCCTAATTGTTCAAGTGGGATCCCCTTTCCTGTAATTTGAACCCATTGCTCATTTGGGAAAAATAGAGGGAGTGCAACTTTATGTAAGATGTATGCAACCAAGCAGGCATGTAGCTAGGGGGCTAAGGGGGCTTAAGCCCCCCCCCCGAAATTCTAAGGGTGGTCTGCGAAAAGGCCTTACTGGTACATTATTTAAACTGTTATGTTTATTCATATCATGATCTGATCACCATGCTCATTATATCCCACATTCATGGGGTTATTGGGATAACAATACAAAAGGTTTGCTAGGGTAGACCCTCTTCCACCCAGTCTCAGCCCCGAATCAAAATCCTGGCTACGGCCCTGCAACCAAGTCTTAATTTCAGTGAGAGCTAAGCCTTAAAATACTAGGAATAGGAAACCTCTGACTTCACCTTAAACTCTGGATTAAAGCTCCCACAGCTCCTTGAAACGTACTTGGAGAGCCACCGGTTGGAATTTGTTTTATAACACCAGAACTAAGTCCAGACGAGAACATGTAATTTCAGTAAATAATGATGAAAGTCAACATGTGCAGAGTCTACATTCTTCCCAACTAGATCCAAATATCCAGCCTTACAGAGGAAGAAGATGGGATGTGCAAGGAGACATACCTCATGTTGTGGGTGAAGGTGTGCTTCCTGTGTTCCATTTCCTTCTCATCATCATAGGACTTCCCAAACCGTTTTCTATAATGGTGAAATAGCTGGTGAGCCCGATCCTCCTGTCCTCCAATGAAATCAGCCATGGGGTTTGCCATGATGTGGTGCTCGGAAGAGTCCCCTGGTAATTCGTCACATAATTTTGTTTCTAAGGAGAGAATACAAGGGGGTGACAGGTAACAATAATAACAATTTAATTTCTTATCCTCATGGTTCGAGGTGGGTCACAGCACAGTCAAAAACACCCAAAAACTATAAAGAAAATCTACAAACACACATATTAAAGCAGTGTTTTTCAACCTTTTTAGAGCCGCGGCACATTTTTTACATTTACAAAATCCTGGGGCCCACCACCCACCAAAAAGACACAAAATGACACTCTAACACAGTCATGCATATAGTTAATATGTATATACACAGTACATATATGCATATACACACACAACACATATAGCCTACACAGAAAGGGAGAATGGTGGGAGTTGTAGGCCAAAACACCTGGAGGGAGGGCCCAAGTTGGCCCACGCCTGCCTTAAGTGAGCAAACCCTGTTAGTTTTCGGCCCCTGCTTAAAGGTGCCTCAACCCTGTGTCCCGAACGCCCCTTGACCCGCTTTGGCTGAGTGCTAGGGAATCACAGGAGTGGTAGTTTGATACCATCCTGAGCCTCCCCAAACTACAAATCCCAGGATTCCCCAGTCTTGAGCCCTGGAAGACCAAGAGGTGCCTCACTGCATGAATGCTACAGTGTAGATCCGCCCCCAGGCAGCCGGGGGACCCGGGGAAGTCCCATCCCAGGATCTTCTCTCTCTCCGCGTGGCCCTTTCCGCCTGACGCAGTCCCCACCTTTCGGCTCAAACCCTTCCAAGGCCGAGGAAGGAGCGGAGGGGAGGAGGAAGCCCAAGAAGGCAAGTGGTGAGTTCGGCAGCACAAGGCTTCCCAAAAGGAGGCTGTGTTTGCGGGACTCAGGCAAGGAATTGAGCCCCGGCTAGGGCTTCCCGGTAGGACAGGAGGGCTCTCTCTCTTCTATCTCCAATTTCCCATGGCACATCTGATGATCACTCAAGGCACACTAGTGTGCCACGGCACACTGGTTGGGAAACACTGTATTAAAGGACCGAGCTTTAGCACAGTGGGTTGAACGGCAGCTGCAGAAAATCTTGCCAATTGAAAGGTTGACAGTTCAAGCCTGGGTTTGGGTGAGCTACCGGCTGTCAGCCCAGCTTCTGCCCACCTAGCAGATTGAAAACAGCAGTGTGAGTAGATAAATAGGTACCGCTTTAAAGCAGGGAGGTAATAAAAGGCGCAGATAAGGACATGCCGACAATTCGATCGGGAAGTCGTCTATGGACAACAAAAGTTCCTTGGCATAGAAGATCGAGCGACAGCACCTTCCTGTGGCCAGAGTTGAGCACAGCCTCCAGATGCCGGAGATGGGAAAAGATGGGAAAAGCCTAAACCTCTGATTATGTATTGTCTGTCCTTGTCAATTGTATAATAGTATTGAATGTTTGGTGTATATGTGTTCAGTATCAATCAAAATTTTATTACGGTCACAGACCAGCACAAAGCGGGCACAAGCGCCCTAAGAGGAGAAAGACAACTCCCCAGTAAACAGTTATTTAAAATCAGACTAGAAATCAATATAGAAATATATTTTAAGAGACAGGATATTGTTGCCTTACGGTGTCAATCATCACCCGTCTGATGTTAAGGGCAGCAGCACAGAACTTAGCAACACTGTAAGTCATTGCAGTGTTAGAGTCCGAAAGCAGCAGGGTGGAATAACATCTTTCACTGCGCCCCGGGTACTTTAAAAGCCATGGTCCAATGAGATTGGATCTAAGATCTCTGTAGAACATGCATTGAAGAAGCACGTGCTCAGTTGTTTCCACATGACCAGACCCACAGGGGCATAGTCTCTGCTTGAAGGGGGTCTTCTGATACCTCCCCTCCAATACAGCCGATGCGAGGGCATGGCATCTTGCCAGGGTAAAAGCCCTTCGGTGTTTGGGCACCTCCAGGTCTGTTAGGTATGCCATGGGGACAGTGAGGTATCTAGTGGCTTCCCTAACAATGAAGGCTGGGGAACAGGCTAGGTCAGATTGGCGCTCTATGTCCAGGATCCGTTGCTTAATGAGATCCTTGGCTTGGTCCCATCTCATGCTTAGCAATTGTCCTTGGGAGAAACCTAGCGTTGCGATCTTTGCTGCTACTGTTTTAATCCATGTGGACTGGAAGTCGTCTCTCATGATGAGAGGGGCAAGATCACATGGGGAGAAGCATAGGTGTAGCCAGTAATTGAGAATAGCTGTCCATATTCTCGCTTCCACTTCCACGAAGCCTGTCTCCAATCGCAGGGTAGCGTTAGGGAGCAGGGTAGCGTTAGGGAGCATCTGGGAGCCTGTAGAGCCGCTCTTAGGAATTTCGATTGGAGTGTTCAGTAATCCACCCTGAGTCCCCTCAGAGAGATAGAGAGGAATATAAATAAAGTATATTGACCTCCAACTCCCGGAATAAAGAGATGACACAAGTATAATTGGATTCCAATTGGGCAACTTTTATTCAATTGTTACCTATTTAAACTCCTCAACTAAACTTAAGGAGGGGGTGTCAGGAATCAAGGTGTTTCAAGCCGGGGTGTCCTCTTAACCCAGCATCTCAACACAATTTAAGGGCGAAACACCAGGATTGCCTGATTATCAAACCAGGACAAACCTTTAGGGAAATGAGAGAGAGGCCTGGTCTCAGGATGATGAGATCAGCCTCTTCCCATTCCAGGGCCATTTTCTTAACTCACCAAACAACAACTTCAATGTGAGTGTTAACCTTAATGGCCCTCGCCTGAACAGGGGGCGCCTGAGATGCACACCAACAAAGGATTCCCTAGCTAATTACGCTAACCTATTTATGAGGTCCACCATTCCTTCTAGCCGTTAAACAGTAGAGGGACAGGCAAAAAAACCCTCCCCAAATTAGGTTGAGAGAGGAAAAAATTCCTAACCGACTCCAACGGCAGTCACAAATCAATACTGTTAAAATGGGCAGGAGTGGTGGGCCAACGCTTCAGCTCCGAATGAGCTCCAGAGGGCTTGGTTTCGCTTTTGAAGCCACGCCCTCTGCCTGGAAGGTTCGAAGAACCTTCGCCTCCCTTCTGTGGGAGGGGCCAAATACCTCACAAACAGAGTGGGAAGGCTTCATTTCTAAAAGCATGTGGTACAAAACAAAATTCCAACTGACAGTTTCTTTCCCTCACACCTCCTATCCCTCACACTGGCCCCTCTCATTCATTGCTCCCATTTCCATGGAAACCCTTTCCCTTGTTTCAAATAGCACAGGCCAGGACAGGCTAAGGCAGTCTTTTTCAACCGCTGTGCCCTGGCACACTAGTGTGCCATGAGCGATCAGCTGGTGTGCTGCGAGAAAACCTCTTCCCCCGCCTTTCTTCCCCCTCTGAGGTTTTCCCGCGGCACACCAGCCAATCGCGGAACAGCGGTTCGGGAACACGACCCTCTCTAGGACCTAGACCTAGAGAGGCAGGGGAGGCTCAGGAGGGGAGGGGCCGGGCGACGCTCACCTCCTCCTCTGGAAGTGAGCCCACAGGATAGAGTCTATCTTGTGGGCTCACTTCCGGAGGAGGCGGGAACCTGGTGCAAACCAGGAAAACGGCTCCCCGCAGGGCCCAGGCCCTGCCTGGGAGCCGAGTTTGTCTGGCTCGTGTCTTCTGCGGACCCCGGCGGAAGACGCGAGACGGCCAAACCCAGCTCCCAGGCAGGGCCTGTTCCCCAGACTCTCCCTCCGCTTGTGAGGGAGAACTGGGGAAACAGAGCAAATCTTGGGGCCTGCCTGCTCCCAAACCACTGTTTGGGAGCAGGCAGGCCCCGAGAGGCATCTGCTCTGTTTCCTTGAGGGGAGCCTTTCTCCTGGTTCGTGGCTCCACCAGGCCCGGCGGAGCCGCAAACCGGGAGAACGGCTCCCCGCAGGGCCCCACCCCTCCCTCCTCCCCCTCCTCTTCGCTGCGTGCAAAACCGCTCTTGGCTCCCTGTCAATATTCCCCAAACTCCATCTGTTCTCACATTTGGGCATATTGAGTATTCATGCCAAGTTTGGTCCTGATCCAACATTGTTTGAGTCCAGAGTGCTCTCTGGATGTAGGTGAACTACAACTCCAAAACTCAAGGTCAGTTAACTATATGTATGAGTTAACACGTCATTTTGTGGTGTGCCCCAGGATTTTTTAAATGTTAAAAGTGTGCCTCGGCTGAAAAAAGGTTGGGAAACACTGGGCTAAGGCATGATTTAATTTCCTGGTCCCACACAAAACCAGGGAAGAAAGTCATGGCATATGCTCTAATATTTGCAATTTCTCTCAAGAGAGAGCCACTGCAGTGTGGAGTGGTCTGAGTTGGGGGATATAATCACGGAGACAATGTTTGAGTGACTGAGTGACATTTTCTCAGCCTCAGAGGAAGAGAATGTCAAACCCGCTCTGAACCATCTTATAGGGCTGTGTGGAAGGGCCCTCGCACTTTTCCCTCCCCTCTTCTTATTCTTTGTGTGGGTCTGTACATTCCCAATCCTTCCTTCCTCCTCACCCTTTTCCTTGCCCCCTTCCTATTCTCTTTGCCCTTCTTACCTTCCCCTTCCTCCCTTCTCACCCTATTCCCACCCCTTTTCCTATTCTCTTTTTGTGTGTATGTATATATGTGTGTGTATCAGGTCTAGGCTAATTTCGGGAGCAAGGGCCCAGGGGTTGGGCTAGGTGCCCTCTGGCTGGCAGGCTCGTCTGGCCACTCAGTCCTGCTCCCGGCCCCCAAGTAAGGGCGCCCACATGGCCTCCTCCCTCGCCCTCGTGCACCGGCGGCAGCAGCAGCAACAGAGGGAGGAGACACCCGGGGGCCAAGGGAGACGGGAAAGGTGGGCGCCTCTGCCCCCTTCTCTCTCGCCCTGCACAAGGCATCCTCAGCGGGGGCGGGGGGGGGAGAGTGCGCAGGGTGAGGGATGAGACGTGCGCAGGGTGCAGGGCGAGACAGGGAGAAGGGAAAGGCTCGCGCCTTTGCCTCCTCCTCTCTCGCCCTTCGCGAGCCTTCCTTCCACCCTGCTGGCACCCCTGGGGGTGTGGCGCCTGGCCCTGGATGTGCCCTTTGGCCGCGTGGCGCCTTGAGGCGGCCGCTTAATTTGCCTCCACTAAGATCCGCCCCTGAGTAGTGGCTTCTTCTGGGCAGGAACAGGCCTGGATTAACACCTGTTTGCGCCCTAGGCCACACTTTGGAATTACGCCCCCTTTAAGCCAACCTCTATTGCACGCCCCCCTCCCCCCAGGAAAGGGCCGGGCCCCCTCCTTACCTGCCGGGCAGCAGAGCAGGAAGGCCAAGGCCACCAGGAGGCTCCGGCAGGCACTTCCCATGGCCAGGCCCCCTCTCTCCCTCCCTCCCGCAAAAGCCACGTTTTGGCAGCTGAACCCACTCTCCCCACCCATGTTTTGATGATAGAAGCCACGAGGAAAGACTGGCTGACATGGGCAACTCACCAGCCCTGGAGGAGACTCTGGCAAGAAAGACCCTCCCCCGGGACTGCCCCCCCACACAACCTATTCAGAACACACACGCACACTCGTAAGGGTCATTATTTGCACAAAAGCAGAGAGTACCCTTGGTGAACAATAGCTCTCTCTCACACACACACACAGTCAGGAAGCTCTTCCTCTCTTTCACCCTCCCTCCCAAGAAGCAGAGCCCCCCACCTGGCTGGCCTCCTTCTCCTTCCCAGCCAAGGGAGCAGACAAGGACAGCCTCCCCACAAAAGATGGAGGGAGGGGCGCCCGCCCGCCATTCGCTCCCTCCCTCCCTTCGCAAAGGAGGCCATGTCCGGGAGGGAGGGAGGGAGAAGAGGGCCAAGTCCTCGGGATTGGACCCGGGGACAGAGCCGGGCACCCTCCCCACAACCAACACACCCAACTCCCCCTTGGCATTCGCAAGCTCCGAGAGTTGGGAGAGACCCCAGGGGCCGGCCACGGCGTTTTTATTTGTTTCAACTCTTTTTTTTGGTCCATGATCTGCGCCCCCCTTGGCTTGCGCCCCTAGGCCATGGCCTAGGTTGGCCTTATGGGTAATCCGGGCCTGGCAGGAAGGTGCTGTTCCCTCATGTCCTTCTGAGGGTTCTCTTAAACTTTGATTGTTCTCTATGGAATTTAATGTTGGGCTAAATAGGTCTTTGGTTTAAGCTATCAGGGCTCTGGCCCAAAGATATAATATAAAATGTGTTACTCACCATTCTTTTTCAGGACAAAGACAGAAGATGGGAAGCTATTGGAAAAATCACTGTAATCTATTTCGTATTTGTCATAATGGGACCCCAGCAAAGTGTTGTAGCCTCTCATCTCATAGTGTACAGGTGACACACCACAGCTCGTGTTGGTGACCCACATGGTGTAGATATTCTTCTTGTGGCCCCAATAGGAAATATTCTGCCAGACAGTACAGTACTGCCCTTTGTAGTACTCTTCTCTTAGAGCCTAGAAAGGCAATACAAACATTTGCAATGAAAACAGGAGCAGACTGGGTTGTTTGTGTAAGTAACCATTCACTCCAACTTTTCCCAGGAATCACATTCTATCTCATTCCTACAATTATACTTAATTTCCAGAGATTTTAATATCACTCTACCATTGCATCTGAAGAAGTGTACTGAAACCCACAGAAAACATATGATAAAAATAAGTCTTAAAGACACTGCTAAATTCCTTTCCCCTCTGCTTCCTCCCTTTCCCCATCTTTACCATTTAAGACGGATATATATTTTTTATCTTGTCAAAAATGAGTTTAGAAAACAGGTATAATGTATAAAAAACCCACAAAGTTAAAAACTTGGCATTATACTAAATGTTCTTTGACCAGAAGCTGGCCACTTGGAGTGCCTCTGGTGTCACTGTGAGAAAGTCCCCTTTTGTGCATGTGGTAAGTGATCTATGGTTTGCTGTCCTCTGCACACGCATGTAGTGGGCTCCACTTTGTGGCCCCATTTCTTAAGATTGGCTCTGCATCTTGTGGTGCCAGAGCACAGCCTGTTCAGCACCTTCCAAATTGCCCAGTCTTCTGTGTGCCCAGGAGGAAGTTTCTCATCCAGTCTCGGCCACTGATTGAGGTTCTGGGTTTTAGCCTGCCACTTTTGGACTCTCATTTGCTGAGGTGTTCCTGCAAGTATCTCTGTGGATCTTAGGAAGCTATTCCTTCAGCAGCATAGGGTATAGACATAATGTGTCTCATTAAAAGCCACATCCACTGTTTTAACATGATGAGATGTACAGTGTTCCCTCACTTATTGCTGGGGTTAGGTTCCAGGACCTCTCGCAATAAGTGAAAAACCGCGATGTAGGGATGCTCTATTTATTTTAATATTTATACATTATTTTAGTAGTTATACACTATTTTAAGTCTTTATAAACTTAAAATAAAATGAAGGTAAGGAAGGAAAGGCCCTTCAAGGCTGGAGGGAGGGAGGACTGAAGAGGGAAGGTGCATTGGAGAGCAGCGGTGGCAAAACCCCACAAAACAGCGAAAATACCTTGATATATATTTTAGATTAATATTCTTTTGAAATCTGCAAAACAGTGAGTCTGCAATAAGCGAACCGCGAAGTAGCGAGGGAATACTGTATTCCACACTAGGCATGCATATTCAGCAGCAGAGTATCAAAACGCAAGGGCAGATGTCTTCACTGTGTATGGTTGTGATCCCTAGGTTGTGCCAGTCAGTTTTGGTATGATATTTCTAGAACCCACTTTTTGCTTGATAGTCAGGCAGTGCTTCTTGTAAGTCAGAGCATTGTCCAGAGTGACTCCCAGGTATTTGGGTGTGCTGCAATGCACCAGTGGGATTCCTTCCCAGGTCATCCTCAGATCTCGGGATGCTTGTCTGTTCTTAAGGTGAAAAGTACACGTTTGCATTTTAGATGGACTGGGAATGAGCTGGCTTTCCCGTTAATGGGCTGTAAGAGCTTTTGTTCAACCATTTCAGGTTCCCTGCTTATGTGGTGATGTCACGTTTGTAAACATAGATGATTATCAAAAAGGATATTGACAAAATAGGACATATCCAAGGGCTGACAACAACAATGGCCTTGAAAGTGAGCCTTTGTGTGGTACACTAGCAAGAAGATCTCTTTCAAATATCTGAAGGATTGTCGTGGAAAAACAAATAGATGTGTTTTTTGTTACTTTAAACAGTAGCGCCCGAATAAATAGATCCAAATTACAAGAAAGGAGATTATGAATAAAAATTATGATTCTTCTGATGGTAAAAGCTATTTGAGTGCGAAATGTGGTTTCAACAAGTTTGTCTTTGTTTTTTTAAAGAGGTTGAATGGCTATCTGTCAGGATTCTCTTTAAATGTGGATTCCTGCATTGGCAGCACTAAATGATCCTAGGGGCACTTTTTTGTTTGATATGTATCAGTCTGCACAGGATTTTTCCATTGTTATCAAGGCAAAGCATCTGGGTGCAGCCTGTTTTGCATTCTTCTTAGAAGCTTGGCACAGGCAAGTTTCTAAGAACTGGTTGTATTGGGAAGCAAGGAAGGATCCAGCGAACCAGGATTGTGAGAAGAGTAGTCCCCAAAACTGATGTGTCCAATCTCTATCTCTAATGCCGTTGCATGAAAGAATATATGCTGCATTACAATATATCGGTTTTTTCTACTGTAAGGGTAACCATTATCCCTGCTGCCCTCAAGGTTTTTGAGCCTAGGACAGAGAGAATGATGCTGGTAGCACAAGCTTTCATAGATTTAGGGCGGTTCCATACAGCCCTTTATCCCACAAATGCAGATGTTTGTGTGGCACTATCTGCACGCGCTCCAGAAAACGCGCACTTTCTGGTATGGGTGTCCAGACGTTCTCTCGGGCTAGTCTGGAGGCCCTATGCCCCTCCCTCCAAGCCCCCAGACCCCTTAGAAAAGTAGTAAAAACTTACCTATCGTCCATTAGACGCGCCAGGAGGGGGGGAGGAAAACCCCCCCCCCCACTCTCCTGGTGCATTATTTCTATGCGCCAGGAGAGCTTGCCAAGGCTTCTATTGAATGATAGGTAAGTTGTTGTTTTTTACGGGTCCGGGTGCTTGGGGGTAGTAGGGTGGGTAAATTGTGGGAAGACCCGGAAGCAATGGATTCAAGAAGGCACAGAATAAATCCACTAACAAATTAATTCGGCACAAACCAGGGTTTTCCTGGTTTGTGCTGAATTAATATAGGACTGCCCAGAACATCATCGGGACAGCCCCCTTTTTATTGCTGAAGTTTTCACAATAAAGGCGCTGTCTGGACAGGCCCTCTGTCTACTTCTTCAAATGCAGCTTTAGTCTACGAAAGCTTATGCTACCAACTTCTTTCTCTCAGTCTCAAAAGTTCTACAAGATACTGATATTCCAGACTAATATGATAAGGATGGTGATACTGAAGGGGTCCCACCACCATCACAGGCACATTTGGCAGGGACGAGAGACAGGGCCTTCTCAGTTATTGCCCCCCGGTTATGGAACTCCCTTCCTGGCATTATTAGATCAGCCCCCTCCCTCCTGTCTTTCAGAAGGATGGTGAAGACCTGGCTGTGGGACCAAGCCTTTGGGGCAGTGCAATGAGGCAAAATGGTGTCCTGAGATGGTTTTAAAGCAAATTTTAATGTGGATATAAGTGATTTTAATGTTTGAATATATGTATAGTTTTATGTTCCAGCAATGAATTTTTGCCGTATATATGCTGTGCCCTGCGGGGTGAGAAGGGTGGAATATAAATGTTTTAAATAAAATAATAATAAATATAGGCACGGGTAGTCCTACTCCACCAAGAGTCAGATTAGATACTATATCCAGGAAAGACTGCCAGATGTTTCCTAACTGATATAAATATTCTTATACCTTTGTATGAATGATCTACTTTTCTAACGGACTACAAACTCATCTACAGTGAAGCAACAACTGTATTTTTGGATGTTTAACAGTTGGCATTTTGACTTTTTAATTCAGGATTACAGGAAAGGAGAAAGGGTGCTTGGCACTTTTTCCATCAGGTTATTTCCTTCTTGAAAATTACCCCGTCTCTAGGTGCATTTGCACTTGTAGAGCAAATTAAAAGAAAATCGAATAACATTTTCCTACATTTGGCTCCAGCTGTAGAGGCCCAGTAAATGTAAAGGCTTCCCCTGACACGTTGTCCATAGATGCCTCCAAGGTCATGTGGCCAGCATGACTGCATGGAGCGCTGTTACCTTCCTGCAGGAGTGGTACCTATTGATCTACTCACATTTGCATGTTTTCGAACTGCTAGGTTGGCAGAAGCTGGGGCTAACAGCGGGAGTTCAACCTATCCCACAGATTTGAACAGTTGACCTTCCGGTCAGCAAGTTCTGCAGTTTAGTGGTTTAACTCACCGTGGCCCCTGTAGAGGACCATAAACATTTATATAATGTCCATGTCTGTTGTGCTATGTGTAACCAGTAACTTGGGCCCTCAGAATCTGGAGAAGGTGTCCTATATCCAAGTTAAAAACTGACCCCTTGGCACATCTTGCCCTTTTCCTTGGTGACTTACCTGGAAGTGTTTCATGTTAGGAAAGACTTCCTGGGGTTTCACATGGCTTTCTTTGGTGCCATTCAGCTGGAAGCACTTTTCAGTATTCACCACTGTCTCTGTAGTTGCTGGTGTTATTTTGAACATGGTGCCATAGGGTTCCACACATCCAAGCTGCAAGGTTATCACCTGGCCTGAAGAATGGCAAGAAGTGGGAAAATATGATAAAGCTTTGCATGCAGAAGGTCAGCTGGGTAAATTCCCTGGCACTTTCAGTCTAAAGCAGACATGGGCAAACTTCAACCCTCCAGGAATTGTGGGAATTGAAGTCCACAACACCTGGAGGGCCAAAGTTTGCTCATGCCTGGTCTAAAGGATCTGTTGGCATCTGATGGAGACACATTTGACAGAAATTGCGAGGTATGCTAGCTAGGTATTTAGAGATTCAAAGATCTCAGATCTCATCACCGCAATCCATGAGGAAGACCTAAAGATGTATCCTGTGTTCGTTTTTCAGTAACTATCACGGAAACAAAGTCTATCTACATGCTAATGGTTATTTCTCCCATTTATCTGTCATCTATCTTTATATGAGTTAGAATATAAATGAATTTAAACATCCAGATTAAGATCAAATGTAAATGTTTGCAGATTGCAACACTTCAGGTTTGAGGTACTGAAGGCAGTGAAAGATGCTTTAGTTAAGTAAATACACAAAAGCAAATACGCTGTTCAAAGAAAAGCTGGCATTGATCGTATTAAGGATTCCAAATGAAGCAAGCAACAGTATTTTTAAAAGCAAATGGAATCTTGCCTTTGGTTGCAGCCTCACCAATTATATTTGGCCTCTGCTCATTAATTAATCAACTAAAGGTTATTAAATTAAATTTTTAGACTTGGGAGTTCCAGCTTATAAACTAACCAGAAACTTCTATAGGTGTATGGAAAAGTTCATTTGCAGGATAAAAATACAGTTTTAGAGACAACTGAGTTCCAATTGAAGACATTTTCCGCCTGAGATATCCCCCATTCTCAAGGTGGTGTGAATTGGCCATCTTTGGAAGGCCAGAAATGGTTTCTTACTGTTCTAATTGTATTATCAGTGTTTGAGAAATAGAGAGAGGTGCATCTGGATTGTTATGCTTCATATTCCAAAATAACTTGGGCAATGTGATGAGTTTTATATATGTAGATGCGATGCTTTATATGCTATTTTAACTGTGTTATTATCTATTTATGCTATGTTTTTATATATGTGATTTTAACTGTGTTTTTAGTGTTGTAAGTCGCCCCGAGCTGTACGGGAGTGGCGACAGACAAATCTAAACAAACAAATAAATAAACCTTGTTGCTACATTACTACAAAGAAGGGTGCCATTTGTTGCTCTGATTCAGGAAGCGATGTGCTTAGGTTTGATCTACACTGCCAGATAAAATCCAGTTTATCTGGTTTGGACTAGATTATATGCCAGTGGAGACTAATGTAATCCAGTTCAAAGCAGATCATGTGGGTTATCTGCTTTGATAATCTGGATTGGAACATGGCAGTGTAGGTCCAGCCCTAGTTCTAACCCTTGTTGCATGTTATCTTGATAAATGAGGCAGAAGATTACAGCATCCCGCCTTTACAAAGGGAGGGAAAGGATTACAAATGCACGTGTGCCCCACATTTCTAATTAAAATTGCATGTGTTTATAGCAGACACTTGGATCTCCAATGTCATGTCATGTTTGACCCAGGTTCTTCGAGCTTCTGGGAGCTGAAGTCTTATTTATCAGGAGCACAAAAGTTTTACAAATCACTGCCCAAGCCCACACTGTATTTGCGTGCACCTCCATTTCTTTTTTTATGGACTGGTCTCTTACCATTGTAGTACTCAATGCGACTCTTGTTTCCAGTAAGGTTGTACCAGGCTTCAAAAGGCTCTTCAATTTCAGCATATGGGAGGTTGATGATTCCTAGAGGACACAGTGGAAGTTACTAGGTTAGCAAATGACCCATTTGTTGTCTCTGTATTGGTAAGCCACATGCCAATGCACAAACCTATATTCAGCAGAGTTTCAGAAGTGTTCTTTTCAGTAACTCAAAAACATCCACTCTCCCCCAAAATGTATTTGCCTTTAAATTATGCTATCAAAAGACAAAAATAAGCAGATTTCTTTAAAAGTAACATAGTTGGTTTACTCACAAACTTCATGTATTCAGCATACAGGTACTTTCCTTATCAATCCAGTTATAAGAAGATTTGAAGTAGTTTCTCTGTGTAGGTAACACAGGGTATCTTTCTCATAATCAGCAGTCCATAATCTAAAGCATCTCTCTATTCTGAGAGTTTAATCAAGTCTCTGTCTAGTCTGAAAGTCCAATGGAGTCTCTAAGCATACTGTTCCTACTGAAGTCTAAATGGAACTGTTTCTAAAATGAAGTCTGAGTCCTGAACAAGCCCAGACCTGATCACATGGTCTGTAGCCCCTCCCACAACAAAGAGTTAAGGTGAAATTGTATACCAATACGCACATTTACAATACAGTAAGTAAGCAATCTAATTATATACATAACAAATAACTAGTGGAGGGTTGAGAAGGTTGCTATTTCCAACACGCTTACCATGCCATCCAAATGCAACCAGTGATAGATAGTTCTGTGGCTAGATAGCTCAAAACAATTAACTTTTTATAGCTTTATTACAGTCTAGCACTATCAAGACTCTTTTCTTGTAAAGGTTTCTTTGTAATACAGCAATGGGGACTACGTGGCCTTTCAGATGTTGCTGGATGACACTTTCTTCCAGCTCAATCCAGCACAACATATTATGAAAGATCATGAGAGTTGTGGTTTACCAGCAGGTTACCTCCTCCCTGTTGTCCTGACAGAGATCCAACCAGAAATCTTCTGGTATAGGCTCTTCCCTAGCAAGGAAATGCTACTGTTTTAAGTTGTGTCTTAGTTGTTGTGTGCTTTGGGTCATTTCTGAGTTCGGTTGACCCTAAGCTGAGCCTGGAACTATTAGTATGCGGTTTTATATGATGTGAAAATTGCTTATAGTTTAAACTGTGGGATTCAGTAATGCATGAGTTAATACAGTTTTCTTCAACCGCTGTGCCCTGGCACACTAGTGTGCCGTGAGCGATCAGCTGGTGTGCCGCGAGAAAGCCTCTTCCCCCGCCTTTCTTCCCCCTCTGAGGTTTTCCCGCGGCACACCAGCGGTTCGGGAACACGACCCTCTCTAGGACCTAGACCTAGAGGCAGGGGAGGCTCAGGAGGGGAGGGGCCGGGCGATGCTCACCTCCTCTTCCGGAAGTGAGCCCACAGGATAGAGTCACTTCCGGAGGAGGCGGGAACCTGGTGCACACCAGGAAAACGGCTCCCCGCAGGGCCCAGGGCCTGCCTGAGAGCCTGGATTGTCCGGCTCGCATCTTCCGCGGACCCCGGCGGGAGACGCGAGCCGGCCAAACCCAGCTCCCAGGCAGGGCCTGTTCCCCAGACTCTCCCTCCGCTTGTGAGGGAGTACTGGGGAAAAAGAGCAAATCTCGGGGCCTGCCTGCTCCCAAACTGTTTGGGAGCAGGCAGGCCCCGAGAGGCATTGGCTCCCTTTCCCCGAGCCTCCCTCCGCATGTGAA
This sequence comes from Anolis apletophallus, assembly GCA_030556195.1. Taxonomy (NCBI): domain Eukaryota; kingdom Metazoa; phylum Chordata; class Lepidosauria; order Squamata; family Anolidae; genus Anolis; species Anolis apletophallus. Next base: position 49,151,845 of record JARBWK010000011.1, on the reverse strand, counting down.
GGAGGCTCGGGGAAACGGAGCAAATCTCGGGGCCTGCCTGCTCCCAAACCGCTGTTTGGGAGCAGGCAGGCCCCGTGAGGCATCTGCTCTGTTTCCTTGCGGGGAGCCTTTCTCCTGGTTCGTGGCTCCACCAGGCCCAGCGGAGCCGCAAACCGGGAAAACGGCTCCCCACAGGGCCCCGCCCCTCCCTCCTCCCCCTCCTCTTCGCTGTGTGCAAAACCGGTCTCGGCTCCCTGTCAATATTCCCCAAACTCCATCTGTTCTCACATTGGGGCATATTGAGTATTCATGCCAAGTTCGGTCCCTGATCCAACATTGTTTGAGTCCAGAGTGCTCTCTGGATGTAGGTGAACTACAACTCCAAAACTCAAGGTCAGTTAACTATATGTATGAGTTAACACGTCATTTTGTGTCATTTTGGTTGGTGGTGTGCCCCAGGATTTTTTAAATGTTAAAAGTGTGCCTCGGCTGAAAAAAGGTTGGGAAACACTGAGTTAATACATAGAGTTGTGATGTATTGCTAGAGTGTAACTTTAGGAGGTTCCTGTACTGGCCAGTTGCAGGGGGTCGGTAAGATTGGAATGTGCTTCGTGTGACATGTCTAGATGTAAACGGACGTGGTTGAAAGCTCTCTTATGTATATAGTGTATATTTGCCAATAAAGTTAAGTGCCGCTTTCATCTGAAAGCTAAATTAAGGAGTCCAGAGTTATTCCTGCCTTTAGGCAGCTGCTTAAGAGGTCGAAGGAAATTGAGATAAGGAAGGTAATTTCTCTCAATTAACCAATAGGAACAGGCTTGCCTGAAGCTGAGTTTGAGTAACTTGCCCAAGGTTGCCCACCCAGAGGGTTTCCATGGCAGATCAAGGAATTGAACCTTGTCCTCCAGAATCGTCGTCCAAAGTTAAACCACCATACCAAGCTGGGTCTGATTTGGTTGTGTGTGCCAAACTAGAAATCCAATAAATCAAACCCACTTCAAATCCAGAACTTTGAAGTGTTACTGGAACCACATAGCTAACTTGACCACTGGCCATGCCAACTGGGGGATTATGGGAACTATAATAGAAAATGTTAATATTTCCAAGCTCTGAAGCCATGTCAGTAATAGGTCATAGCTGAGTCACACTTTTGAAACCAGTAGGTGGTAACACAAGAGAATGGTCATGGCCAACATTCCTATCACTCCACACCCTTGTTTTTTCAGATCTGAAAGGGTTGCTACAGAACGAGCCATCTGCATGAAACTTTTGTCAGGGGAAAGATTTCCGGCACACTGTGAGAGATTCTGCAATGCCTCTGTTATAATTGTAGTGCAGAATCAAAGGAGAGGCGAAGAAATCAAGGCAGAAGTTAGGATTTTTAAATTTGTTTTGCAGGTGACAACACAATCCTGCCAAACTGAATTCATAAGAATGCAAGAGTTTTGTCTTGTGGAACCAGAGCTGGATGTGACTTCATGTTACCTCATTTGTAAAGACTATAGCAGTGGTTCTCAACCTGTGGGTCCCCAGATGTTTTGGCCTTCAAATCCCAGAAATCCTAATAGCTGGTAAACTGGCTGGGATTTCTGGGAGCTGTAGGCCAAAACATCTAGGGACCCACAGGTTGAGAACCACAGAATCACGGAATGGTAGAGATGGAAGAGGCTACAAGGGCTATCCAGTCCAACCTCCTGCTATCAATCAAAGCATCCCTGACAGATGGCCATCCAGCCTCCACTCAAAAACCTTCAAAGGAGACTCCACCTCACTCTGAGGCAAATACTATAGTCAGTTCCCCCCCCCTAATGTTTACCAGTAGAATATGCTGCCTTGAAGGGTGATGGAGTCTCCTTATCTGAAGGTTTTTAAGCAGAGGCTGGATGGCCATCTGTCAGGAATGCCTTGACTGTATTTTCCTACATGTCACGGATTTGGACTGGATGGCCCTTGTTGTCTCTTCCAACTCTGATTTTGTGATTCTATGGTCATGAAAAGCTATAGATATTTGTACAATATGGATTGGTTTCTGCATTCCAAGCAGATGTTGCCCATCATTTTGTAGTTCAGGATACCAACTCTCACCAGACGAGGATATTCCATGCTTCTGATTGTCTCTTATACTCACTAGGCAGGACATAGCACCAGTACCATCAACCAAAGTCTGCTTCAGTATCTGATCCAGCACATGTAGTCAAACTAGTTGAACTACATAATAACAGACATCATTAATAGGGAGAAAAGGACACTGGAACAAATATTTTACTGCTCAGCGTTTTTGTCATCTCTCAGGAAAAATGTTGGGTGCCTGAGCTTAGGAATTTTGCTGTCAAAATGACAGTTTTCCATGCTAGACATTTTAGCCAAAGTCAATAGAGGACACAAACTACACAAAGCAACACTTACCTTTGACATGGTACAAGGCTCCAAAATCAGGGGTTGTTCTTGAATAATTGCATCCATGTCCTGGAAAAAAAAGAAAGATGATAAATATTTAGGGTATTATAAGGTTGCTCAACATGGGGTGAGAGCTCCATAGTGAGTAGTAAATATGGAAACATTATCTCCCTCAGTTTGCAGGTTTCAGGAACTGTTGGGAAGCTTTAAGAAGCCACTGGTCCTGTGAATAGCAATGAATTAGGACATTCCTAGCTTTGCCACAAATTCGACAGGCAGCTAGTATGACAGCAGAATCTTCTGTCCAGCACATAAGGACATACTGGCGGTTTGATCAGAAGGACGTCTACATACAACAAAGTTCCTCAGCATAGAAGATGGAGCGACAGCACTTCCCTGTGGCTGGAGTCGAGCACAGCCTCCAGGTGTCGGAAATGGAAAAGCCTTTACTTCTGTTTATATATTTTCTGATTGTTAATTTTATAACAACATTGGATGTTTGCCATATATGTGTTCTGTAATCTTCCCCGAGTCCCCTCGGGGAAACAGAGCGGAATATAAATAAAGTATATTATTATTATTAATAATATTATTATTATTTTCAAACTATAGGCCGGCTCTCCAACAGTCGGCGGGACTGTGACTTTGCTTTAAACAGTTTGAGGACCCTTGCCCTAAATGCTCAAAACTCTTGTCTCTCTCCTGACGCAACTCTTGTTTCAAAGTAAGATTTCAATTGGGGCCAACACACCTTGAAAACGGGACTCATCTCTTCTTTCAGATCAGCTTTTTCCACAGAAGGGACAAAGCCCTAATTTGCTGCTTGGCACTGAAGCCTCTGAACTGACAGCACCTTGACAAACAAGCGTTGGTATGTGCCGTCCAACTCAGCACTTTTGTCTCCTCTGGGCAAAGCTGGGAATTACTGAGTAGGAGAAAAACTGCAGCAGAACAAGCAACACTGGTTGTTAGAGGTTCCCAGCCAGGGCCACAACTATTGAGTTACCAGGTTTCATTAGCAGGCTTCTAATTTAGAACAGAAAGTTCCAGGTGGAAATGTCCTCTTCTCTCCAAGTTATCCTAAGTCAGCATTTCCCTCAGCTTTTGCCTGCCTGCATTCATCTCCTCACAGCAGAACACAGGAAGTTACTTTTAAGAGGTTGTTTGCTTAGAGCAGTGTTTCTCAACCTGGGAGGGTCACGAGCGGGTGTCAGAGGGGTCACCAAAGACCATCAGAAAACACATATTTCAGATGGTCTTAGGAACCCCTTTGGCAGAGAAGGCTGAAGATCTCTCCACCTGCCCTTCTCTTCCTTTTTGGAAACAGACGGCAAATTATCTCACCAAAAGCCCGCCTCTACTGTGATTGGCTGGCCTCTCAGCCTGCCTCTCAGCCAAGGGGAGGGTTGTTTCTGAGACTCCAAGCGAGGAGGAGAGAGCAGGCCTTTGAAGACTAACTATAAATTCCCAGCAACCACAACTCCCAAATGACAATGTAAATCCCCCCAACTCCACCAGTATTAAAATTTCGATGTATCAGTTATTTATGCCAAATGTGGTCCAGATCCATCGTTGTTTGGGTTCATAGTGCTCTCCTGATGTATGTGAACTATATCTCCCCTAAATTACTGTCAATTCCTCCCAAATCCCTCCAATATTTTCAGTTGGTCAATTGGGGCTTCTGTTTGAGAAGTTTGGCCCAATTCTATCATTGGTGAGGTTCAAGGGGTTCTTTGATTGATGGTGAATTATAAATCCCAGTAAGTACAACTCCCAAATGTCAAGGTCTATTTCCCCAAAACTCCACCGGTGTCCACAGTTGGGCATGTTGAGTATTTGTGCCCAGTTTGGTCCAGATCTATCATTGTTGGAGTCCACAGTGCTCTCTGGATGTAGGTGAATTACAACTCCAAACCTCAAGGTCAATGCCCACCAAACCCTTCTGGTATTTTCTGTTGGTCATGAGAGTTCTGTGTGCCAAGTTTGGTTCAATTCTATTGTTGGTGGAGTTCACAATGCTCTTTGATTGTAGGTGAACTATAAATCCCAGCAACTACAACTCCCAAATGACAAAATCAATTCCTCCAACCCCGCCAGTATTCAAATTTGGATGTATCAGGTATTTGTGCCAAATTTGGTACAGTGAATTTAAATACATCCTGCATATCAGATATTTACATTATGATTCATAACAGTAGCAAAATTACAGTTATGAGGTAGGTGAAAGTAATTTTATGGTTGGGGGTCACCAGAACATGAGGAACTGTATTAAGGAGTCACGGCGTTAGGAAGATTGAGAATTACTGGCTTAGAGGTAATGTTCTGAGAGGGAGACAGCAAAATGTGGTGGTTTGAGACCAAAGCTTCATTTCCTTCCCACAAAACCATGAAAACCTACTGGATAGCCTTAGGTATATCACACTTTCTCAGCCTCAGTCAAAGGTAAAGCAAGACCCCCACTGAACAAACCAAGGCAACCTCATGATGGAGTTGCCATAAACTATTGGAAGGTACACAACAACTATTCTTCAAAGTAACGGCCCTGTTTAAAATCAGGTGTAATTGATTTTAAGATGCACCCTAATTTCAGTACCACCAACAAAAAATGCCTGAGATACACCTGGGATATAAACATTTTTAGAGATGTTTATATCAAAAAAGAGCATATTAGAATTGAAGAAATTCACTACTTGACATATTTTTAAAACCAATTTATTTCTCACCATTCACTTCTACACTGCCCTATATTCCAGATTATCTACTTATCCCAGATTATCTGGCAGTGGAGACTCAGGGTGGATCTAGACAGCCCCTTTAATGTGGAAACTTCAACAATAAAAAAGGGGCTGTCCAGATGACGTCCTGGACAAACGGAATTAATCTGCCACAAACCAGGAAAACCAGGGGTTTTTTTTGCGCCTTCATGGAACTTCTGTTGAACTTCATTGTGTTAGTTTGGGTCCATTATCTCTTTAATCTGTTTAAATCACTTTGAATTCTGTTCCTGTCTTCTGGGGTATTGGTTCTCCCTCCCCATTTGGCCCACTCTGTAAACTTGATAATCATACCTTCTAACCCTTCATCTAAGAGTGATTAATCAAGATCCTGAACAGGACCGGGTCCAGAACAGAGCCCTGCTTATGGCACTCCACTCCTCACTCCTTTCCAGGACAAAGAGGAAGCACTGGAGAGGATCACCCTCTGGGTTCATTCGCTTAGTCAATTACAGATCCACCTAACCGTAGTTTTGCCTCGCCCACATTGGACTCGTTTCCTTGCCAGAAGGTCATGGGGGACCTTGTCAAAGGAAGGCCTTCCTGAAATCCAGATATGCTCCATCCACGGCATTCCCTGCATCTACCCAACTTGTAAAAGAGATCAGATGAGTCTGGCATGATTTGCTTTTGATACATCCATGTTGACTATTAGTGATGACCACATTCATTTTTAAGTGTTTGCAGACTACTTCCTTAACGAGCGTTTCCAGAATCTTGCCTGGTATCAACGTGAGGCTGACTGGATGGTAATTGTTTGGGTCATCCTTTTTTCCCTTCTTGAAGATAGATAGGGACCACGTTTGCCCTCCTCCAATCTGTTGGGACTTGTCCCGTTCTCCAAGAACTCTCAAAGATGATTGCCAATGGTTCTGAAATAACTTCTGCTATTTCCTTCAATACTCTTGGATGTCGTTGATCTGGCCATGGGGACTTGAAGTCGTGAAGTGCAGAATGATCGCATATTCACAAGGGATACGGCTTGGCCCGACTTACCGGGCCGAGCAGATTGCAGCGCTGGGTGTCCTCGCCGCCATTATGGTTTGGGAGGGGGGCTTCTTCCTCCCATAAGCCCCCTGGGTGAGGGAGATTTTCCCGCCACCAGAGCCTATGACAAATGGTGGGGCTGGCCCCGCCTGGCTCGTAGTTGGGGCCAGCCCTCTCTTCCACCCGGGTAGCCTACTTAAGGCTGCCTGAGGCCTACCAGCAGGCACTGGGCCTACATCAGTTTTTCCACCCACCTTCCTTGCATGTAGCATTGCTTCGCATTTGTTAGTTTATCTTGCTGTTGTTTGGTGTTCATCTTGCTCTCTATTTTGTAAGCTGTCCGACCCCTGATCCCGGACCCATGCATAGCTGCCAACCCTTGTTTCTGTTATCAATAAATGAGTTGTGGCCATATTTTACTCCAACTACTTGTGTCGGTGTCTTCTTGGTAACATGGGGGGAGGTGTATCACCCATACACACGCAAATGCTCCTGGACATTGTGTGGATACGTGATACGTGGATACGTGAAATCATGGATAACAGCAAAAACAATTAAAATTAATGTGTCCTGGTCCAAGAATAACATTGAGTCACACTGGAAATGTCTAGAGAGGACATGGATCTATTTGGCTGGACTCTGATTTCGCGGCATGATAATTTTGAATGTGAAGGAATTTTATGGATGATTTTATACTGTTTTAATTGTGCCTATTGTTTTAATTGAATGTATATGTGGATAGCATCTTTGATGCATATGTAAGCCGCCCTGAGTCCTCCCGTGGGAGAAGGGCGGGGTAGAAATGAAGATAATAATAATATGTTGTTGGATGTGGATAAACAACACTGCTAAGGTCATACTGTAAGTCAAGAGGAAGCTTCAAATGCTTGATACGTTCTTAAAACTACAGATCCCAATATGCCACGGGGAAGATTTAGCCATCAGATTTACTTGGCATCGGTTTACGACATTGGGTAGATGGCACAACCCTCTCTAACACATCTAGACTCAATTATAAGGCAGACACAAACAACAGTGGAACTAACATGATTGATCAATACTAGCACAATTGTATCACAGGTATCAGCGTAGGTGAGCCAAGGCAGTTTGCTTTCTTAGGCAAAGGACAAGATGGCGGATGTTCTACTTTGTGTACAGGAGCCAACAGGGCTGACAGTTAATTTTTATTTTGATCGTGACAATAGGTTACTACTATCTTCCTGCAGCCTTAAGAAAGCTCAGAACATTCTTAAGGATCCACCTCACCCAGCATATTATTCTAGTGAATTATTGCCACCTGGCAGACAGTACAGGGTGACAAAGACAAGGACAAACAGACTGAGAGACAGCTTTTATCCTAGAGCTGTGGCTATATTTAACTCCTTGGTTTCACATTGATGTGGCATTGTGAGCTGAGCGGTGGTGGGGGGAGTGTGGAGGGGGTGGGTGTGTTGGTTTTGAGTTGTGTGCTGAGGAAAGCATTTAATTTCATTGTACATTGTACAATGACAATAAAGCTATTCTATTCTATTTGAGTCCATCTCACATTGGGGGACAGCAAACTAGTGTAGGGAATGTTTGCCATACATGTTAGAAACCACCCTGAGTCCCTTTGGGGAGACAGGGCGGTCTATAAATAAATAAATAAATAGCGATGTATTCTAGGGCACGCCATTTATTCTCCATGAAGAAAAGATCACAAAAGGAGGAATGACAGGATTGCCCCTATTGCCTCCCACCATGTGTAGCATGAAGCCATTGCTTATTATTTATTTATTTGCTTTTTATTTATTTATTTATTTATTTGAAACTTTTGAACCCTGACCTTCTCACCTCCCTAGAGGGACTCAGACCGGCTTCTCTTTGCCACATATTTAGACTGGACCTGTTTACCAATGATGCAATATTGTGGGCAGGGAATTGACTATATGTTTATGTGAGACTTGTAATGCAATCAATTAGTTTCTCTTGAATACTCTTGGTTGTGACTTATTAGTTAAGCAAATCAAGCTGAGAAAATGACAAAACTCCGGGAAGTGTTTCACACAGTCAAAGATAGTATCTCTGAAGTGGATTAAAATTGCTGTTATATAACTGTTAGGACACACTGGCAAATTATCGCCATGCATTCACACATTGTGGGTTATTTGTAGGGAAATGTTCACAGGTAATAATAACTTGTGTGCAACAGTGCCCATGTTCGGGCAAGGCAAGTACTGCCAGGTCAACCAGGGTGTGATCAAATTCCTACACAGAAGATTGGGCAGGGTACAGTTGCTTTCAATGCAGAAGTAGAGTAAGTAGGTTTTCAATCAATAGATACTGTGCAAGGTTGATTCCCCGAGGCTGCTCTCACATCATTACAACAAAAATAAACAGAGCTCCGCTTTGAAGCTTCCTGGGAATTTAGCTGTGTTTTGCAGCCAGAGAAGTTGTAAAGCCAGCCCTTTATATTCTCCGGGTTTAAAGCACAGCAAAAGTGAAAAAAGTGCAAATAAAAAATCCACTTTGTTTTAACTGGGAGCTCCTGGTGGAGCAATGAGTTAAACCGCTGAGCTGCTGAACTTGCTGACCAGGAGGTTGGCAGCTTGAATCCAGGGAGCAGGGTGAGCTCCTGCTTTTAGCCCCAGCTCCTGCCAACCTAGGAGTTTGAAAATATGCAAATGTGAGTAGATCAATAGGTACCGCTCCAGCAGGAAGGTAACAGTGCTCCATGCAGTCATGTTGGCCACATGACCGTGGAAGCGTCTATGGACAATGCCGGCTCTTCAGCCTAGAAATGAAGATGAGCACCACTCCCCAGAGTCAGACACGACTAGACTTCATGTCAAGGGGAAACCTTTACATTTACTTTTAACTTGGAAGAACACCTCTCTCAGGGCCCTTCTACGCTGTCATATAATTGAGATTATCAAAGCGAAACAAAATGAAACAATGTCATTGATCAGCCAATTGGCCTTATCAAAACAGACAATATAAACACAACATACAGTATACATAAAGTCCAAGTATAATTATAAATATCAAAGTGCTGATAGAAAAATTCGGGGTGGCCAACTTATAACTCAGTGTTTCCCAATCAGTGTGCCGTGGCACACTAGTGTGCCGTGAGCGATCATCAGGTGTGCCGAGGGAAATTTGAACCTCCAATACCCTTTCTTCCCCCTCCTGCCAATCACTTTTTCTTCTCCACTCGGGCTCCCTTCTTCCCAGCCTCGCTCTGCTCGCTTTGCCTCGCTTTGCTTTGGGGCGAGTCTGCGCAGTAGCGCCCGCACGGGTCACGACTTCCTCCCTCCCCTCCTGAACACGCTCACGCTGCCCCCTGGATCAAAATGGCGGCAGAAGCGGCAGTGTAGAAGAAAAAGTAAGTGTTCGGCAAGAGGGGAAAGAAAGGGCGCAAAGGGGAAGGGGGAGGAAGAGGTTTCTGTCGAAAGCTGGCATGGGCAAACTTGGACCTTCCAGGTGTTTTGGACTCCAACTCCCACCATTCCTAGCAGCCTCAGGCCCTTTTCCTTTCCCCCCTCAGCCATTTAAGCAGGAAAGGGCCTCAGTCTGTTAGGAATTGTGGGAATTGAAGTCCAAAGCACCCAAAGGGCTGAAGTTTTCCCATGCCTGTTTTAGGGACCTTAAAGTGGTGAGCCTCCTTCCAACATTGTGATTCTGGATAGAAAACAAACAACAACATAACATAACATTGTTTGAGTCCACAGTGCTCTCTGGGTGTAGGTGAACTACAACTTCCAAACTCAAAGTCAATTCCCAAGCAAACCCTTTCAGTACTTCCTGTTGGTAATGAGAGTTCAATATGCCAAGTTTGGTTCAATTCCATTGTTGCAAGAGTTCAGGATGCTCTTTGATTGTGTGTTAACTATAAATTCCAGAAACTGTAACTCCCAAATGTCAAGGTCTATTTCCCCCAAACTCCATCTGTGTTCACATTTGAGCATATTGAGTATTCATGCCAAGTTAGGTCCTGATCCAACATTGTTTCAGTCCACAGTGCTCTCTGGATATAGGTGAACTACAACTTCCAAACTCAAGGTCAATTCCCAAGCGAACCCTAATGTCAAGGTCTATTTTCCCCAAACTCCATCTGTGTTCACATTTGGGCATATTGAGTATTCATGCCAAGTTTGGTCCTGATCCAACATTGAGTCCACAGTGCTCTCTGGATATAGGTGAACTACAACTCCAAAACCCAAGGTCAATGACCACCAAACTCTTATAGAATTTTCTCTTGGTTATGGGAGTTCTGTGTGGGAAGTTTGATTCCATTCCATCACTGGTGTCTTTCTGCCATTCCTGACAGGATATATATGTTGTGTTAATCGAAACAGGCCCAGGTTTCACACTGAGTGTATAAATACATTTTAAAACATATTAACTATATGTATTACTGTGTTAGAGTGTCATTTTGTGTCATTTTGGTTGGTGGTGTGCCCCAGGATTTTGTAAATGTAAAAAATGTGCCTCAGCTCAAAAAAGGTTGAAAAACACTGTTATAACCAATGTACCATAATCTTAGGTTTATACATCAGGTGTCCTTGCCTCCTTCCCCTACACTGTTTACCAATCTGATCAATATACTCTGCTTTAAATGCTTTAAAGGGCAACCTTTGTTGTTACAATGGAGTTATAGCCAGCTAGTAAGAATGTGGTTTTGGCTGCTGTATCCCAGTTCATTTCATTACAAACAAAAGGCCATAAATGTTGTTGCCAGCTGTAACCAGCAGTGCTGCAGAATTTGAAGAGGCATGAATGGAGGGCGAAAGGAAGAAACATAATGCTCCTATGCCATCAACTCTGCTGGACTGGCTACCTTGTCCAAATGCCCAATCACCCAAAGCAGTTACTCTGCTCCAAACTCAAGAACGGGAAACATAATGTTGGTGTACAGGAAAAGAGATTTAAAGATGGGCTTAAAGCCAACCTTAAAAACTGTGGCATAGACTTTGAGAACTGGGAAGCCCTAGCCATTGAGTGCTCTAACTGGAGGTCAGCTGTAACCAGCAGTGCTGCAGAATTTGAAGAGGCATGAATGGAGGGCGAAAGGAAGAAACATGCCAATCAGAAGGCGCATCAAGCTAAGGGACCACTTTCCGCCTGGAAACCGATGTGCTCACTGCGGGAGAACAAGCGGATCAAGAATAGGGCTCCACAGCCACCTAAGGACCCATTGCCAAGACACTACACTTGGAGTACCATCATACTCCGGGCTACAATGGATTGCCTAAGTAAGTAAGTAAGGTTCAGGTTTTCAACTTCGGGGGTGCAACAGATACAGAATCCTTCATTGGGTGGGATATGGTTGAACTTGTTCAAGATGTCCTTGTAACTGAGCCCATAGGTACCAGTGACCACAACACAATAACCTTCAACTTAAGTTTGGATAGCAAACTGTCAGTGAAAACTAACACAGAGACCTTAAATTTTCACAAAGGGAATTTCACCAAAATGAGAAAAATAGTAAAGAACAAACTAAAAGGAACAGTAAATAAAATCAAATCCCTCCAGAATGCTTGGAAACTGTTTAAAAATACTTTAAAACAAGCCGAACTAAAATGCATTCCTAAAATAAGAAAGAGGCCGGGAAAGTCCAAGAGGAAATCAGTATGGCTTACAAATGAAGTAAAAGATGTGATTGGAAAGAAGAAAAACTCATTTAAGAAATGGAAGGCTCTTCCTACTGAGGAGAACAGAAAGGAACACAAGCTCTGGCAAACTAAATGCAAAGCAACCGTCAGGAAAGCCAAGAGAGATTTTGAGGCACATATAGCTAAGAATATTAAAAAAATAGCAAAAACTTCTTTAAGTACATCAGAAGTAGAAACCCAACTAGAAAAGCAGTTGGGCCACTTGACGAAAATGGTAAGAAAGGGACAATAAGTGAAGACAAGGAGATTGCCGAGCGGCTAAACGACTTCTTTGCCTCCGTTTTCACACAGGAGGACAGACAACATATGCCTGCAGCTGAGTCAGTTTTTTCAGGGAGGGAATTAAATGAATTAAACCAGATAGAGATAAACAAGGAAGATGTTCTCACATGCCTTACTAAACTAAATGTCAATAAATCACCAGGGCCAGATGGCATCCACCCCAGAGTTCTTAAGGAACTCAAGTGTGAAATTGCTGAAATTCTGGTCAAAATATATAACCTTTCTCTAAGATCAGGCACTGTACCCGAGGACTGGAGGGAGGCAAATGTAACTCCGATCTTCAAGAAAGGATCCAGGGGTGATCCAGGAAATTATAGGCCAGTTAGTCTAACCTCAGTTCCAGGCAAAGTGATGGAAACCATTATTAAAAAAAATTACGAAGCACATAGAAGAACAGGCATTGCTGAAGGAAAATCAACATGGTTTCTGCAAAGGCAAATTATGTCTTACTAACTTGATAGAATTCTTTGAGGGTGTAAATAAACACATAGATAAAGGGGACCCAGTCGATATTGTTTACCTTGACTTTCAAAAGGCTTTTGACAAAGTCCTCACCAAAGGCTCCTAAATAAGCTCTTCAGCCATGGAATCAGAGGACAGGTCTTGTCCTGGATTGGAACCTGGCTAAACTGTAGGAAACAAAGGGTGGTAATAAATGGACATTTCTCTGGGTGGAAAGAGGTGAGAAGTGGCGTACCCCAAGGTTCAGTTTTGGGTCCGTTACTTTTTAATTTATTCATTAATGACCTGGATGTAGGAGTGAATTCTGAGGTAGCAAAGTTTGCAGACGACACTAAATTGTTCAGGGTAGTTAAAAATGAATCTGATTGTAAAGAGCTCCAGAAAGATCTCTCGAAATTGAGTGAATGGGCAACAAAGTGGCAAATGCATTTTAACCTAAACAAGTGTAAAGTCATGCACATCGGGGCAAAGAACCCCAACTACACCTACCAATTGATGGGGTCAAAGCTTTCCGAGACAAACCAGGAAAGGGATCTTGGGGTTTTGGTGGACAGCTCAATGAAGATGTCAACCCAGTGCGCAGCAGCAGCGAAAAAGCAAATTCTATGCTTGGCATGATCAGGAAGGGAATCGAAAATAGGTCGGCAAATGTTGTATTGCCTCTCTACAAATCGATGGTAAGGCCACATTTGGAGTACTGTGTACAATTCTGGTCTCCGCACCTTAAGAAGGATATAACGGAACTGGAAAAGGTACAAAGAAGGGCAACAAAAATGATCCAAGGGATGGAGCAGCTCCCTTATGAAATCAGGTTGCAACGCCTTGGTCTTTTCAGCCTTGAAAGACGGCGTTTAAGAGGTGACTTGATCGAAGTGTATAAAATCATGCATGGGATAGAAAAGGTAAATAAAGAAAAATATTTTCTCTGTCACCCAACACTAGGACTAGGGGCACTCCTGAAGCTCCAAGGTAGGAAAGTTAGGACTAATAAAGGGAAATATTTCTTCACCCAGAGGGTCATTGGGTTATGGAACTCACTTCCAGAGGAGGTTGTGACAGCGGTCAGCCTGGACAGCTTCAAGGCAGGATTAGACAGATTCATGGATACCAAGGGAATCAGTAGTTACTGAAATGGACATCCAAGTGCCACCTCTGTGTTGATGGAGGCAGGCAGGATTTTCCCCGGGTACTGGTTGTGGGGGGTCAGGAGCAGGTGAGGGTTTTGCCCTCCTTTCTGCTAGAGATCCCTGTGTACAACTGGTGGGCCACTGTGTGACACAGAATGCTGGACTAGATGGGCTGAGGCCCGATTCAGCATGGCTCTTCTTATGTTCTTATGTTCTTATGAATCTATCGTGTCTCTCCATTAGACTTCATTTGTTCAAATCTGGCCCTTGTAAAAGTGATTCTTAAGTGTCTTGGAAATTTTGTTTCAACTGATCTAACCACTTCAAAGAGCCTGTATTTGACAGAGTGGCTATATCCTTCTGCGCTTCGATATCTAAAATCCTTTGAGATGCAATCCTTTTCTCAGCCTCCCAATTATTTCCTAAGGAAGAGATTTGCAATCCACAAGTGCAGAGGAAGCTTATTAATTGGTCTGACCAGGAAGCTTGGATTTGGAAACCAGTTTGTCCTGCCAAGCATAATTTTGGGAGTCTACCGTTTTCCAGATTTTTAAAATTTTCGACAGATTATCAAAGCAGATAATCCATATTATCTGATTTGAAACAGATTAGCTGAGTCTAAAGATGAAGGTAAAAATTTCCCCTTGACACTAAGTCTGGTTGTGTCTGACCCTGGGGGCTGGAGCTCATCTCCATTTTTAAGCCAAAGAACCAGCGCTGTCCGTAGACACATCCAAGGTCATGTGGCCAGCATGACTACATGGAGTGCTGTTACCTTCCCACAGAAGCTGTACCTATTGATCTACTAATATTTGCATGTTTTTGAAGCTGGGGCTAATAGTGGGAGCTCACCCCATCCGACAGATTCCAACCGCCAACCTTCCGGTCAGCAAGTTCAGCAGCTCAATGGTTTAACTCGCTGCGCCACCGCAGCCATAGTAGAATAGCCATAAGTAATGGCAGGCTGGGTCTAAAGGTGACAAAGAGGCCCACCCACAACTATAAGGCGATCATTTAATTTTTATAAGAAATAAATGATTTTTAAACAATATATACATAAATGGAAAAGTACAATTAAAATTATTGTAAAATAAATGTGCATTTTATTTTTCAACTTTTAAGGGGCCACGGTGGCACAACGGGTTAAACCATTGAGCTGCTGAACTTGCTAACCGGAAGATGGGTGGTTCAAATCCATGGGCCGAGGTGAGCTCCTACTATTACCCCCATCTTCTGCCAATCCAGCAGTTTAAAAAATGTAAATGTGAGTAGATCAATAGATATTACATTGTCAGGAAGGTAAACAGCACTCCATGCAGTCATGCCGGCCACATGACCTTGGAGATACCTACGGACAATGCCAGCTCTTTGACTTAAAAATGGAGATGAGAACCATCCCAGAGCTGGAGATGAAGGGGAAGCCTTTACCATTATCTGTGTGTATCTGTGTTTCATCGTTTCCAGGCATTTAATGTTTGCCTTTTGTCTGTATATGCTGGAATCTGCCCTGAGTCTCCTTGGGGAGATAGAGCAGAATAGAGTAGATCGGCATCCTTCCTCCTTTCTTTCAGGAGAAAACTGAAGACGTGGTTGTGAAACCAGGCTTTTGGCTAATGGATATAATAGCACCTGAACATTGAATCAGACCATATGATTGTTGTAATGGAAAAGGCTTTATGACGGTTTAACTAATGTTGTTTTAATCTATTGTATTGTATGTTTTTATCTTGTTATTATAATTGTAATTTATTGCAGCATCGAATCGTTGCCATTGTTAGCCGCTCTGAGTCCCCCTGCGGGGGTGAGAAGAGCGGGGTCAGGACCTGACGAAGGTAATAAAAACTAGTAAGCGAACATTATTTTGGCGCCCCCTGGCTCACCAGCTTGGTGGAGATTGCGCATGCACGTGCGCCAGAGCACACATGCGCACAGCCAGCTAGTTTTGCGCATGTGCCCTATGTGAAGCCGAAAGGAAGGAGCGTTTTGGAAGCGGCCAGAGGCGGAGCGCATCCTGCTGCCAAGAAGCTCCTCCCCCCGGCAACGGTGCACGCGTGAAACTAGCTGGCTTCCGCGCATGCGCCATTGCTGCGGGCCGGGCCCGGCTGCCCAGAGCCCCTGGTCACCCTGCATCGCGGGGCCGGGGGGAGGAGATTTTTGCAGTGAGGGGCGCTCCGCCTCTGGCTGCCTCCATAGCGCTCCATGCACCGAAGCTGGCAGATGCGCCCCGGCCATGTGGCGCCTGTAAGCGGCTGCTTACCTTCGCTTACCGTTAAATCCGCCTCTGAGCGGGGTAAAAATGCAAATAAATTAATAAAATTAACTGATTGGACGACCCTGAGAAAATCACATTCTTTCAGCCTCAGAGGAAGGCAATGGGAAACTTTACTGAACAAATCTAGCTAGAAAACCCTATAATTCAAAAACAACTTGAAGACAGCCATCAACATCAAGGAGATCTGCAACTCACTCAATCTCACCAGCCATGATTCTTGAGAGGTTTTGAGAGTCTGAGTAAAAAGAAATTTTTTTCCAAGGTCTTTGGCAGACATTCTGTGAAATAGTTACTCACCACAGCAGCCTTTACTTAACAAGACCATTCAATTTAAATAAAATGTGTCCCTCTAATAATAATAATAATAATAATAATAATATAACACATTATACGCCGATACATCACACAGTCCTAGACACTTGGGAAGTATCTGACATGTGATCCAATACAACAGTCAGCATAGTGATCTTGTTTGATGTGTACTAATTTTGTTGTGTATATAATAATAATAATAATAATAATAATAATAACAGCAACAACAACAACTTTATTTCTAGGCCACCCTCTCTCCCCGAAGGGACTCAGGGCGGTTTACAGACTCAAAAAGGCAAACATTCAATGCCTCAAATGAATACAAACACATCAAAATAATACGAGATAATGCCCAGAAACCATCGTAAACTTGCAACAAAGAATTAAGCTTTGAGATGAAAATAATACAAAAAAATCCAATAAGACATAGTAAACAAAAACATGAGTAAAACATTACAACATATACCCTAAAAGGAATTATGATACAACTACATCAAAATGGCTTTAAAATGGCTAGCACCAGTATTCATTGAAGATATATCGTAGCAGCCATAAAACACAAGTGGGTTAGCCAGATTACCAATGGGTTAAAATGTCCTAATCCTCCTCCTACTCTCCGTAAGCTAAAGTGCCTAAGTGCATTTTCAGAAGTTTCTTAAAGGAGTGGAGAGTCAGTAGCTTTGGGACAGCAGAGGACATGGTACTATAATATATTGATAGTATGTACATAAGCCTCAAGTTCTGTTAACAGGTTTCGAAGCATTAAACATTGGGGGGGAGAAGATATTGGAGGGGGGAAAGATGTATTATGTCTCATCGGGATAGAATCATAGAATAATGGAGTTGGAAAAGACCACCATGGGCTATCTAGTCCAGCCCCCTGTCGTGCGGGAAATGCACAATCAAAGCACCCTCAACAAACAGCCATCCAGTCATGATTATGATGATGATAGAGTTGAAAGAGACCACATGGGCCATCCAGTTCAACCCACTGCTGAGCAGGAAAAGCACAATCAAAGTACCCTTGACAGATGGCCATCCAATCTGTTTCCAAGGAAGGAGCTTCCATCACACTAGGACAGTGTTTCCCAACCAGTGTGCCGTGGCACACTGGTGTGCCGTGAGAGATCATCAGGTGTGCCGTGAGAAATTAGATTCCTATCTATTTGATGTTATGTATAAAGTTTGCTACTACGGAACCTCAGCGCACGGGTCCCTGTTTCCGGGAGGGCCGCACAGTAGGGCGGACTTGTTTGGGCCCGTTCCTTTCCATTCCGCTCAGGTGGGGAGCACTTCCGGTCCAGCCCAGCCCTGGTGGCGCTATGCGAGGTGTGAGTCAGAGAGCAGCGGAGCCCGAGCGCTGAAGGCAGGCAGGCAAGCCAGGCCCGGATTACCCATAAGGCCACCCTAGGCCACGGCCTAGGGCAGTGGCCATGAGGGGGCAGCAGATCCGGCCCCCCCAAATTTTTTTAAATTTTTAAATTTTTTTTTTAAAAAGTTCCATCCTCGGGTGCTCCTGCGCCTGTGCGCGGAGCACCATAGGCCTTAAAGAAGCCTGGCCGCGCCGCCCCCTCCTCGCGCCGCCCCTCGCTGTCAGCCCCGCCCATCTTTCCTTAAGATGGACGGGGCCGACGCCGAGGACGCGGCGCGAGAGAGGAGGAGGCGGAGAGAAACCCCGCCGTGCCACCCCTCCTCGTGCCGCCCCCTCGGCGTCGACCCCGCCCATCTTAAGGAAAGATGGGCGGGGCCGAGGACGCGGCGCGAGGAGGGGGCAGTGCGGCGGCATTTCTCTCCTCCTCTTCCTCCTCTCTCGCTGCGTCCTCGGCGTGGCCCCGCCCGGCTTAAGGAAAGACGCCGAGGACGCGGCACGAGAGAGGAGGAAGAGGAGGAGAGAAGCGCCGCTGTGCTGCTCCCTCCTCGCGCCGTGTCCTCGGCGTTGGCCCCGCCCGTCTTTCCCTAAGACGGGTGGGACTGACGCCAAGGATGCGGCGCGAGAGAGGAGGAAGAGGAGGAGAGAAGCGCCCCTGTGCTGTCCCTCCTCTTAAGGAAAGATGGGCGGGGCCGACGCCGAGGACACGGCGCGAGGACCACGTGGCCGCTGACGCCTCCCCTCCTCCGCTCCCACTGCGCAGGGGCGCGGGGAGGGGGCAGAGCCGGGCACGGGGAGGGGGCGGAGTCAGGGTGGCGGAAAAGCCCATGGCCTAGGGTGCCAAAAGGGCATGATCCGGGCCTGAGGCAAGCAGCCGGAGGGGCAAGTAGGCAGGCAGGCAGGGAGTCTAACGGGGGAAAGGAAGGAAGGGAACTCGTGGGAGAAATATGGGTCCCCCAAAGGCCATCCAGCCTGACCCCCTTCAGCCAAGCAGGAAGGCACCACCCAAGCCCTCCTGACAGATGGGCATGGAGACTCTGGCTATACATTAAAGCAGGCAGCATCTTTATTAAGGGCTTGGAAGAAGGTTTAGACTAGATATGGTCAAACTTGGGCCTTCCTCCAGGTGTGCCCCAGGATTTTGTAAATGTAAAAAATGTGCCGCGGCTCAAAAAAGGTTGAAAAACACTGCAATAGGAGGCAGAGTTTCACTGATGAATAGTTCTTATAGTCAGGAAGTTCTTTCTAATGTTCATGTGGAACATTAGGAAGAAAACAAGCCTTCTCCCTCTTCCTTTAGACACCCTTTCACATATTTATACATGGCTCTCATGTCTCCTCTTAGCCTTCTCTTCTGTAGGCTAAGCATACCCAGCTCTTTAAAAGCTGACTTCATGGTCTCCAGACCTTTGATCCTTTTAGTTGCCCTCCCCTGGACACCTTCCAGCTTAGAGTCAGTATCTCTTTTGAACTATGGTGCCCACAATTGGACACAGTAGCATATCCGTATAATTTTAAATAACCATGTGCCGCTCTCACAACCAACTCTTCTAGTGCAAAAGGATGTGTGTTAAAACAATTTTGTTCATAGCAAGATGCATTCGTCTGCAGAATTTGCAGAGCTAGAGAACCAATGACTCTTCAGCTATTGTTTGAAAAAAATCACCATCCACTCCAACCACTGTGGTCAACAGTTAAAGATGAACCAGTTTTAATGTTAAGCAATAACAAACAAGGCTGTTCCCCTCCCCTTTGAACCACAAAACACCCTGGATGATGTTGGGCCAGTCACACTCTTTCGCAACATGACCTGCTTCATAGATTTCTTGCAAGAAAAGAAGAGGGGATGAGAGAGAACGAGAAGAACCATCTGCGTGGTCTGCTGAGTTCATTGGTGTAAAAGCAGGATTCGTATCAACAAAATGAAGAAATAAATCATGGCACGCCTGATACCTGGTAGTTTGACGACTTCCCTAGCCTTGAGTTGCACATTTCATAAGGTACACTGAGGCTTTGGAATCCAATGGGAACTTTACAAATAGGGCTTTGATCATTTCAGGATGAAGGTACCTATAGAACAGCAATAACGTAAAAGAAAAACAACAATGTCTGGAGCTACAGCAGAAAATAAAGTGGGCCCTTGATATCTTCTGCAGTTTGGTCCCAGAATTTCTCAAAGACGGTCACGTCCCATTATATGCAATGGTGTAGTGCAGTGTTTCCCAACCTTTTTTGAGTCGCGGCACACTTTTTACATTTCCAAAATCCTGGGGCACAGCACCAACCAAAATGACACAAAATGACACTCTAACACTGTAATACATATAGTTAATATGTTTTTAAATGTATTTATACACTCAGTGTGAAACCTGGGCCTGTTTCAATGAACACAACATAGATATCCTGGCAGGAATGGCAGAAAGACACAAACTTCCCACACAGAACTCCCATAACCAAGAGAAAATGCTATAAGAGTTTGATGGAGGAATTGATTTTGTCATTTGGGAGTTGTAGTTGCTGGGATTTATAGTTCACCTACAATCAAAGAGCATTGTGAACTCCACCAACATTAGAACTGAACCAAACTTGGCACACAGAACTCCCATGACCAACTACAACTCCCAAATGTCAAGGTTCATTTCCCCTAAAATCCCACCAGTGTTCACATTTGGGCATATTGAGTATTTGTGCCAGGTTTGGTCCAGATCCATCATTGTTTGAGTCCACAGTGCTTCTTGGATGTAAGTGAACTACAACTCCCAAACTCAAGGTCAATGCCCACCAAACCCTTCCAGTATTTTCTGTTGGCCATGGGAGTTCTGTGTGCCAAGTTTGGTTCAATTCCACTGTTGGTGGAGTTCAGAATGCTATTTGATTGTAGGTGAACGATAAATCCCAGCAACTACAACTCCCAAATGACAAAATCAATCCCCTGCCCCCACAACCCCACCAATATTCCCCCAGGGAGCCATCCTTTCCCCTTTATTATTCAACATCTATATGCGTCCGCTGGCCCAGCTGCTGTGCGACTTTGGTCTGGAGTGTTATCAGTACGCTGATGACACCCAGCAGGTGCTGAGAATGGACGGCAGGCCGGACACCCTACCCGATTGTTTCCATCAATGCCTTGAAGCCGTGACTGGTTGGCAGCGTTCCAGCAGGCTGAAGGTAAATCCATCGAAGACGGAGATTCTGTGGCCCGGTCGCCCTGGGCTGGATGAGTGTCGGTTGCCTAACCTGGATGGCAAGCAACTAAGCCCGTCACCTTCAGTAAAAAGTTTGGGGGTCCAGCTGGACCCATTGCTGTCCATGGAGACCCAGGTCTCCGTGGTCAGCAAAACATCATTTTTCCATCTATGACAGGCTAGGCGACTGGCACCCTACCTGTCCAGGGACGACCTGGCCACGGTGATCCAAGCGACGGTCATCTCGAGGCTAGACTACTGTAACGCCCTCTACGTTGGCCTTCCCTTGTCGACAATCCGGAAACTCAAGCTAGTGCAAAATGCCGCCGCTCGCTTACTGGTGGGAGCACCGGTGAGGGAGCATATTACTCCCATCCTACAGCAATTGCACTGGCTACCAATTGAGTACCGAATTGGCTTCAAGGTGCTGGTTCTGACCTTTAAGGCCTTGCACGGTCTAGGGCCTGTGTACCTGAGGGACCGCCTTACCCCGTATGTTCCCCCCAGATCACTACACTCAGAGGAGCAAAACCTGCTGACCGTTCCATCAGTCCGCTCTTGTCAACGAGCCTTTTCAGCAGCAGCCCCTGTATTGTGGAATGCACTTCCAGATGATGTCCGTGCGATTACAGATCTTATTCCCTTCCGGAGGGCATGCAAGACCACTCTTTTTAGACTTGCCTTTAATTGAAACCCGGAAATCTAATCTGCCTGCCTGACCACTGTTTTTATATGAATTTTATGTAATTTTAATATTTTATGCATATTGTTGTTTTATGTTATGTTATGTGAACCGCCCCGAGCCTGCAGGGAGGAGCGGAATACAAAATTGAACAAACAAACAAATAAATAAATAAATAATTTGGGCGTATCGGGTATTTGTGCCAAATTTGGGCCAGTGAATGACATCCTGCATGTCAGATATTTACATTATGATTCATAACAGTAGCAAACTTACAGTTATGAAGTAGCAATGAAAATAATTTTATGATCAGGGGTCACCACAACATGAGGAACTGTATTAAGTGCCATGGCATTAGGGAGGTTTGAGAAACACTGGCGTAGACTGTAAATGGGACATATGAGGAGTATGTTTTATACCAGAGTTTCCCAACCAGTGTGCCATGGCACACTAGTGTGCTGTGAGCGATCATCAGGTGTGCCGTGGGAAATTGGAACCTCCAATACCTTTTCTTCCCCCTCCTGCCCACAGTGCTCTCTGGGTGTAGGTGAACTACAACTTCCAAACTCAAGGTCAATTCCCAAGCAAACCCTTTCAGTACTTTCTGTTGGTAATTAGAGTTCAGTATGCCAAGTTTGGTTCAATTCCATTGTTGCAAGAGTTCAGGATGCTCTTTGATTGTGTGTTAACTATAAATCCCAGAAACTGTAACTCCCAAATGTCAAGGTCTATTTCCCCTGAACTCTATCTGTGTTCACATTTGGACATATTGAGTATTCATGCCAAGTTTGGTCCTGATCCAACATTGTTTCAGTTCACAGTGCTCTCTGGATATAAGTGAACTACAACTCCAAAACTCAAGGTCAATGCCCACCAAACTCTTATAGTATTTTCTCTTGGTTATGGGAGTTCTGTGTGGGAAGTTTGTGTCTTTCTGCCATTCCTGCCAGGATATCTATGTTGTGTTCATTGAAACAGGCCCAGGTTTCACACTGAGTGTATAAATACATTAAAAAATATATTAACTATATGTATTACTGTGTTAGAGTGTCATTTTGTGTCATTTTGGTTGGTGGTGTGCCCCAGGATTTTGTAAATGTAAAAAATGTGCCGCGTAGGCATGGTTTAGAACCCAAAAATAGGAAATCGAAAATCTAATGGGGGGGGGGGGGGATTTTTTTAAATATTAGTAATAGGAAGACTTACAAAAAAATTTCCAAAAATTTCTAAAATGTAACTTAATGACTAACGAAATTCGTTAGTAGTTCGTATGCCAGCGCATCGCATTCAGATGGTTTTGGCCTACAACTCCCAGAAATCCTAACAGCTGGTAAATTGGCTGGGATTTCTGGGAGTTGTAGGCCAAAACTTGAATAAATCACACTGAATTCTAGATGGGACTCTCCAAATAGGAAGGAGGGAGCAAAGGAGGGAGGGAGGGAGGGGTATTCTATTCTTGGAAGCAGCAAAGAAAAGGAGGAGGAGCCCCCTGGCTCCTCGCTGCCTCTCTCTCACCCCGATCCCGAGGGAGCGAGGCCCAAGTTTGCCCAGGCTGGTCATATACCTACATTCCATGCACATGCAATAATACAGCAGTAATAACAATGGGTATAAGAAGAGGTAAAATTCAAACCGAAGTATTCTGACTGGTCCCTGCCTCATGCGGTGCAAACGGGCTCTTCTCTGTGAGCCCGGGAAAAGCCAGCGTTTTCTGCTTGGGTGCACACACATACAAATTCTTTGTGGGGGATTTGCTGCAGAATCTTCTCGATGAGCCCGGGAGTCTGCAGCCAATCCCCCCCCCCCAAGAATATGTATGTGTGTGCTCCCAAGCAGCAAACGCTGGCTTTTCCGGGCTAATTTCCCAGGCTAATAAGAGAAGAGCCCGTTTGCACCGCATGAGGAGACCAGTCAGAATACTTCGGTTTGAATTTTACCTCTTGTTGTTGTTATTACTGCTGTATTATTGCATGTGCATGGAATGTAGGTATGACCAGTTGGATTACTTATAATGTTAGGCACTTACAGTAGCATTCATTCTATTATACATTAGGTTGGTTTCTCACCCCAATACTCTTTGATGTTTTAGATCCTGGCAGGGCAGGAGAGGCAGGGAAGCCTGGAAAAATGTAAACAGAGAGGTTTACTCAGAAGTAAATCCACAAGGAGGGCCCTTCATCCAAAGTGCCCTCCTTTGCAGATTTACTCTGAGTAATCCTCTGTTTACATTTTTCCGGGCTTCCAGCCGAAAGAAGGTGCGAGTTTAGGGCTTGCCTTGCCATAATACTTATTGGCAAGGGAGGCGGGAGGGTGGTGAGAGAGAAGGAGGGTGCCCCCCCCTTACGACCTAATAACGACACTTAAGAAAATCCTGGCCCCCGAAGTTCGAAAAAGAAAGTCCACTTCCTGGTTGGCGTTCCAGGTGCGGAAATACTCGAAAGTAGCATTTCTTACGAATTTCTTACGAAACAAATCATTTTCATAACTTTTTTCTCATGCCTAGTGCCGCGGCTCAAAAAAGGTTGAAAAACACTGTTTTATACTACCACTAATAACTTGCAAAACTACAAGTAAAACAAATGATACAAGGAAGAGAAAGCAACCCTGCCATAGGACTGCCAGTTTTTCACTTGCTCGAGCTCCTGCACATTTAACAGCAGCTTCAAAAAGAGGGGACACTTTTCTGTACGCGGAGGAGAGCTTTCCTGTGCAAGTAAGTGCTAGGCAGAGGAATAAGCAAAGCTGTTTTGTTTTCCTGCTGAGCCAGCAACTCAATTTACACAAATGGAACCCACCACAAAATGCTCCCATGTGGAGTGCTGCTCTCTTCAGGAGTCCTTTCATTTGGTCTCCCAGCAGTTTTCCTTCGACCCCCTCAAGCAATTCGCATATTCAATCCCCACAGGGCTGCTTTTGAGTTTTCTCTTCTTGCATGCTTTCCCAAAGCATGAAGTTCACAGGCAATGACACTCACAGCATGAAAGGTAGGCATTGAGAAAGGGACCGAGGGAGCAATAACTTAATTCTCTTTTAGCAATAAAGGAGCAGGAACCAATGCAGGCATCCACAGTAAAGCAAACTGAATGTTCAGGTAACAGTCTCACCTACAACTACAAACATAAAGAGAAGGGAAGCTTCACCAACACTCACTATGTCCGGATCTACATTGCCAAATAATGCAGCTCGTACTGCATTGAACTCCATTATATGGATCTACACCGACCATCTATTGCAGTTCAAACTGCATTATTTGGTAATGTAGATCCAGTTTTTGCCAGCCCAAAACTCACCTACAGCCAAACCCCAGAGGCACAAGATGAGGAGACTGCAAAGCTTCCCCATCTCAGCTCAGCTCTTCTTCCCGGCTTCTCCTGAAACCCAGAAGGGTGCCTTCCTCTTTTTAGACGAAGTAACCAGCCACAGGCAGCTGCCAAAGCTACTCCGGGGTGGAGCTTCGTCTTGTGTTGCCAAACAACTTTTGCAATGAGTTGTCTGGAAATAAGGAAGACTGACAGCCCAACCCTGTATCAATGGAGATGGACAAGGTCTGGTTCATCTGTATTCTTAAACTCACTCTCATCATTCCTCACCACTAGCTGTACTACCCCCCTGTTATGTCGGCTCCACTGGCTGCCGGTCCAGTTCCGAGCACAATTCAAAGTGCTGGTCTTGACCTATAAAGCCCTATACGGTTCCCGCCCAGTGTACTTGTCCGAATGTATCTCCCTCTACTTCCCACCTCAGAGCTTAAGATCTTCTAGGGAGGCCCTGCTCTCGACCCCGCCTCTGACGCAAACGCGCTTGGCGGGGATGAGGGACAGGGCCTTCTCGGTAATGGCCCCCTGTCTGTGGAACTCGCTCCAGCGAAATTAGGTCAACTACATCCCTCCTTTCCTTCAGAAAGAAGTTGAAAATGTGGTTGTGGGACCAGACTTTCGGGTAGCGTGCTGACAATGACAATGATGACAACGCTAGGGAAAATGGACTATGGACAGACTTCTGATTGAGTCACTGGTCACAGAATTCGGTTTAGATAAGGCCAACCAGCCAATACTATTTTAAACAGTTTTAATTTAAACTCATTTCATGTTTTTACCTGTATGTAATTACTGTATTTTATTATATTGTATGTGGGGGCATCTAATCGTTGCCACCTGGAAACTGCCCTGGGTCCCCCTCCAGAGGTTGAAAAGGGCAGGGTACAAATATTTGAAATAAATAAATAAATACTGATTAGGGCAGCTGGGAAATGCAGCTCAGCAACATCTAAAGACATGATCCCCTACTTCCAGTTCTTTGGGGATTAGGACGTCATCTTCAAGAAGTCCACTCGATAGTTACAAGCTGGGTAGATGCAGGAATGCCATGGATGGAGCATATCTGGATTTTAGGAAGGCCTTCCTTTGACAAGGTCCCCCACGACCTTCTGGCAAGGAAACGAGTGCAATGTGGGCTAGGCAAAACTATGGTTAGGTGGATCTGTAATTGGTTAAGTGAACGAACCCAGAGGGTGATTCTCCCCAATGCTTCCTCTTCACCCTGGAAAGACGTGAGAAGTGGAATGTCAGAAGCAGTGTTCTGTCCTTGGCCTGGTCCTGTTCAGGATCTGTATTAATGACCAGGGGCGGTCTTACATATACGCGAACTACGTGGCCGTGTAGGGCGTCATCTTGGAGGGGGGCGCCGCCGCGGCCGTGCCGTTCGCGCTGTCTGTACTGCCGCTGCGCGTGCACAAAAATCTCGGCGGCGCCTGCAGCAGCTTCTGGGCATGCGCGAAAACCTTTGTGTATGCCCAGAAGCTGCTGCAGGCGCTGCGGAGATTTTCGCGCATGCGCAGTGGCTCTGAAGCTCAATTTCCTGACTGTGAAAGAGAGAGCTGTTCAGCAGTGGAACTCTGCCCCAGAGTGTGCTGGAGGTTCCTTCTTTGGGGACTTTTAAACAGAGGCTGGATGGCCATCTGTTGGGGGTTGGACTGGATGGCCCACGAGGTCTCTTCCAACTCAATTATTCTATTATTATTTTTAAACTATTTTTTAAAAAATTAATTTTATAATCATGATCATAACAACAGTACTCCCTTTTCTTTAACATTGACCTTCCAGAACTTATTCTAGGATTCTACGTTTCGGCTGCCTTGGCTAATAATCAGGGACTTTGGAAGTTGATCTAAAGCAGAGGTGCTTATTAGGCAGATCGCGATCTCCTGGTAGATCGCGTAGGGCGTCCTGGTAGATCGCAGGCAGGGCGGAAGGAAGGCTCAGTCCCACCCCACAGGCTCCCAACGCCGCCCAAGTGCTGCCGGCCCTGGGTTATCTGAGGTCCTTTCCACACAGTTGAATAAAATCCCATGTTATCTGCTTTGAATCAGATTATATGGCAGTGTGGACTCAGAAAACTCAGTTGAAAGCAGATATTGTGTTATACGTTTCACATTTTTGTAGTGGGTAGGTAGATCATTTTGACTTGGTTGTTTTATAAGTAGCTCGCATGCTGATAAAGTGTGAGCAGGCATTTAGCTGGGGGGCTAAGGAGGCTTCAGCCCCCCTGAAATTCTCAGGGTGGTCCGGAAAAGGCCTTACTGGTACATTATTTAAACTGTTATGTTTATTCATATCATGATCTGATCACCATGCTCATTATATCCCACATTAATGGGGTTATTGGTATAACAATACAAAAGGTTTGCCAGGGTAGACGCTCTTCCACCCAGTCTCAGCCCCCCCCCCGAACCAAACTCAGCCCCCCCCCCCCGGAATCAAAATCCTGGCTGCGGCCCTGAGTGTGAGCACCCCTGATCTAAAGGGACACAAGCTTGCCATTCTTATTTCAGGATGTCTGCTTAGAAGGGAGTGCTGGTGAATTCAATAGATCTGGGAGTAAGCAACATTGACCTCTCTGAAATTTCCTTCTTAGTATACATGGTATGAAATTATGCTACAAAATTGTCAGAAGCAGTGTGGTGTAGTGGTGTGAATGGTGGATAACGACTCTGGATAACAGGATTCAAATGCCTGCTTCAAATGCCTGCTTGGCTATGGATGACTTTGGGCAAGTCACTCTCTCTCTCAGGGCGCTTCCAAGCAGCAATAAATCACGGGTTTTAATCAGGGGCAAAAAATCCCAGGACTTCAGAAAAGGTCCACATACAGACCTGTTGGTCCCAGGATTGTCCGCACTCCATTGTCCACAGTTGCTGCTACAGTACAGGATTTAGAGTCTCCCAAGATGGCCATCACAAGACTTCTGACAGAAATTTTTGGCGTTTTTTTAAAAGATGCAAACATACGAACATACAAAGTCCCATGCCTGGGTTATATAAGCTGCAAGGCCACCTGTGTAGACAGGGTGTTGTTCCTAGGTTATACATGTCTGTTCCTGATTGCTGTTCTTGTGAAAAGATGTACAATGTTGACTAGGGGGCCACAAGTTTGTCCTGGCCAGAGAAAATGTGCCCTTCACGTGTTTCATGTAGTTTCTGGCACACAAATAAAGTTTTCTACTCAACTGTCACCTTCTTTTTAGGAACCTACCAATCAAGAGCAAACATCTAAAACCCGAGAACAAAGCTAGATAAAAGTTCCGAAAGACAGGGATGTACAGAAAATCTCGCGTTTCTTGCCGTTTGTAGCAATTGCTTCCCCATCTACAGGGAATGGCGTCTGGCCACTTTCCTGTTTGCTGTGGAAGCGCCTGGGATAAAGGTACTGTCTGGATGGGCCTCCAGTCTTAGAGGAAAGCAAATGGTATCCTTAAGTTGGAAATGATTTAAAAGCATAACAACAAGATCATCTTTTTTTTTAATGCAAAGCTGTAGTCTGGTGAGTAATTGTGCATTGCCACACATGCATTGCCAAAAAGAAGACACATATAATCAATGCAGCAATGTGCATGATTTGCATAGGCTAATTAATAGGTATAGCACAAACATGAAACCAACAATTTGCATTTATATGTGAATAGAATATAAAATAACCACAATTTCCTCCAGTGAGGAAAACTGGCTAGGTGACCTATGGGCCTACTGCCCCAGTGCTAACTATCAATGGACAATTTTATATTGAAACTGGATTTTGAAGGTTAAGCTAACAGAAGATGTCTCCAAATGGCAGCGTATCCTCGATAAAGAAGAACCCCAGGTTTTGAGGAGACGTCTTTCCTCCAGGAGGCTGGCGTTACTGCCACCCCACTCTTCCCTTCCTGATTCACTCAGGGGCGGGCTTTGCAGGGGCTCCCTGAGCCCTGCGCCCAGGTAGAGGTGGAGGGAAGGAGGGAGGGCTGCCTGGCGAGGGAAGGCTTCGGGGCTACCTATTGGCTACACAGAAAAAGGGATATAAAAAGGAGAGAAAAAGTAGGGAGTAAGAGAGAAGGAGAGAAAGAAAAAGAGAGGGGAAAGGGAGAGAGACTGAAACAGGGAGAAAGAGAGTGAGCATGAAGGGGAGGACAGAATGAAAGGAGCTCTGCCTTAGCAGAGCCAAGACTGATTCCACAGAGGGAGGCCTCCTCCTCAGCGGGCTGGATAAATGCCCCCAGCGGGCCGCATGTGGCCCATGGGCTGTAGTTTGAAGACCCCTGCTCTACACTCATGCACAGAGCATGGGAAATAAACAGAATGAGCTTGAACTCTTAATACAGCAAAACAAATATACCATAATAGGCAGCGCTGAAACCATTTGGAAGTCCTAGAGATGAGGGACACCCACCGAGAAAGACCTCTCTCGCAATCCCACCAATCATACTTGATCTTCCCATTTTAAATAAGGAACTTCATATTACTATGCCATTGTATGTAATGGGACTTGATCCTCCATAGATTCGGGGTCAGGGGGTCCTGGAACAAAACCCCAACTGATACCTAGTAGGGTTGTACAAAAATTTCTAAAGGTTAAGAAGTCGGAAGAAATTTGGAAGTTTCAGATGTCAGAAGCCATATCCAAAGTGTTTGCGTGACCCACTCCAAAGACTTTAGCATCAAAACTTACATAATACACTTTTGTTTGTACATTGTAAATCTCAGAAGGCTCCCTCACAAAGTCAGCTTGATCTTCATTTTCATGGCAGGCAAGCAAGCAAGCAAGGTGGGGAAAAAAGCTCCCATTCCTCTGTAAATTAATGGAGTCTCGCCATTAGGAGCAGGGAAAAAATGTAGTTTGGCAAGGTAGGAGACCAATGCCAGAGAACTTGCCCTAAACTACCTTTCCCTGAATGCAGTGCACTGCTCAGCATCAGAGAGGTTTGCCCTTCTGTAGCAAGCTGGAATTCCAGTAAATTATGATTTTTGTTTCTGGGTTATAAATGTCATTTCCCAATTGGTTCTATCATAAAAACATGGTGAAAGTTTATTAAACTGCAAAAGCGTTGTCTTTGCATGAGGGACATCTTCTGTATGCGTCTTCTGTATGCTTTAATGTCAATAATTGCAATGCTTTATCTATGTTGGAAACTGCCCTGAGTCTCCTCAGGGAGATAGAGCAGTATACAAATAAAAAAGAATTTATCCAGTGGTGTAGGGCAGTGTTTCTCAACCAGTGTGCCGTCGCACACTAGTGTGCTGTGAGAGATCATCAGGTGTGCTGTGGGAAATTACAGTGGGGAGAGAGAGAGAGAGCGCCTAGCAGGAAACTTCAGACAGCAGAAATGAGGCTTTCCTGGCCGAAGCAGCAATGCCAGCCAGCCTGGATGCAGTCAGGGAGAGCCTTCGGTGTCCAGAACTTTCCTCCCTCCTCTCGCTCTCTCTCCTTCCCTTCCTTCCTTCCCTCCCTCTGCGTGCCAAGGGCTACCTGGCCAGGCTGCAGCTCCTCCTGCCCTTGGCACACAGAGGGAGGGAAGGAAGGAAGGAGAGAGAGAGAGGAGGAAGGGAGGAAAGTTCTGGATGCCGAGGGCTCTCCCTGACGGCAGCCAGGCTGGATGGCATTGCTGCTTCGGCCAGGAAAGCCTCATTTTCGCTGCCTGAAGTCTAGCCCCTCCTCACTGGAGAAGGGGAGCAACCCTTCATCTCCTGTACTCTCCTGGCTGGGCTCTGGGTTCGCTGCAGAGCAGAGGCTGGGATGTGCAGCTCCACAGCCTAGCTTGGTTCCTTCCCGATCTGGCCCCAAGGCGACAGCAGGCAAGCCGAAAGGATGCGCGGGGGGGAGGCATTCCTGGGGGGGCTGAACCCCTTCAGGAAGGAGAGCTGGTGGCGACGGCTGCGAGCCTCTGCCGCAGTTTGTTCTGAGGCTCGAAGCCACCCCGTGTGCTCAATTCCTATTTGTCCTGCTCAGCTGAGCCTACGTGCGCTTTGGCCACTCAGCGCAGCTGTCACGATGCACGGACTTGACTGGCCCCTTAATCACACACACAGAGACGGACTGAAGGCTAACTACTTTATTGTATATAAAAACAGTTCAAAAGGAATATTGTCCATAAAAATAGCAAAAGCAATCCAAAGGCAGTAAGCAATCAATTGTCCAACAGCAGCTTGGTAAATAATCCAAAAGGCTTGGCAAAGCTCCGCACAGCAATGCGGATTCAGGAACAAGGCAAGGTACCAGATCTAAGACAAGACTTGGTGGCCACCAGCCAACTTAGCTCCGTGGACCAACTTCGCTACACATCTACTCAGAAGAGACGTGGCGAAGTACTGGGGATCGTTCCCACGGATCCTATACTTAATCTTTCGGCCGAGGTCCCCGACGCTCTAGGCTCGTCGTCTCCAATCTCTGCTGACAGACCTCGGCCTGTCTAGGCTGTGGTACCATCCCTTCTGCTAGACTCAATGCTTCGTCTCCTATCAAAGGTTCGGCCTTGTCTCCCAGCACCTGAGTCTCTATCTTCATGAGAGCTCTCCTCCCTAGAATCTTCCCAGCCACTCTCTTCCATGTTTTCACTCACAGGATCCTGTGAGCCTCTCCCACCCGGCCGTTCATAAGTTTCGCTATCACTGCTTTCCATTTGCACCTGGTTATCTGTCTCTTCGTAAGGGTCAGGCCAACCTTCTTCCCATGCCAAACTTTCTGTGGGCGAAGGAGGCCCAGTGATGGGAAACTCTCCTTCCGGTAACCCTTCTAAATCCTCTTCAGAATCTAGCTCTGCTGCTGCAGGCCCTAATGCCAATGGGACCCCGGTCCTGGCCCCTGTCCCCAGGTACAAACGAGAACTGCTGTGCTACAGCAGCCCTCCCCCGTGGTACGGTGTTGGGCCTCCTTCGCGTGGGCCTCCGGGGGGGGGGGGGCAGGAGGGGGGTTTGGCGGAAGCAGCGGCATCACGAGGGGGGAGGGTGACAGTTAGTAAAATGACAGAGTTTTTTGTGGTTGGTGGTGTGCCCCAGGATTTTGTAAATGTAAAAAATGTGCCGCGACTCAAAAAAGGTTGAAAATCACTGGTGTAGGGCATAGACATCCTGTGATAATGTGGCATGCTTGCATATCAAGCAAAATGTAGGTGCTAGGAACAATATCATACAAAAGCTGACTGGCACAATCTGGGGATCACAACCAGACAGAGTAAAGACATTTGCCCTTGTGCTTTGCTACTCTGCTGCTGAATACGGGCGCCAGTGTGGAACACATCTCACCACGCTTCTTTATTATTAAAAACATGTCATTTATAAAAACTTTGAAATCTCTCCAAAAATATGTGGATAAGTTAAACATTCTGAAATGTGGTGGGGCTAAGAGTGGTCAAAGTGTTCTACCATTGTAGCGAGTTTCACCCCGATAGCTGTAAAAACGAGGGAGAAACTTGTCCCTGAAGTTTCCCCAATTATAGTAATTATGTGCAATTACTATAATGAATTTTTCACTAACTATACTTTAGAAACACTTTACAAACAAAACACACACACACCCAGCTGACCTTTGAATCATTTTTAAACAGAGAGCTCACTGTATACTCTTCCCCACCATCACTAACCTCAAAGTAAGGTAGGAACAGTTATTTCACATAGTGCTCCTGGTAAATGAAGGCTGATGTGCAAACTAAAAGCATGCAGACACGCTTGTGTGATCTTTGTGGGCGATTAATTTGTTTTGTACTACAACTAAACTAAGATTAACGGAGAGCCATGTAGAAGAGAGACATATGTACTTTGAATTCATTCTAAGCTGTATAATAACTGGATTGTTGTGATATAAGTACTCATACTCAGTGAAATGTGTGTGAATGCCCCGAAGTGGCACTTTCAGTTAACTTGGAAAGAGAACTCCTTGATAAATCACTCCGAAATACCAAAATAAATCTGAGTGGTAGTTAATACTGCAGTGCTGTGGTACTGAGTGTCAGTAAAAAGGCTCAGTGTGCCTCCCACCAGTTATTGCCAGGTGTCAGGGCACTGGCTGAAATTTCAAGGCATTGCAGTGTTTCCTTGGGTCTCCAGGCAGGGAGACAAATGTCAAGAGGAATCCTGGATGAGTACTGCAGATGCACTGGATGAGGAAAGGGGTTTTGCGTGTGAGTTTATCACCGTTGGCATGCTTCTCCACCCATTTTCAGGTGATACCAGATCTTAGTGGAGCAGTATGAGTGTTTAGGGGTGTGTATTCCATTTGCACAAGGCTGGTAAACCAAAAAGCCAAAAATGAGGGGAGGGAACCAGCAGGTGCCTGCATTTAGGTCCTTTTGAAGCAAGGCAGGGTATGGAAAATAAGCATCATGATATGTAAGACTCATTATTTCACAAGCCTTGACAACAGCAGTGCAGGAGCTGGAAAAACCTCCCCAAAGGCTGGCAGTGAGCCTTCCATAAACCATAGCAGCAGTTCAGGCTTGGAAATACTGTGTACTGTAAGACTATGAAAGACATGAAGTTTGGCAAGCATGGCAGCAACTCTGGATGCTTTTTGCCATCTTCTTGGCTGTTAAATATGGGGTCTATTTCATATGGGTTTAAACACACTATACCAGGGGTGCTCATTAGGTAGCTCATGAGCTACTAGTAGATCTTTGGCCCTCTTCCAGGTGATCTTCGGGCCTCACCAGCCGGATGGGGCGCTTCTGCCATGCGCGCACACGTGCTCCTGCTGCTGGCTTCCGCTCTCGCAGTGCTTCTTTTGCCTGCAGGGCATTGCAGGAAGAAGGAAGCACGAGGCGGGGCCTCTGGAGGGAGCGCCCTGCCTCTCTCTCGTCCAGAAGCAGCTGTGCAGCCTCCGTTGCCGGCGAGACAGGCAGGGTGGAGCGCTCCATCTGGATGCCCCGCTTTGTGCTTTCTCCTTCCTGCAATGCCCCGCAGGCGGAAGAAGCACTGCGCAGGCGGAAAACAGCAGCAGGAGCACGCGTGGTGGCGGGAGCGTGCAGCGGCGAGAGCGTGCGGCGGCGGGAGCGCATGGTGGCGGGGGCAGGTAGATCTTTTGGACTTGGTTGCTTTAAGAGTAGCTCACATGCTGAAAAAGTGTGAGCACCCCTGCACTATACTATCCAGGGTTTTACCCAGATTTGGCCTCATTTACCAGTATTCCTCTTTTGTCCTCTTGTTCTAGCCTCCCCTCAATGCTGGCATTCTTACCTCACTTTGCAAACCCTTAGGGCGCATACAGACAGCACCTTTATTGCTCCCGCAGTAAAGAAGGAGCTGTCCAGATGATGTCCTGGACAATCCTGAATTAATTTGCTACAAACCCTGGTTTGTAGCAAATTAATTAGATAGTAGATTTATTCCACACCTTCTTGGAAGGCACAGGATAAACCCACTCTTTCTGGTGTCTGGGCTGCAGTCCAGACACCATTCCCACAGTTTTCCAAACTAAATTAGCCTGGAAAACTGTGGGAATACCAACCAAAGTCCCCAAACCCCTTTGAAAAGTAAAGAAAATGTACCTGGCCCCAATTAGTCTTGTAGCAGCTCTCCCGGCGCAAAGAAACGACGTGCTAAGAGGGGAGGCAGAGGAGATTACTTTTCAAAGGGGTTTGGGGGCTTTGGAGGAAGTGGGACGGTCCCCAGATGTTCTTCTGGAATAGTCCCGGCAGAACATCTGGACACCCACCCCAGAAAGCTCATGCTTTCTGGGGTGGGTGTAGACAGGCCCCCAGGAACATCCGCGTTTTTAAAACATGAATGATCCTGGGATAAAGAGCTGCTTGGAACTGCCCTTAGCCTGCCATATTGCAGGATCAAGCCCTCTGGTCCCAGATTTTGGCCCTGAAATCTCAGGGAATGGGAAACATTAGCAACCCTCCTCCTACTGGGGCCTTCCTGCAGAGCATTCTTCCCTTATCATGAAAATAAAGATTAATAGAGTTATTGGGGTTATTCAGAGGATCAATATCTCTCATTTGCCATGGACGAGAGGTTCTTAAAGTGGCCTAGAATACTTTGACAAGATACCCTTTCTGGGGTGACCTCTAACACCCACACACATAGATGGGTGCAGTCAGGTTTCACTTAGGGTGTGTGGAAACTGCTAGGTGAGTTTGACTGCATTCCCCAAAAGGCTGCCATCACAAATTTGCTTGGTTTGTAAAACTCAAATGTATGACCAACTTGTTAATTCTAGATGACAGTGGGGTTTAGCTGGTGCTTGCTTTTACTGATATCCTGTGACACAAAGTGGTTTAGAACAGTAACTGAGATTTGCAAAACCCAGACTTTGATCTCACTTATCCACTTATCTGGTAATCTCTAGATTGTCCTCTGTAAATTTACAGTGATTATTGTGGATTTCATAGGGTTTTCCTACATAAGAGATGGTTTTGCGAGTTGCTTCCTCTGAAATATCACCTATAGCAGGGTTTCACAGACTTTTCTACTTGTGACCCCTTTGGGCCTGAGAAAATTTTATGTGAAATAGGTATAAAAATCAGATATTTACTTATAACAAAGCAGCATTTGCATGGCTTGCAAATTTTCCTTTGCATGTAATACAACTGAAGCATCTTCCACAGAGAGCATATTACACCTATACTAAAGTCATTCTACTAGTTGCTAATTAATTTCTGGGAAAGTATGAAGTCTTTAAAGCTCTACATGGTTTGGGTACCCAGGTCGACACAGTCAATTTGAAACTATGACTTTTAGGTTTACATTGTATTAGCATTGGTGTTAATCTTTGTTCTGTGTATTTTAATCTATGTATTTTAATGGTATTATATTTTAACTCTGCTGTATCCTGCCCTGAACCATGAAGAGAGGAAGATAACAAATAAATGTATTATTATATTATTCAGCTGTCCCCTGCCATGCATTGCTGTGGCCCAGTCTGGTGATCTGCAAAATAAAGTAAAGAAAAACCCCCAATGACGACGGAATGGGCCTCCAAGCTTGTCGAATACTCAGACATGGACACTCTGCAAAATATGGTTAACAATAAAAATCCAAAAAAAGAGGATAGATTGGCAGCCTGTTATAGACTATGTGAAAAGAACAAAGTTCTGATGTTGTACTTTCAATCAAACAGACCAAGAGGTGGAAAAAAAATCCCAATATTTTTGATTTTGTAGATATCAAAGAAGGACTGATTCCTCCTGGCAAAAACAATCAATAAAAAAAAAGTGTTGGTTTCTAATATATAATTTCTTTATGCTTGTGGGCAAACAGTATTTCTTGTTGTTTCTTTGTCAGTGTTGATGTAGAGATTGTCTGGTTTGCCTACTCTGGAACATGCAACATAGAATTGTCCTTCTTTAGGTGTCCCTTTCAAATCTATGATACTACTAGCTGTACCCGCCACGGGTTGCTGTGGCCAACCTTCCTTCCATCTTTCTTTCTTTTTTTCTTTCTTTCTTTCTCTCTCTCTCCTTCCCTCCCTCTTTCCTTCATTCCTTCCCTTTTTTCTTTCCTTCTCTCTTTCCTTCTGTCTCTACCTCTTTCCTTCCTTCCCCCCTTTATATTTCCATTCCTTTTTCTCTCCTTTCTTCCTTCTCTATCCCTTTCTTTTGTTCCTCCCTTCACTCTTTGCCTCCATCCATCCTTCTTTCTCTCTTTCCTTCTTTCTTTCTTTCCCTCCCTCTTTCTTTCTCTCCTTTCTTCCTTCTCTACCTCTTTCTTTCCTTCCTCCCTTCGTTCTTTGCTTCCATCCTTCCTTCTCTCTTTCCTTCTTTCTTTCCCTCCCTCCCTCTTTCCTTCCTTTGCTTTTTTCTTTCCTTCTGTACCTCTTGGCTTGGCGCCAGCAGGAAGAGAGAGGAGGAGACCCCAAATCGTGGGCCTTGGGAATCTGAGGGCCTGCCTGCCCAGTCCACTGACTAGAGCCTTCAACACTCCCTGTGTAGCTGTTTGTTTTTTTCCCCTCGTGCAGGAGGGAGGCGGGGCCAGGGGAGTTGTTTTTGCACATGCGCTGTTGTTTTATCTTTTTGGGGTTCTAAAGTACTTTTCACTGTTTTTGTGGGGTTTTTTGAGTGATGGTCATTCATTGGGTTGTGAGGTGTATTGTGTCCAAATTTGGTGTCAATTCGTCCAGTGGTTTTTGAGTTATCTTAATCCCATAAACTAACATTACATTTTTATTTATATAGAAAACTGCATATACGCGTGAGTGTGTGTGTGTGTGTGTGTGTGTGTGAATCATAGATATCTATATCTATGACTAGATGGCCCTTTGTCATGAGGGCTTTGATTATGTTTTCTTGCCCTGGTGAAGGGAGTTGGACTGGATGGCCTTAAGGCAGCATTTCTAAACTGAGGGTCGGAAGGGGGTGTCAGAAGGGTCACCAAAGAACACCAGAAAACACAGTCTTTTTTGTTGGTCATGGGGCTTCTGTGTGGGAAGTAATAATAATAAAATTTATTTATTTATTTATTTATTTATTCAGAATGCACTTTGGTTGTAGGTTAATTATAAATCCCAGCAACTACATCTCCCAAATGACAAAATCTATTTTTTGAGTGATGGTCACTCCTTGGATTAATAGGTGTCTTGTGGACAAATTTGGCGGCAATTAGTCCAGCAGTTTTTGAGTTATGATGTCACTCAAAACGAACAGAGCATTTTAATATATGATATAGATTATTATGGCTTGCCTACACTGGAGGTACACTAAGAGATGGTTTTCCTCCTCTGTCTCTACACACTTCAAAGGCAGTTCAAAGACGGATTCCCCAAGAGCCCATCAAATGATACAGAACTGCCTTCAGTGGTTATTCATTTCATCAGGGTGTTGAAACGGGAGGATTTCTAAGCCAGGCACAAATTGACTCCACTTCATTGCATGCATGTAGAAATGCCTAAAAATTGGTATCTGTCTATGGGATAGGAAGTGGTGGATTTCTCAGTTATACTCAGTTTTATGAAGTGTCCCTCCATGATCTTTCTCTGCATTTGTGGTTTAAAGAAAGTGTGGGTCCCATTGAAAGAAGTGTTTTAAAGAGGGTGCTTGTCTCTTCTCGAGTAAGAGGCTGGAGAGGCAAAGGACCCTGTAGAAGTGGGGTCAGTGTAAGCTCCGGCAAGGGGGGTCTAATGAACCACGCTCACTCCAAGCAGTGTTGAAGGATAAGTAGTTTAATAGGTCCTTAATCCAAGGCAAGCAAAGATAGACTAACTTCTTCCCGCACAAGAGTCTCTTCAAAACCCTCCCCGCCCCGCCCCCCTGCTGGGCCCCTCCTTCCTCTGGCTTGACCATCCGGCTCTCCGCATATCAAAGTTCAGGAAAGGTGCCTGGCACTTCAAAGGGCGGGCCCAGTTCAAAGGCCGCCAGATGCTGCTGTTATCTGATGGCGCGCGGGGTTTGGTCCGTTAGGGCAACAAACGGGCCAAGCGGTGCTGACATAGCGCCCCCCTCCGAAAGGTGGCAACCTGCAAGGGAGAGAAGAACAAAGGGGAGGGAGAGAAATCAGGGTCCCGGCTTGGCAGGGAAGGCAGCATGAAAGGCTTTCAGCAATCTCGGAGCCCTGACGTGCTCGGCCAGCACCCACTCGAGGTGCAAGTCTTTAGCAGTCCATTTCACTAGGTAGCTGAGGCGGCCCTTGTGGCGCCGTGAGTCCAACACCTCACGAATCTCGAAATGTGTGTGGGGGCCCACCATGATCGGCACCGGGGCGTCGACCTCCGCGGACCACTTCCGGTCGGCCACCGCTTTCTTGAGCAGGCTAACATGGAAGACAGGGTGGACCTTGCGCCAGGTGTGCAGGAGATCCAGCTTGACTGCCACGGGTTGACGACTTCCACCACCCGGAGGGGCCCCACGAACTTATTCGCAAACTTGCGGGATGGCTGGGTGGACTTGAGATGCTTGGTGGACAGGAACACATGGTCACCGACCGCATACGTGGGTTGGGGGCCCCTCTTCTTGTCGGCGTAGAGTTTGTAAGAGTCCCGAGCCTGGCGGAGGGCGGCTTGGATTTGGGGCCAAGCTTCGGCGACCTTGTTGCCCCAGTCGGTCGGTGGGGCGGCCGGATCCGTTGTCGGGGCCACTGCCGGGAAGGGGGGAAAGTCGCGGCCAGAGACGACCCGGAAGGGAGAGGCCCCCGTCGAGGCGTGTTCGGAGTTGTTGTAGCTGTACTCTGCGACATCGAGCAACTTGGCCCAGTTGTCCTGTTGATACGTGGAGTAGCACCTGAGGTACTGCTGGAAGGTTCGCTGGACCCTCTCCGTCGCCCCGTCCGTCTCCGGGTGAAAAGCGGTGCTCAGAGCCCGACGCGACCCCAGCCCCGACAGGAACGCCTTCTAGAATCTCGATGTGAACTGTGGCCCTCGATCACTCACGACTCGGCGTGGGCACCCATGAAGCCGGAAGACGTGGTGCGTGAACAGGCGGCCCAACTCGGGAGCCGTGGGGAGCCGCCGAAGAGGGACGAAGTGGGCTTGCTTGGAGAAGAGGTCCACCACCGTCCAGATGGTGGTGTATCCCCCACTGGGCGGAGATCCACTACGAAATCCATGGCAATCTCGCTCCAGGGCTCAGCGGGGTCGGCCACCGGCTGCAGCAGTCCCGTGGGCCGTCCCGTCTTCGGCTTGTTCTTCGCACAGAGGTCACATTCGGAGATATAGTCATTGGTGTCCTTTCGCATCGCCGGCCACCAGAACTGACGTGCCAACAGCTTCAGGGTCTTGGTGAGGCCGAAGTGTCCGGACAACTTGGAATCGTGGGCTTGGCTCAGGATCTGTCCCCTCCTGCTCTGCGGGACGTACAGCTTATCCTTGTAGTACCAGATCCCTCCGGCTTCAGTCAAATCTCCCCGGTGCTCCTTGAGCCAGGCGTCGTCCCCATACGCAGCCGCCAGGTCGACCAAGAGTCCCGGGGACCCGGGGACCGCGGGCTGTGGCGGCTTGGCGCCCGGGAGAATACGGTCCCCACTTCCTCGGGCGCTGAGTAGTCGGCTTCAGGCATTCTGGATAGGGTGTCGGCGAGGACGTTCTTCGCCCCGGGCAGGTACTTTAACTCAAAGTTAAATCGGCTGAAGAATTGCGCCCATCTCAGTTGCTTGGCGTTGAGCCTCTGTGGGGATTGTAGTGCCTGTAGGTTCTTATGATCAGTCCAAACTTCGAAAGGCAGGGTGGTGCCCTCCAGGAAGTGTCTCCAGTGGCTTAGCGCGGCCCGGACCGCGAACGACTCCTTCTCCCACACATGCCAGCGCTTCTCCGTCTCCGTGAACTTTTTAGATAGGTAGGCGCATGGCCTGAGGGTGCCTTCCTCGTCCCGTTGCAGGAGTACCGCTCCGTAAGCTGCCTCGGAGGCGTCGCACTGTACCGTAAACGGCCGGTCGGCGTGAGGGTGCATCAGCAGCGGCTGGCTGGTGAAGCTCTGCTTGAGGCTGTCAAACGTTTCTTGGCACTGCGGCGTCTACTTTAACTTGGTGCTTGGAGACCTTGCTTTTTTCGTCTCCCCCAGGCCCTTGGTTTTTAGCAGTTCAGTGAGGGGGAGCGCTATCTCGGCGAAGCCCTGGATGAACTGTTGGTAGAAGTTGGCGAACCCCAGGAATCCTTGCAGCTGTCGCCGGGTCCGGGGGGCCTCCCATGCCAGCACATCCCGTATCTTGTTGGGGTCCATGGCCAGGCCTCGCGTGGAGATGCGGTATCCCAGGTAGTCCAGTTCCTGTCTGTGGAACTCACACTTGGAGAGCTTGACGAAGAGTTGGTTTTCCCGCAGCCGACGAAGGACTTCTCGGGTCAACTCGACGTGTTCGGCTTCTGAGG
Organism: Anolis apletophallus; assembly: GCA_030556195.1. Classification (NCBI taxonomy): domain Eukaryota; kingdom Metazoa; phylum Chordata; class Lepidosauria; order Squamata; family Anolidae; genus Anolis; species Anolis apletophallus. The sequence continues at coordinate 49,111,329 of JARBWK010000011.1, read as the reverse complement.
TTGAGTAGATCAACACGTCGTCCAGGTAGACTAGAACTCCCTTGTACAACAAGTCTCGGAAGATCTCGTTGATAAACTGTTGAAATATTTTTGGGGCGCCTTTTAGTCCGAACGGGGTGACCCGGAACTGGTACTGTCCCAGATGGCAGTTGAACGCCGTCTTCTAACAATCCTCGTCCCTCACTCGTATCCGGTAAAACGCTTCCCGGATGTCCAGCTTGGTGAAAAGGCGGGCCCCTCCTAGCTGGGCCAGTATCTCCGACATCAGGGGCAACGGGTAGGGGCTTGACGCGCTGATGGCGTTGAGACCTCGATAGTATCTGCGGGGCTCGCGGGGCGTCTGGGCCCGACCCACCTGCAGCAGTGCCGTGCTCGGGCCCATGCGCACTGTCACGCGGAGGCCATTTGGGGACAGCACCGAGACGGACCCCGTGGACGAGCCGCCGCCAACGGCCGACATCTTCCCTCCCTCGCCACCGCCAACGGCTGACATCTTCCCTCCCTCACTGCTGCCGCCGCCTCTCAGCTCCGCGCCCCACCCGCAGCCCTCCGCCGCTGCCGCTCCTGCTGCCTCAGCGGAACTGAATGGCCGTGGCGAGGGAGCGTGGCTACGAGGCAGGGAGGCAGGCCGCTCTGCCTTACAACACCCAGTGCTTCTTTCACACAAGAAGGCCTGCCGGCAGGGAGAGCAAGAAAAAACACACACTTGTAATGGCTGCAGCTATGCCACGGAACAAATGTGGCATGGCAGCTCTTTAACCCCTACAGCTCTGTGCTGTGGCACCATGGGAGTTGTGGTTTTAGCAGGCCTTGCTGAAGAGAGCTGGTGCCTCACCAAACCACAACTGCCAGGAGGCTATAGCATGAAGCCATGGCCCCTCCAGTGGTGCCAAGCCACATTATTTTTACAGCGGAGGGGTATGTGTGTGTGCACAGTGGGTTAAACAGTGGTGCAGTGGGTTAAACTGCTGAGCTGCTGAACTTGATGACCAGAAGGTTAACAGTTCGAATAATCTAGCAGAAAATGTCAAAAATTCACCGACACAAACAATAACAGTGACACTTCAAGGTACAAAATGATCTGCAAGGCAAGGGGAGCTGATGGCTCGTCTAGTCGTCTGTATTTCCGGTGAGTCATTGCCTGATGCCTGCCCCCTACCAGCTACCCTCCCCCTCCCTCCTGCAGGCTACGACATTCAAGTAAACTGCGTAATTCTGCTTTGCAGACAGAGAGCAATCCGTTCACACTTAAAACTTCCTTCCTCATCTCCATGCACGTTGCGTTTTTATTTGTTTCAACATATTTTTTGATCCATGATCTGCGCCCCCCCCCCCTCGGCTTGCACCCCTAGGCCATGGCCTAGGTTGGCCTTATGGGTAATCCGGGCATGAATGGGGTCTTAGGAATGATGCCTTGAACCTCCTCTCAGTGGATGGTTGAGCTAGGAGCAGCAGCAGGCAATCCTGTATAATGGGGGTAAGTAAATTCTCTGTCTTCTTTACAGACGGTACCCCATGAAATGCCACGCAAAGAAGATGATTCCCCCTGCTCCCCCCGCCGTCTTTGTGGGATGAAGTCCTAAGACTAATATACTAATATACAAGCATCTGTCCACACAAACCTTTACATTAAATTTAGGCCAAGAAAGAACTACTTCTTGGTGGGAATTATTATCTCCCACCAACCTACGAGGTGAGTGTGATTACTTTGATCTGTGTAGATAAGTTCCTATTTGAAAAGTGGGATGTTGTTCTTTACACAGAGCAGTAGGGGGAGTATCAGGCTCAATCTTGTGCCACCTTTGCATTGTTCGTGGATGTGTGTCTCTGAATGATATATGAAGTGGGAAACTGTTCTTCACCTTGAACAGGAGAGGGCTATGTGCTATGCGCACTCCCAAAGCATGAAGGCAACTTGGGCGAGTGCATTTCAGGCTCCCAAGAACGATTTACTGTAGCTCTTCTCTCTTCCTCTTAATGGCATTCTTTGTGTCTTAAAGAAGCAGTAATGCAATAAGCAAGGAATACCCACCCAGCCCAGAAATGTCCAGAAGTACAAAATAGAAACAAAGGAAATTTAGCAGGAAAAAATATGGGAGGAATTGTCCATCTATTCACTCACCAACTCAAAAGGTCAGTGTGGATTGTTTATGCTTAGCAGCTACCAAATGTAGACTTCGTATCTGTTGCCTGACTTGAGGATATGCCTGACTTGAATCTAACCACCTTGCCACATTGAGAAATTTCCTAGTCATAGGACACTTCAGCCTCTTTTCAAGCATGGAGAGGCACTGAGCTTATCACGTGAGTTAAATTACTTCTGGCCTTCATGCTAAGCCCTCTGTGGTTGGAAAGAGGCAGAAGTGTCCTGAAAGGAGGGAACTCCGGCAACAGACCTCATCACATTGAGACCTTTCCCCCTGGGAGGACACTTCCGCCTCCTAGCATGTGGAGGCACGGAGCTCATCACATGTGCCAGGGTTGAAAAGAGGCAGAAGTGTCCTGAAAGGAGGGAACTCTGAACACAGGCCAGCAATCCTGTTCAGAGCTCCTCCTGTCTCTTATTGCGCTTTACTCACATCTTTACAACTGAAAAACAGATGGGATAAGAACCATCAACATTTCCCCATCCTGTTTCATGGCCCAACCACCAACAGTCTCTTGTCCCCTATGGAGTTTGATGCAGAACATTAGGATGCCACGGAAAGCAATGGTTTTAACCTGAATCACTGCTTCTTGTATCCTTCAGGGTTCTATGCAGATCAATGGGATCCCATGGAAAGAAGTGGTTTGAAACTAGTGCCCGTCCCCTTTAATGTGAGGGGTTTTGGGCAGGGCAAGGGATCTCTTGGTTTTTGGATACCATTGCTTCTCCTGATTAAAATAATAATAATACTGACCTTGTGATGAATGTAAAAGATGAATGTATTGCCAGCTCTTAAGTTTTCAGTGTGAGTGTGATGGCAGAACTCCACGTCGAGTGATTCTCTCCCTTAGAGCAATGGTTCCCAACCTGTGGTACATGGACCACCAGTGGTCCACAAGAGCTAAAATATGGTCCACAACCTCAACATTACTACACCGTTTTAATGAGAGTGACTGGTCTCATGAAACCCTCTTATAATGCCAAGGCTTATTAAATATGGTTTTCTGTGGGTGAGCAGATGGCGACGAGTGGATGGCATATGTTCTGTATCAAAAACTAGAGCTGATGTGGCCTACCAGGTGCAATTTTCTAAATCAACACCCCAAATAACCAAATCGAATTAAAGTTGACCAAAAACTGATTTGTAACTCTTTTGGTACTAATGTTAGAAAGTGGTCCCTGGTCAAGTTGTCCCAGATCAAAAAAAGGTTGGGAACCACTGCCTTAATGTGACAGTCGCCCATGCTGTCCCCTCTCAATGAGATGAGGTGGTAACACAGAAACAGAGCTTGAAACTACTACCTTTCAGACTATAATTCCATGCCCCAGCGAGTGTCTTCCCTGGTATTGCCCTCCGCTCCCTGGTAAGTTCTGGCAAAAGCAATCTGCTGCAAAATTGCAAACCATGGTAGATATCCTCCAACATGTCCCAGCCAAAAACCAGGAGGGCACATGTTGCCTAGCACCATCATGATGTGGTTAAGGTGGAAAAAGATGTGAACAAGGAGAGGCTGAAACAGCTTGCTTTTGCCTGACCCTATTAGGAAGGGCAAAGTTGTGACCCATCTTCCCCTTCCCTTTCCTACTATGTTATTTGCAGTTTGAACTGCATTAAAGTCTGGACACAAATGGACCAGAATACTAGTTGCCCTGCCGCCCTTCCAGATCCTTTAAACCCTCTCTTCCAAAAGTATACACTGGTTATGGTGCTTCAATTGCAATGATCTTCAGCCATTAACACTGAAATTAAGCAGTTTTAAAAGACTGTTATGTTTAGCGTACAGTGCTACCAGCAGAAACTGATTAAACTCATTATAGAACTGCCACAACTTTTTGCAAGACAAGCTACTGATGCTGTAGCCTAGTAAGAGCTCACAATGTGGAAACACCAGAGTTTTTGACTAGGAAGGATGACTGTATCTGCCGCCTTCTCATCTTCTTCAATCCTTCAGAGTAAATTATGGATTTTCCCAGCGACAACCTATTGGCAATGGCTGCTCCTCTGGTTTTAAATCTTTTAAAAGGTTAATGTTTTATTTTTTTTATTAATTTTAATTTTTTCCAAGTCCGGTTTAAATAGCTCAGTTAAAATGTAATGTTTAGTTGTGTGCTGTCTAATTTGCTGTAATGTTTTATTATTGTCTGAAGTCGTTGTTTAATGTGTTATTATTTAATTTGTGGTAGTCTTATTACAATAGAGTCTCGCCTATCCAGCATAAACGGGACGGATTTGCAACACTGATTCATTGTTTGCAACACTGATTCTGGCAGAGTTCCGGGCTCCTGCTCACTGTGGCTCCCTCTGCTGCAGCTCTCGAAAAAAAAAACAACCTTTTATTTGGGGGGCATGCTCAACATCATTAGTACAAATGAAAACTTGTTTGTTGTTTGAATCAGCATGGTATCTATTTTCTGGGCTATGCCTATTAGGACTGTCATAACAAGTGCCGATATTCCAAACTTATTTATTTATTTTATTTAAGATATTTCTGTATTGCCTCCTAGCTCCCAAGAGCTTCCAAGATGATGAACAAATAAAATTTTACAACTGGCTCTACAGAATAAATCAATACAGGGGTGAAAGTATACTCCCAGAGTCCACAGACTGTCTACTTTTTTATTTACAAAATCAGATTAACACACTCTGCTAGGCACAGCTATTTACATTACCTTCATAGGAAATCTGCTACAAAACAGGAGCTTTTTTGTTGAGTTCCAGGGTCAGAGAAGCAGATGGCAAAAATAGAAGAGTGGCCTGCCTCAGGGGAGTGTGCTTGCTCCATCAATGCTGAACATCTACAAAAATGATCAGCCAGTGCCAGAAGGGACAGCGTGTTTAATCTATGCTGATGATCGTGCCATCACCGCGCAAGCAGGGAGCTTTGAAATGGTTGAACAGAAGCTCTCCAAAACTTTAGGTGCTCTTACTGCCTTTTACAGGGGAAACCAGCTGATTCCTAATCCATCCAAAATTCAGACATGTGCTTTTTATCTATCAGCCAGCAGGCCAACACTTTAAATCAAGAAATAGCTTCCCAAGATCTACAGAGATACTCGCAGGAACATCTCAGCAAGCAAGTGGCAAGCTAAAACCCAGAACTTCAATCCGTGGCTGAGACTGGATGAGAAATTCCCTCCTGGGTACACAGAAGGCTGAGTGACTTGGGGCCCTTCCACATAGCCCTATATCCTAGAATATAAAGGCAGAAAATCTCACATTATCTGTGGATTCAGATAACCCAGTTCAAAGCAGATATTGTGGGACTTTCTGCCTTGATATTCTGGGATACAGGGCTGTGTGGAAGGGCCCTTGGAAGGCACTGAACAGACTGTGCTCTGGCACCATGAGATGCAGAGCCAACCTTAAGAAATGGGGCCTCAAAGTGGAGTCCTCTACATGTGAGTGTGGAGAACAGCATACCACAGAACCCTTACTACAATGTAGCCTGAGCCCTGCCACGTGCACAGTGGAGCACCTTCTTACAGCAACACCAGAGGCACTCCAAGGGGCCAGCTTCTGGTCAAAGGAAATTTAGCATAATATCAAGTTTTTAACTTTGTCTGTGATCCCCCCCCCCCAATTACATTAAAACTGTATTCTCAATTTGCTTTTGACATGATAAATAAATAAAGTTTGCCTTCTCTATCATAAGCCCCTCAAACTACTAAAAGCAATAAAAACACACTGAAATCCATCTGAACGAGGAATGAAAATATTGCAGTAGGCTCTGTTTGATGCTGTCCTTGGAAACCAACTGGAAATTGGGTTAATGACAATAGTTCAGGTGGAACGATGATTAGGACCATGCACTGAGACCATGCAGCCATTATTGTATCAAATATTGGTCATCAAGGGACACTCGTGTATACTGTCATTTTGTTGCATAAATAATGTGTTTATGGTGAACGAACTATTGGTGTCCCAAAGTTCAGTCCGTTGCTATCCTACTTTATTGCTTCATATGCTATAGTCTCCAAAATGTTGGTTTCTACTTGCTTTCCTTTGGTTACCAATATATCCTGTTTGGGTGCCTGATCAATTTTCTCCTAGTCTTCAGCACAGAATCTTTCAATTGTATCTCTTCAGTGTCTGTAGTAAGAGAATAAATTTGGATTATAACTACTATATTTTGATGTGCTTTCTCTGAAGTTTTATTGATATTATTTGTCAGAGTGTTTTTGGATTTCAGAATTCCAGAAAAAACCTGTACTAGTTGTAACAAGCTCACATCTGACTGTTTGAATGAAGCCAGTTTATCAAGGTGTTGTTGTTTATTTGCTCAGTTGCTTCTACCTCTTTGTGACCTCCCGGGCCAACCCAGACCAGAACTCCCTGACGGCCATGGCCACCCCCATCTCCTTCAAGGTCAAGCCAATCACTTCAAAGATACCATCCATCCACCTTGCCCTTGGTTGGCCCCTCTTCCTTTTTCCTTCCCTTTTCCACAGCATCATTTTCTTCTCCGAGTTTTCCTGTCTTCTCATTATGTGGCCAAAGAACTTCATCTCTGCCTCTAATATCTAATAGCAGTCGGGCTTTCTTTCCTGGAGTATGGACCAGTTTGATCTTCTAGCGGTTCAAGGCAATCTCAGAATTTTCCTCCAGCATCATAGTTCGAAAGCGCTTCTCTTCCTTCGTTCAGCCTTCCTTATGGTCCAGCTCTCGCCGCCATAGTTTACTACGGGGAATACCATTGCTTTAACTATGCAGACTTTTGTTGCTAGTGTGATGTCTCTACTCTTCACTATTTAATGAGATTGGCCATTGCTCTTCTCCCAAGAAGGAAACGTTATCTGATTTCCTGGCTACATTTTGCATCTGCAGTCATATTTTCACCTAGAAATACAAAGTTTGTCACTGCCTCCACGTTTTCTCCCTCTATTTGCCAGTTCTCAAACAGTCTGGTTGCCATCATCTTGGTTTTTTGATGTTTAACTGCAACCCAGTTTTGCCCTTTCTTCTTTCCCCTTGGTTAGAAGGCTCTTCAGCTCCTCCTTTAGGAAGAACTTCCTGACCGTGAGAGCTGTTCAGCAGGGGAACTCTCTGCCCTGGAGTGTGGTGGAGTCTCCTTCTTTGGAGGCTTTTAAACAGAGGCTGTTGGGGGTGCTTTGAATGCGATTTTCCTGCTTCTTGGCAGGGGGTTGGACTGGATGGCCCATGAGGTCTCTTCCAGCTCTATGATTCTACGATCCTTGCTTTCAGTCATCAAAGTGGTATCATCTGCATATCTAAGATTGTTAATGTTTCTTCCAGCAATTTTAACTCCAGCTTTGGATTCATCAAGCCCTGCACATTGCACGATGTGTTCTGCATACAAGTTGAATCGGGAGGGTGAGCATAGACAGCCCTGCTGTACTTCTTTCCCAATCTTGACCCAGTCTGTTGTTCCGTGGTCTGTTCTTACTGTTGCTACTTGGTTGTTATACAGATTCCCCAGGAGACAGGCAAGGTGGCTTGGTCTCCCCATACCACAAAGAACTTGCCACAATTTATTATCAAGGTAGAAGAGAAAATCTCTTGTGCACTGTGACAAAATAATAACACTTTTTCAAAACTAAAAACATGAGCATCATATCAGTACTAAGCCAGTTGTTAATGCTGAGCTAAAATTCAAAAGTGAAGGCAACACCAGGAAGACCACTCTTGCTCAAGTTGCAGCCTCAACAGGAAGCTGTTAATACTTATTCTGCTTAAGAAGACCTCTAGCAGCGTGGGTGAGGTTTGACCAGAACCTCAGAATACTTTAGTTTTTGCTTGTGTTTCATGTGTTATGTGCCTTGAAGTCATTTTTGACTTGTGGAAACCCCGAGGAAATTTTATCATAGGATTTTATTGGCAAGTTTTAAGGGGAAAGAGAGGTGATGCCTCAGGCTGAGAGATGTGAAAAATGGCATACTCATCAACATTTAATAGATGGCTTCTCAACTCCAGGGATTCTTGAATGAAACAGATTAACTTGATCCCTCTCAGTCTGGTTTTAGACCTGGTCATAGAACGAAGATGGCTTTGATCGCCTTAGTAGATGACATTTACAGAGAACTAGACTGCATATCTGCCCTTTTATCTTCCCGCTGAGGTGGTACCTATTGATCTACTCGCATTGCATGTTTTCGAAGTGCTAGGTTGACAGAAGCTAGAGCTGACAGTTGGGATCTCACCCCAACTTGCAGCTTCAAATTGCCAACCTTCTGGTCAGCAGACTTTCTGCAGCTAGCAGTTTAACCCACTGTGCTACCGCAGCCCCTTTATGGAGGAATTTCCAATGAGATGCCATCAATGGCATTTACCCTCCTGGAATTTCTCAAGGGTATCCCTATGGGCAGTTAAACCAGGAAATCCCAATTGGATAGCCCACCATAAGGGTCTTTCTCTAGGGGCAAACCAAGAATGGGCAACTTGGAAGTCCCTGAACAGACTCAGAAGTGGAGTGGGCAGATCAAAATGCAACCTGGCCAAATGGCACTACCTAAAAGAATCCCACACCTTATGTGACTGTGAAGCAGAACAGACAACTTTGCATCTGTATGCTTGTCCACTATGCCCTGCCTCATGTACGGGAGAAGAATTGTTGGAGACTACAGACAATGCCGTTGCTGTTGCCCGTTTTTGGTCAAAAGATATTTAGCTGCCTGCGGTTCTTCTATTTTTATCAGTTTTATACTAATTTATGCAATGCTTTTGATATGAAATAAATAAATAAATTGTACATTGATCAATAAACAGAATTATCCTTTTGCCATCTGTTCTGATGGTGTAAAGGTATCTTGTGCATGTGTGTGTGTGTGTGTGTGGGGGGGTACGTGTGCATTTGGGTGGGGAAACACATTCATTACAGTAGTGAAGTACAGAGGTCAATTGGACCCCCGATATCATGTAGTCCAAACTTCTGCTTGTGCAGAACCTAATAGATTCCCATACAAATGCTATTTCACAAATGTGGGGGAAATGTGGCCAAGCTGGCTCTTTGTCTTAGTCCATTTTTAAAAGATATACAAAACAATATTAGTGAAGAGAGCTTGATTAAGACCAGGGGTGCTCACACTTTTTCAGCATGGGAGCTACTGATTAAAAAACCAAGTCCCAAAGATCACCTACCCAGAAATGTAAAACGTATAACTATTTTCTTATTTATTTATTTATTTATTTATATTTATTATTCATTTTTATGTACCGCTCCTTCCAGCAGGCTCGGGGCAGTTTACATAAAATGAAGTTATAAAACATCAACATTTCAATTTAAAAACAACAATATAAAACAGAGCATAAAAATACATCCAACCACCCCATTTCTCCCACACTGCTGTATTACCACACATATTATCAGCCAGAAAGTAAGAAGAGAGGCTTTTGAACTGCAAGGCCATTTAATACTCGGCAAGGTAAACAAAGGGGCATGCAAAAATACATCCAACCATCCCATTTCTCCCACATTTCCATATTCCCCAACATATATTTCTCAAGGAACAAAGCAAGCAGAGAGGCTTTGGAGCTAAAAGGCCATTTTTAAACATTAAAAATAAACAAAGAGACATGCCACAGAACAATCAAGCACCCACCCCAAAGTAAAAAGACCGACCTTTGAGATACGGTAAGGAAATGACCCCAAAGCGTCCTTCTTCTCCTCCTCCGTCATTGCTCCTATTTCCATGCCGCCAGCATGCGTGCTGCCTCCAAGAGCTCACGAGAAGTCCGAGAGGCAGAATGGGCGTTTCTGCGCATGCGCGCGGGGCCAGCCATGCATCGCGTCATCCAGGCCCGCCCCCTTTGGTTTCCTACGACTCTGAGTGGCTGGAGAAGGACGGAGTGTCAGCGCCGCTTGGCCCGTTTTTTGCCCTAACGGACCAAACCCCGCGCGCCATCAGATAACAGCAGCATCTGGCGGCCTTTGAACTGGGTCCGCCCTTTGAAGTGCCAGGCACCTTTCCTGAACTTTGATATGCAGAGAGCCGGATGGTCAAGCCCGAGGAAGGAGGGGCCCAGCAGGGGGGTGAGCCGGGGAGGGTTTTGAAGAGACTGATGCGCGGGAAGAAGTTAGTCTATCTTTGCTTGCCCTGGATTAAGGACCTATTAAACTATTTATCCTTCAACACTGCTTGGAGTGAGCGTGGTTCATTAGACCCCCCTTGCTGGAGATTACACGGAGGGAGGAGGAGGAATCCAAAAGAGGGGGCCCAGTTTGCCTCTTGGACTCTGCAGCTTTTGGAGGTGGCGCGCGAGCAGGGAGGAGCAATGATGGAGGACTTCTTTGCAGCATGCAGGGGCGCGTGAAGAGGACAAACTGCAAAAAACCTGGTCAGGGGTCTGAAGATCACCAGGATGAGGCCCAAAGATCACCCTGGTAATCCCGATCACCATTCTGAGCACCCCTGATTAAGACGAACCTTAAATGGCACCACTGCCGCATGTTAAGACGTTCTTATAGGTTGGAGAAGCTAATTTTGGATTATGCCTCCCACAACCATCCAACAAGGGACTTGTAGTCTGAGAATTGTGAAACAAAAAGAAACTTTTCTGGCTTCTCCTTAGAGGTTACGCTTGTATCCTCATTTTCTCACAATCGTGTGCAGCCACACATACAGGGAGATCAATCTGAACCTGGGCAAGCCAGCCCATTGGCAACCTGAGCAAGCCAGCCAGCAAGATCAACTACATCCAAAAGTATTGAAGGAACTAGTGGACTCATCGCTAAGCCTGGAGCCCCAGGTTTCGGCGGTGACCAGGGGAGCATTTGCACAGTTAAAACTTGTGCGCCAGCTGCGCCCGTACCTTGGGAAGTCTGACTTGGCCACGGTGGTCCATGCTCTGGTTACATCCCGTATAGATTACTGCAATGCTCTCTACGTGGGGTTCCTTTGAAGACTGTTCGGAAGCTGCAACTAGTCCAACGGACAGCAGCCAGGGTGATAACAGGAGCGCCATTCAGAGAGTGTACAACTCCCCCGTTGTGCCAGCTCCACTGGCTGCCAGTTTGCTACCAGGCACAATTCAAAGTGCTGGCTTTAGCCTTTAAAGCCCTAAACAGTTCGGGTCCAACTTACCTGTCCGAACGCATCTCTCCCTATGAACCATCGAGATGTTTAAGATCATCTGGAGAGGCCCTGCTCTCGGTCCCGCCTGCTTTGCAGGCGCGACTGGCGGGGACGAGAGACAGGGCCTTTTCAGTGGTGGCTCCTCGGCTTTGGAATGCCATCCCTAAAGACATCAGATCGGCCCCCTCCCTCCTGACATTTCGCAAGAAAGTCAAGACCTGGCTATTTGAGCAGGCATTTGCTGATGAAATATAAGGCTTAATGAGATATATGGAATGACGACGATGCGATGGAAACTGATTTCAACATGACGCTGAGACTGCAATTGTATGTTTTTAATTGTTAATTTGTTATATGGGTTTTTTGGGGGGGGTTGGCCTTGTTGCTTGTGTTGTATTGAGGGCAGAGACTGCCTGTGTAAACCGTCCCGAGTCGCCTTCGGGCTGAGAGGGGCGGTATAGAAACGTGACAAATAAATAAATAAATAAATAAAGTTTTTTCAGAACCATTAGCAATCATCTTTGAGAGTTCTTGGGGAATGGGAGAAGTCACAGCAGATTGGAGGAGGGCAAATGTGGTCCCTATCTTCAAGAAGGGGAAAAAAGGACAATCCAAACAATTACCAATGTCCGGTCAGCCTCACATTGATACCGGGCAAGATTCTGGAAAAGATTGTTAAGGAAGTGGTCTGCAAACACTTAGAAAGGAACGCAGTCATCCCTAATAGTCTATATGGAAGTATCAAAAACAAGTCATCCCAAGCTAATCTGATCTCTTTTTTCGATGGAGTTACAAGATGGGTAGATACAGGGAATGCTGTGGATAGAGTGTATCTGAATTTCAGGAAGGCCTTCCTTCGACAAGGTCTTCCACAGCCTTCTGGCAAACAAACTCATCAAATATGGGCTAGGCAAAAGTATGGTTAGGTGGATCTGTAATTGGTTAAGGGCAGGCATGTAGGGGGGCTAAGGGGGCTTCAGCCCCCCCCCCGAAATTCTCAGGGTGGTCTGCGAGAAGGCCTTACTGGTACATTATTTAAACTGTTATGTGCATTTATATCATGATCTGATCACCATGCTCATTATATCACACATTCATGGGGTTATTGGGATAACAATACAAAAGGTTGGTAGGGTAGATCCTCTTCCACCCAGTCTCAGCCCCCCCCCCCCCGAAACAAAATCCTGGCTACGGCCCTGGTTAAGGGAATGAACCCAGAGGGTGATTCTCTCCAATGCTTCCTCTTCATTCTGGAAAGAAGTGACATGTGGAGTGCCATAATTAGGGTTCTGTCCTGGGCCCGGTCCTGTTCCACATCTTTATTAATGACTTAGGGCCTAACACAAAGGACTTATTAGGAACATTTTGCATGGACAATAACAATGGACATGTCCTTTCAAACTTTGGCGGCGGCCCATTTGAAAGATATGTGTCCCTTGGGCACGCGCCTTCAGATCTCATAGCATGGCCATCTGAAGAACATGCCCCATGGTGATTTTGTCATTTCTCTCAAAGGGAAACATCCTGCCTTCGGAAAGCTTTAGATTTTCTATCTGACTCACTCATTGTTTCTACCCCCTTGGCCGAAACCAAGGACAAGATAACATCAATAGATCAATATCCTGGATTAAAAGAGGACTGGGGTCTGGCATCCACTCAAAAATGTTTATTCCCTTCACCTGGACAATACAGAAGTTAGCTTGAGGACTTTTAAAAGTAATCACTGGCACTTAGACAAACATTGGTCATTTTAATCCACTCATCATATCTTCCTGGTTCATTGTTTCCTGCTTGTATCACCTCCTTCGCTCCAATTGGCTGAGAGCCTGAAGAGGTGCTGGCCTCCTGATTCGCTGAGGCATGGCTAAGCCGGCCGTGCCTCCCTCCCAGCTGATGACTCCATCGAATCAGCTTGAAGCCGGCTGAGGGGTGGGGGGCAGGAAATTTGAACTTTGACAGCTCTGTATTTCTATTAAAATGTGTTGTATTGCCTTGCACTTTATGTCAGCTCTGGGCAAGTGAAATAAACAACTCAGTGGCGTTTCTTCAACTTGGTGGGATTTTATTTGGGAGAATTCAAGGAAAGTTTAATTGGGTTGCTTCCTATCTCGCCAGGGCTATATCGGACCCTTTTTGGTGGGTCTGACTGGCCTCTGCCTTCAAGGCCAGACCCCCAAATTCCTGCTCGATATCAATGTTACCTGGACTCACACTGTGTCCAATTCTGGGCACCACAATTGAAGGGAGATAATATTACTAATAATATTACAGTATAGTGGTACAGTACAATATAGTAATATATAATACTAATATTGTGCTGTGCTAATAATATATTGTATACATATATAATATTGATAATAATATTATAATGTAATACAATATAATAATACTACAATATAATAATTATATATTTTATTTTACATGTAATATTACTAATAATATTACAGTATAGTGGTATAGTACAATATGGGAATGTATGGTACTGATATTATGCTATGCTAATAATATAATATATTGTATTTACTTATAACTTGTAAGCCACTCTGAGTCCCCTTCAGGATGAGAAGGGTGGCATATAAATGTCGTAAATAAATAATAAATATTGAATATTAAGCTGGAATGTGTCCAGAGGAGGGCGATTCAAAGGATCAAGGGTCTGGAGACCAAGCCCTATAAGGAGCAGTTGAAAGAGCTAAGCATGTTTTGCCTGCAGAAGAGAAGGCTGAGAGGAAACATGATAAGGGTCATGGATCAAGAGGTGAGGGAAAGTCATAGGGAGGAGGGAGCAAGCTTGTGTTCATCTGTCCTGGAGACTAGGACACGGAACAATGGCTTCAAACCACAAGAAAGGTGATTCCACCTGAACATGAGGAAGAACTTCCTCACTGTAAGGAGAGCTGCTCAGCAGTGGAACTTTCTTTCTGCCCTGGGGTGAGGTGGAGGCTCCTTCTTTTGAGGCTTTTAAGCAGAGGCTGGGTGGCCATCTGTCAGGAGAGCTTTGAATGTGATTTCCCTGCTTCTTGGCAGAATGGGGTTGGCCTGGATTGCCCATGAGGTCTCTTCCAACTCTAGGATTGCAGGATTCTATGGTTTGTTCTGGCTGGTTGTTCTGTGTTTTGAACCCAACGGTAAATCAGGAGGGGATCACATCCTTCCTTTCTTCTGGGCAGCTTCCCATTGCTCCACTCACATAAATAGCGGTTGCTGCAGCTTCTCACTTCTACTTCTCTAGCCCCTGCTAGTTCCTTCCTATTTCTGTTGCAAACCTCTGCATCAGAGTTTTGCAAAACCCAATCCAGTAACCAGGCTCCAGTAACTTGGTTACAAGCCACAGCACAATTATCCTCCTGTCACTAGGTTGGATCCAGTTTGAAGAGTCCCCCTCCTCTATGCACATATTCAGAATGCTTTTCGGGAAACTGAAATCCCTTTATTCCAACCCACATTCTCCTGAAGAACTTTTCACATGGCAGACAAAAAGAAGGGTTATGTCAGGAGTTTGAGTGGGACCAATCAAAATGCCAAGATACCATGCAAGAGATTTCAGTCTCTCCAGAGCTTTTCAACATTATTCTAAAAGGTTTGTGAAGCACTTAAAACAGTGGGTTGCTGTAAGTCTTTTGGGCTGTGTGGCCATGTTCCAGAAGCATTCTCTCCTGATATTTCGCCTGCATCTATGGCAGGCATCCTCAGAGGTTGTGAGGTCCGAGGATGCTTGCTATAGATGCAGGCAAAATGTCAAGAGGGAATGCTTCTGGAACAGGGCCGTACAGCCCGAAAGACTTGCCGCAACCCAGTGATTCCAACCATGGAAACCTTCGACATTACTTAAAACACTGTTTCTCAACCTTCCTAATGCCACAACCCCTTAATACAGTTCTCCACATTGAGGTGATCCCCAAACATAAAATCATTTTTGTTGCTACTTCATAATTGTGATTTTGCTACTGTTATGAATCGAAATTGAAATATCTGATATGCAGGATGTATTTTCATTCACTGGACCAAATTTGGCAGAAATACCCAATACGCCCAAATTTGAATACTGGTGGGATTAGAGGGGTGTGTGTGTGATTTTGTCATTTGGGAGTTGTAGTTGCTGGGATTTATAGTTCACCTGCAATCAAAGAGCATTCTGAACCCCACCAATGATAGAATTGAGTCAAACTTCCCACACAGAACCCCCATGCCTTGAAGGAACTTGCTGGCATGAGCCTCCCTCCAGCCTCACGCTTTCCCTCACCCACACACAAGCGCACCATGCTGTCATGTGCCGAGCATGCCTGCTCTCCCCTCCCCACGTGGAGTCTCAGAAACAGTATTTCCCTTGGTGGAGGAGGGCTTTTGGTGGGAAGAATCACTGTCTGTTTCCAAAAAGAAAAAGAAGGACAAGTGAAGAGAGCTTCAGCCTTCTCTGCCAAACAGGTTCCTAAGACCATCAAAAATATGTGTTTTCTAGTGGTCTTTGGTGAACTCTCTGAAATCCGGTCGAGACCCCCCCCAGGGGGGTCCCAACCCAAAGTTGAGAAACTCTGACTTAAAAGGTTGTACACTTTAGTGGCTTTTCAGTTGACCCCCAACAATGATATTGCTGTTCCTCATGGACCAATAGGACTCCTTTCATTTTCTGCCTGACAGCTTGCTTCCCATGACTTTTGTCTCCTAATTGTGTCTGCCTTACTGTCCACATATGGCTTAGCAGTTCCCTGGGGCAAAGGTTGACACTTTTGCTGGTGACTTTCTGTGACTGTTCTTCATATTGTATGGCTAATGTTGTCCAAAGCCAGCTCAGCACCACAGATTAAGACTTGCACAATCCAGGTTCAAATCTTGGTGTGGTCAGGATGTTTGCAAGGTGGCTTTGAACCAGTCACAAACTTCTCAGCCTTCCATTTGGGCTGTTGCAAGGATCAATGAAAGAATCCATTTATTCATGTTTTTGTTCAAACAATAAATCCATGCCCGTGCCATCTCATTTTCGCCCTTAATATGCTGAAGTATGAAGAGACACAAGACTCTTATACAATGTATAATTATTATTAGGCCTACATAGCTCTTATAGTCAGGAAGTTCTTTCTGATGTTCAGGAACAACTTTCTGACAGTAAGCTGTTCAACAGTATGAAATAAAGTTTCATTCTTTCCATTTTCAGAAAGCAATGTGTCGCTATGTCAACCAGCTATGTGGACAATTTTGGATTTCGAAGCATTTCAAATGTTGAATTTGAAATGCTCCGGCTGCAATGATCCAAAAAGCTATAAACCAGCTCTGTTAACCTGGGGGTCGGGACACCTGGGGAAGTTATGAGGGGGTGTCAGAGGGGTCGCCAAAGACCACCAGAAAACACAGTATTTTCTGTTGGTCATGGGGGTTCTGTATGGGAAGTTGACCCAATTTTATCATTGGTGGGGTTATTTGATTGTAGGACTACAATATCAACCACTCCCAAATCTCAAGATCTGTTTCCCCCAAACGCCACCAGTGTTCACATTTGGGCATATTGAGTATTTGGGCCAAGTTTGGTCCAGATCCATCATTGTTTGAGTCCAGAGTGCTCTTTGGATGTAGGTGAACTACAAAACTCAAGGTCAATGCCCGCCAAACCCTTCCCCAGGCATGGGGCTCAGCCCCTCCCCCCGAAATTCTCAGTGTGGTCCGCGAAGGCCTTACTGTACATTATTTAAACTGCTATGTGTATTCATATCATGATCTGATTGCCATGTTCAATATATCCCATATGCATGGGGGGGGTATAACAATACAAGGGTTTTGCTAGGGTAGACTGCCTATGGACCCTCTAGAACATGTGGGCGTATCAGGTATTTGTGCCAAATTTGGTCCAGTGAATGTAAACACATCTTGCATATCAGATATTGACAATACGATTCATAACAGGAGCAAAATTACAGTTATGAAGTAGCAACAGAAATAATTTTATAGTTGGGGATCACCCCAACGTGAGGAACTGTATTAAGGGGTCGCGGCATGAGGAAGGTTGAGAAACACTGCCCTAAAGCTTTGGAGAGCTTTTGTTTGACCATTTCAAAGCACGCCGTTTCCGCTTTGCTCCTTTGGGAGCGCATTTTGTGCAACGCAGGACGGAACACAGATATTATAGAAGAAATGCAAGAGTTCTTTAATGGTAAAACCCTTACCCTAAGCCTAACCCTTAATCCTAAACCCTAACCCTAAACCAGTGGTTCTCAACTTGTGGGTTCCCAGATGTTTTGGCCTTCAATTCCCAGAAATCCTAACTGGCTGGGATTTCTGGGAATTCTAGGCCAAAACACCTGGGGGACCCATAGGTTGAGAACCACTGTCCTAAACCTTATCCTAACCCTCTCCTCCTTTCTATCTTTTCACCAAATGCAACTACAGACTATATTCCTCTTCGGCGTTGAGTATTTATGTCACAGCGGATAGGCAACAGAAATATAGAAGTTTAATTTCCCATCGGCCCAAAAACTCCAGTCTCTGTTCGTGTGAATGATGAAAACTCATTCAATCAAGGTCTTTGTATTGAATTGTATTTAACAATAACTGGCAAAACATCGAAAAACAACAGCCATCACAGCTACCTTTCCAAACATCCTTTCTCACAGATATTAAATCCCAATGACAAATCCCAACTGTCACTTTGTAACTGACATTCCTCAAGGTTCCATTTAGCAGTCTTGAGACAGCGCCATCTGGTGTCAAACATGTCACACTGCAGGTCATCTCAAACTGCGAAAATATATCTTGTGCTGACTCATGAATTGCTATTCAAAATGCAATAATCTGACAATTCCTGCCCTCAGTGTGCCGCTCTTATTCCCTTACGCACAAGTACTACACAAGAAAGGCAATATTCAGTGTGTGTGTGTGTGTGTGTATAAACAGTACTAGAGTAAGTATTCAATCATAAAGAACCCACAAAGCATACTATACCCGTTGCTGGATACAGGAAAGCACACAAAGTATTCAAAAGACGCAATGTCCAAATGGCGAATACTTCGGATTATATATCCATTCATTCACAATAGTGTGTTCTAGAAGGTCCATAGGCAGTCCAAAATAAATGTCTCTAGTCTGTAGATAGGCAATATATCCCAGAAAGTGCAAGGACCAAAAGAAGACTGGTGTATACTCCAAAATAAGGCAATTAGCAAGAGGCCAACGGGATGACGATGCCAGAGGTATTCGGGCCGCTTACAATCCGTTTCACTCCCGGGCGGAGCTTTATCAAGGCCTCCATGGTGATACCGTCGTCCTTATCGTCATTGGCCAGACCCATCTCGATGAGGGTCTCGTCGTTCTCCCGCTTACCCACTCGGTTCATGACTGCTCCGGGGAGGAAGGCAGGGAGCCTCCCGAAGCAGCCTGCGGCGGAGGTGGAGGACGCGGCCAGTACCGTTAATATATATATATATTTATACTGAATATTGCCTTTCTTGTGTAGTACTTGTGCGTTTACGCAACCCTTGCTCTGTTTACACGGCTCTTATTCCCATATTCACAACTGCCGTTGCGGACTGCGCATAACGCTCGGGGCTTCCGGACCCAGCTATCACGCTATCACCGCTCCCTGCTTGGGTGGTGATGGCATGATCGTCAGCGTAGATGAAAGCCTCGGTCCCCTTCTGGCAGTGGCTGGTCCTTTGTGTCACTGTGAAACATTGAAGGGAGCAAGCACACTTCCCTGAGGCATATGGGCCCTGTGTGGGTTCAATACAGCTGTGTGGAAGGGACTAGGGTTGCCAACTGTCCCTTATTCTGTCCCTTATTTTCAGCTCCTGTCCCTTATTTTCAGCCCCTGTATTGATGGGACAGGTGGCAGCATGAGGCAAGACTGGGCCAGTACATATACACACATACTTCCATCTTCCTCCTCCTCCATCCTGCTACCCCTTTTGGCTCCTCCCGTTTCCTCTCACCTCCCCGTGCATGGCCGGGAATTGTAGTCCAAGGCTGCCTCCTCTTGATTGAGAGGCGCGTGCGGCCCTTTTGGGCGGGATTCCATTTCCCAAGAGCCTTTGCTTCTGTGGGGAGGAGGAGGAGGAGGAAAAGGAAGAGGGAGAAGGGGGCCTGCCAGTCTTCATGGCGCCGCTGGTGAGCGGTTTGAGGGAGCTGCAGGTGCGACGCGGGGAGCTGCAGGTCCGCATGGAGCTGCTGATCATGGCGATCCAGAGCCCTTGCCCACCTCAACTGTGGGGCCGCCTTCACCGTTGACCAATGGGAGAGGAAGGAAGGTGACCCCCTGCCAGGCACACAAATCACAGCCACACCGGGGCTGAGAGGTGGGTGGGGGTCTCTGGAGGGCTTTTGAGCTAGACGGGCATCTGTCGAGAGGGCTTGGGTTGTGCCTTCTTGCAGAATGGCCCAAGTAGATGATATTGCCCTGAATGCATGCGAAAGAAGGATTCTGTTAGACACCAGTCTAAAGATCAGTCAACAGTGTGATGCCGCAGCTGAAAAAGCCAAGGCTGCATCAAAAGGAGTGTAGTTAGGGTTGCCTAACGTTTGATTTTCAAGTTTTTATGAAGTGTCCCTTATTTTTGCAAAAAATCCTGTATTTTTAGATAAATGTCCCTTATTTCTTATATCAAAAAGTGGCAACCCTAGTTTACGCAACCCTAGCTCTGTTTACAAGGCTCTTATTCCCTTATTCATAACCGCCATTGCGGACTGCGTGTAACGCTCGGGGCTTCCGGACCCAGCTATCACACTATCACCGCTCCCTGCTTGGGTGGTGATGGCACGATCGTCAGCGTAGTGTTTGAAAGCCTGGCACACGCGTCCCCTTCTGGCAGTGGCTGGTCCTTTGTGTCACTGTGAAACAAATTGAGCCTCTTCGCTTGGATTTGTTTTTTTTTTTTTTACTATTTTACTGGATTTTTTGAGAGTTGGCCTGCCTCTGTCGGTAACCCGGAAGCTCTGTCTGGCACGCCAGCAGGTTGCCACATAACACCTACCTTGCAGGATCTGCACTGGCTGCCAATTGAGCACCGGATTGCCTTCAAAGTGCTGGTTCTCACCTTTAAGGCCTTACACGGCCTGGGGCCAGCGTACCTGAGGGACCGTCTCACCCCATATTGTCCCCCGAGATCACTGCGCTCGGAGGACACCAACCTCCTAGCTGTACCCTCCATTAAAGTGGCCAAAAGGACAACTACCCGGCGAAGGGCCTTCTCGGTCGTTGCGCCGACTCTTTGGAATGCCCTTCCAGCAGCTACTCGGGCCATTCATGACCTGCTCCCGTTCAGGCGGGCGTGTAAAACCCACCTCTTCCGGCTCGCCTTTCAGGTGCAGGCCTAGTGGATTGCACCCTAGCTGGGAATAACCTATGTCCAGGCCGTGCTAATGGTGTTAAACTGTTTTTAATTGTTTTAAATGCTGCACTCTGTATTTTAACGATGTTTTTATTTCTTGTGTTCTATGCTGTATCTGTTTTTATATTGTTGCCTTTGGTTGTGAGCCGCCCCAGGTGGCGGCATAAAAGCTGAATCAATCAATCAATCAATCAATCAATCAATCAATCAGAGTTGCCTCTCCCCCCACCCCCCCAAGGAACTGTTTATAACAGCTTCATGACATCCATAGTTAACTGGAAGCAAGTTTCACTCAGGGTGAAATTTCACAAAGGTCTGGAGAACAAGCTCTATGAGGAGCGGCTTGAAGAGCTGGGCATGTTGAAGCCTGAAGAAGAGAAGACTGAGAGAAGACATGATAGCCGTGTATAAATATGTGAGAGGAAGTCATATATATGTTGTGTTCATCGAAACAGGCCCAGGTTTCACACTGAGTGTATAAGCTGGTGCAGAACGCAGCAGCGCGCCTGCTCTCAGGAGCTCCAAGATCTGCCCATGTAACCCCACTCCTGCACGAACTGCACTGGCTTCCTATTGAATTCCGGGTCGCCTTCAAGGTGTTAGTTCTAACTTTTAAGGCCTTATATGGTTTGGGGCCAGTGTACCTGAAGGAGCGGCTTACCCCATACGTGCCCAGAAGATCACTGCGTTCCGAGGGGCTCAATCTACTAGAGGTGCCTGGTATCAAGACCTACAGGTTGTCGAGTACGCAGCAGAGGGTGTTCACAGTAGCTGCGCCAAGCCTCTGGAACTCGCTGCCCGAGGAGACGCGAACCCTACGGGGCTTGATGGCATTTCGCAAGTCCGTAAAGACTTGGCTGTTCGGCCGCTGTAATTTGCCATCCTGCCGCGTCTTGCCACCGACATTGTTGCCGATCTGCTGGGTTTTTATTGTGGGGAGCGGGGTTTCATTGGTTTCAGAATGCTGTTTTATGTGCTTTACCTGTGTTTAGGGTTCCCATATGTCCCTTATTCTAAGGGATGTCCCTTATTTTGGCCCTAAAATTTGTGTCCTTTTTTTCAGGCCCTGTCCCTTATTTTTGAGTAGCAGGACAGGACTGGGCAGGGTTGACCAGAGGAAGGTGCGCGCTGTGGTTTCCATGGCAATGCCTGCCCAGGGATTCCAACTCGCAGGGCAGCCTGCGCCCCCGTTGGAAGGAAGAGGCGATACAGGACTTTTTCAAAGTACAGTAGACTAATTAACCGTTACCCAAGGGGAATGTTGGATCATGTTGGATAAAGATAGTTTCTGGTTGCTTGCTCTTAAAATAGGCCTAGCTGTGCATCCCAATACTAGACAATGCTGTGTATCCCATACTATACTATACCATTAACTATTGACATAATAATCATGAAGATGTACTGTCTTATAAAAAATATTTTATTTTAATGTTTAGACAGTGCACTTTTAAAGTCAGGTACTAAATACAGATGGAGAAAATTAGGTAGTTCTAATAATGTTTTTTTCGGCATGACAAAGCATGCAGAAACATACCATGTACTGTTAAGAGGGTGCAAGTCAGTTTCTTTTGTGAGTTTCAATCATTATCTTATTCTGTTAATAAAACTATTTCTACCTAATGTTTGAGTTCAAGTTTTTAATGAAGTGTCCCTTATTTTTGTGAAAAATCCCGTAAATGTCCCTTATTTCTTATATCAAAAAGTGGCAACCCTACCTGTGTTTTATCTGGTTTTGATTGTTGTAAACCGCTCTGGGCTCCGGAGAGAGCGGTCTACTAAATTGAATACATAAATACATTTAAAAACATATTAACTATATGTATGACTGTGTTAAGAGTGTCCTTTGGTGTCATTTTGGTTGGTGGTGTGCCCCAGGATTTTGTAAATGTAAAAAAAGTGCCCTGGCTCAAAAAAGGTTGAAAAACACTGCAACACAGCTGTGTGGAAGGGACCCTCAGTAATGGTTTTGTTGGTGTCTTTGGTCACCTTTCCCCCGAGCTTGAGGCCTTGGAGGCTAGCGCCCACGCCCCTCAGGTGGGCGGCTGGGACACTCCACCCCACCCCCTCAGACGCCAGGGCACATATTAACAACATGATTGGCTGCCAAAAGGGCGGATTTGCATAACTGCTGCACTGGCCAGCCAACATGAAAATTCGAACCATAAAAAACTGCCAAAACAGAATAAGGAAAAGGCCTGAGCCAATCCCCAACACAAACACCCAAATCACTTAAACGAAAATTTACACCCCAAAAAATCACAGACCACGCCCAAAATTGACAGTAAGGCTTCATTAACTTGATTTCCCTAACTAGCCCTCACTTACTGGGAAGCTTTCAAGTGCCACCTCGGAGTTGGTTGAGGTAGGCAGGATTTCCCTGGGTACTGGTTGTGGGGGGTCGGGAGCAGGTCAGGGTTTTGCCCTCCCTTCTGCTCGAGATCCCCGTGTACAACTGGTGGGCCACTGTGTGATACAGAATGCTGGACTAGATGGGCTGAGGTCTGATTCAGCATGGCTCTTCTTATGTTCTTAAGCTGTTTACGCTCTAAATTGACAGCAAGACTTCATTAACTTGATTTCCCTAACTAGGCCTCACTTACTGGGAAGCTGTTTAGGCTCTGAATTGACAGTAAGGCTTCATTAACTTGCTGTTCCTAACTAGGCCTCAGCTCATGGGACATTGTGTATGGCCTGAATTTACAGTAACCTACCTTGGCACACAGAGCCCCGACCATGCATGATGGGACTTGAAGTACCACCATGGAAAACGGATTTGTAGTACTTAAAACCCATCATTCCCCACAGACCACTGTGGCCCAGAACCAAGACCAATAAAGACCCAACTTGGCACACCATGCCCCCCATGACCCACACTCCATCCAACTGCAGTTTAGAGGAGGGCACACCGTCAGGGGCGGTCTAAGGTAATTTTAAATGGTAGGCGAACATTATTTTGGTGCCCCCAAAACATTGTTTTGCCCCCATGTAAAACAAATATACAATTATAATATCACAATACCATCAGTAGTATCATATTGTATCAATGTATATACAATATATTATACCATACTCATACTATATTATATCATAATTATATTATACTACATTACAATATAATTATATTATAATATATTGACATTATAATACAATATAATTTCATTTAAATAAATAATTTTATTTATTATTTTATAATAATAATATAATAATATTATTATTATAAAATAATAAATAAAATTATTTATTTAAATGAAATTATCCTCTACTAAATATTTTCATTACTCTATAAAACTCAAATAACCCAAAATAAAGTAAAATAAAATATTATATATTACTTTTTTGTACAATACCACTATACTGCAATATTGTTTGTAATATTACATGTAATATAAAATTACACTTCCTTCACTGATTCTTTTCTCCTTCCCGCAAAAGCTAAAGCGGAGACAAAATGAGAAGGGAAGCACTTCCTGCCTGCCCGATAGGGAGTGCTTTGCTTACAGGCTTCGTGCGCAAGGGAGCTACTGGGCATGCGCAGAGGTTTTTCGCAGATGTGCAGTTGCTCCTGCGCTCAACTTCAGTTCTGGAGCAACTGCGCCTGCGCGAAAAACCTCTTCGCGTGCCCAGAAGCGGCGCTGAACACACAAGGCCGGGGCCCAAAAGCAGGCAGCTGCGGCGCTGCCTGAAGAACATCGGCAGCGCCAGGATGGTGCCCCATGCAGCCAGGATGGCGCCCCCTTCCCAGATGGCGCCCTAGGCGGCCGCCTACTTGGCCTACCTTGTAGGACCGCCCCTGCACACCGTGGATGATTGGACTTTCTCGCATCTCCTAAAAAGGGCACAGCAACGCGTGCCGGGTACAGCTAATTAACTATATGTATGACTGTGTTAAGAGTGTTCTTTGGTGTCATTTTGGTTGGTGGTGTGCCCCAGGGTTTTGTAAATGTAAAAAAGTGCCCTGGCTCAAAAAAGGCTGAAAAACACTGCCACACAGCTGTGTGGAAGGGACCCTCAGTAATGGTTTTGTTGGTGTCTTTGGTCACCTTTCCCCCGAGCTTGAGGCCTTGGAGGCTAGCGCCCACGCCCCTCAGGTGGGCGGCTGGGACACTCCACCCCACCCCCTGGCGTCTGAGGGGGTGGGGTGGAGTGTCCCAGCCGCCCACCTGAGGGGCGTGGGCGCTAGCCTCCAAGGCCCTCCTCCCCGTCCGGAAAGGGGAGGGCTGTGGGAAGGCCAGAAGGAGGTGTGTGCCAATGAGCGCAGAGCTCGAGGAGGCGCCTTGAATGGGTAGCCTCTCCTCAGCGCAGCTTCGCCTCCTGAATGAAGAAGCCTCGCTTTCTCTCTCTCCAGCTCGCTTCGACCCGACCAGAGTGAAGGTAAATGGCCATCCTAAGGGGACTGGAGGATTGCGTGAGAAGGCATTTAGGGGCGAGTGCGTTCACCACAAAAGCGGGGGAAAGGAAGGAGGCCAGCGGCGTGTGTGCATTAGGGGAGCCTTCTCCTTTTCCTGTCTGAGACCTGCAGGTGTGTTTTTGTCGTGAGGGGTTCGTGTCGCTTTAAGGGACCGGGTGAGGGGAGAGGCTCTGCGCCCTCCTTCCCCTTTTGCGGCTTTTTCCCTCTGAGGGCGATTCAGGTACATACACACCCACCTTCCCTCCCGCGCGGGGCGCCTGATTGGTCCCCTCGCGAGCCCCCCCCGCCTCCTCTGCACAAGCCCCGCCCCTTTCACCACAAGCCCCGCCCCCTTTCACCACAAGCCCGCCCCCTTTTTTTCATTGTTAAGCATCAGCATAACAATTTAAAATATACGACTACTATTATTATATTTATTTGTACTCTGCTTGATCTCTCCCGAAAGGCTTAACATAAAAGCGTTCGCATACAATTTTAAAATATATTATTATTATTATATCTATTTATTTACGTCATTTTTACTCCGCCCATTTCAGCCCGAAGGCGACTCAGGGCGGCGTACAGGCCGGCAACAATTAGATGCCATATCTATATACGCATATCAATAAAAGCAATTATCTCTCTCGGCATTGCTTCGCGAACGAAGATTCTTAGGAAGGACTCCTATCCCACGCTTTTTACAAGCACGTTGATGACTAAAAAGGCCAATCTGAGATAGGCAAGTTTGGTTGCAGAAAGCACAGCAGGAAGTCTCCTTGACTGATGTTGTTTCCAAGTTGCGGTTCTTTCTGCGTTGTCGTTTCTCTTCGAGACCCTTTTGGCGTGTCTTCTCGAAAGAGGCCGCAGCATTGTGGATAGTGCGTCTCCATGCCTCCCGATGTGAGGCCAGGTGGACCATTGTTGATGATCAATCTGGCCGAGCCTGAGATGTTGTTTCAGGGAGTCCTTATATCTCTCTTTGGGGGCGCCTCTCTTGTGCTGACCGGTGGCGAGTTCACCATAGAGTAGTATCTTTGGGAGGCGGTGGTCCTCCATCCTAGAGACATGCCCTGCCCAGCGCAGCTGTGTTCTTAATAGCATAGCCTCAATGCTGGTGATCCCTCCTTGCTCAAGAACATCAACATTCGTCACATAGTCGGTCCAGTGTATATTTAGGATTGTGCGAAGACAGCGCTGATGAAAACGTTCGAGGAGTCGTAGGTGTTGGCGATAGGTGAACCATGTTTCAGACCCATAAAGGAGAGTAGACAGTACGATAGCTCTGTACACACTGATTTTGGTGCTTTGCCTCAGGTGCTTGTTGCTCCAGACTCTTTTGTGAAGCCTTCCAAATGCACTATATGCCTTTGCTAATCTGTGATCTATCTCTTTGTCAATCTTGGCGTCTGAAGAGATGATGCTTCCCAGGTAGGTGAACTGCTGAACAGACTTAAGCACAGATTTGCCTATGCTGACGTGGGGATGATGGTGTTCTTCCTGTGGTGCGGGCTGGTAGGGGACTTCCGTTTTCTTCAGGCCGACTTCCAGCCCGATCTAATATCCCTGGGAAGGGAGTTCCACAGCTGAGGGGCCACCACTGAGAAGGCTCTGCCTCTCGTCCCCGCCAGACGAGCCTGTGAGGCAGGCGGGATCGAGAGCAGGACCTCCTCAGAGGATCTCAAGTTCCTATTTATATATACTCCACTTTATCTCTCCCAAAGGAGACTCAAAGCAGCTTAACGTAAAAGCATTAGCATGCAATTTAAATATATTATTATTTTATTTATTTATATCCCGCTTGATCTCTCCTGAAAGAGATTCAAAGCAGCTCAACATAAAACGTTAGCATACAATTTAAAATATACTACTACTATTATATTTATTTATGCCCCGCTTGACCTATCCTGAAGGGCACTCGAAGTGGCTTAAATTTATTATTATTATTATTATTATTATTAAGTAGCTTAACATAAAAGAGCATACAATTTAAAATATATGATTATTATTTATTTATTTATACTCCGCTTTATCTCTCCCAAAAGAGACTCAAAGCGGCTTAACATAAAAGCATTAGCGTACAATTTAAAATATATGATGATTATTATTATATTTATTTATACACTGCTGGATCATTCCAGAAGGGGATTCAAAGCGGGATTAACATAAAAATATTAGCATACAATTTGAAATATATTATTATTGTTGTTATTATATTTATTTATACCCCACTTGACCCTTTCCAAAAGAGACTCAAAGCAGCGTGAAATAAAAACATTTGCATACAATAAAATATGCTATTATTATGTTTATTCATATTCCGCTTGATCTCTCCTGAAAGAGACTCAAAATGTCCTTTTCATGCACTTTATCTCACCCCTAAGTGAAAATTAAACCCCATCATTTGTCCCATCTGAATCACTCGCTAGTTACACTACTCCATCCCTCTCACCTAGGGTTTTACAATTTTATCCCTTGCATTTGGCCCAGCCCACTGTACTCAATTTTTATTATTGTATTATTTTATCTGGTATCCTGTGTTTGCCCTATTGTATTACTGTGTTATTGGTTGTATTTTTATTTGATGTTATTATTTGTTGTATGTATTTTATTTTGTTTGATGGTATTGCTGGGGAAGGGGAGGGGCGAAAAAAAGGGGGGAAGCGGCGACAAAAGGGGAGGTCTTTTTTCGCCACTTTCAGCGCTCCATCGGCCCCATGGCCAGTGGGGAGGGCGGGGTGGAAGCGAGCCCTTCACTCTTTCTCCCCCACCCTCCCCACTGGCCACGGGGCCGATGGAGCACTGAAAGGGAATGAAAGACCCACTGCCGCCTCCTCCTCCGCCATTTGGTTGTTATTGGCTGCTGGGAGGAGCCCGTTGGCGTGGGCCAATTGCTGCTGCTGCTGCTCCCTGGGCGCCGAGCCCGAGGAGGCCCCGCCATTTTAGGCGTTGAGTCAGCCCAGCTCGGGGCCCGGAGGCGGAGGAGGCGAGGAGGAGGACCGCGGCTGTTGTGCGAAGGCTGCAGTGCGAAGGCCTCCACGTCCTCTTCCTCTGAGTCGGACACCGGCGGAGCCTCTCCACCACCACGGAAGAAAACACGGCCTTCCCCAGTGGCGGAGGGAGCAGGAGAGCTCGGGGCTTCTGCGGGGAGAGCAGACCTCGCTTCTTCGTCCCCCTCAGGCCGCCTCTGCCCGTCCCCTCAGAGCCCTCTCTGGCGGCAGCGCTGCTTTCTTCCGCGGTGGCGAGGAGGCTTCGCCGGAGGACGCGGAGGCCTTTGCACTGCACTGTGTGTGTGGGTCAAAGCAAAGGGGGCAGGGCCAAAGAAGAGGGCAGCGTGACCCCTCCTAAATGGCCAATTGTTCACCACCCCCTTAAAGGGGTTCACCACCCCCCAAATTCCCCTGAGCCTCCCACCGCCTCCTTGGATCGCCTCACTGCCCACTGGGGAGCGGTACCGCCCACTTTGAGAATCAGTGATCTAGGGCTTTAAAGGTCATCACCAGCAATTTGAATTGTGCCTGGAAACAGACTGGCAGCCTGTGGAGTTCCTTCTAGAGGGGGGCTCCCCTCTCCCTGCCTCCACAACCAGTGACCAACCTGGCTGGAGTTCTTTGGACCAACTGGAGTTCCTTGCACTCTTCAGAGGCAGCCCCACATAGAGCACATTACAGTAATCCACATGGGATGTAATTAAGGCATGGACCACCGTGGCCAAATCTGGCTTCTCAAGGAATGGGCGCAGTTGGCACATCAGTTTTAATTGTGCAAAACCCTGACACCTGGACCTTCAGATTCAGTCTAAGAGGACCCCCAAACTGCAGGCATGTATCTTCAGGGAGAGTGGGACCCCATCCAGCACAGACTGGATCCCTAGTCACTGGTCTGCCTTCTGACTGACCAAGAGTATCTCTGTCTGGATTCAATTACAACGTGTTTGTCCACATCCAGTCCATTACTGATGACAGGCATTGGTCAGGACAGCTTTCTTGGCTTTAGGTGGAAAGGAGTAGTAGAGTTGGATGTCATCTGCATATATATCAAACAAACCGTAAGTATGAGAACCAAAAAATATGTTATATAAATCGTCTATTCATCAAGCATATAGCAAATCACAAAAAGTACACAATAATACAACAATATTTCACACAAACCAACACATACAATGGAAGATGTTTGAATTGCGTTGAAGGGTAAAAAGTTCAATGACATTAACCTAAATAGTATAGCAAAGTCAATGGAGTACCTCCCAAATGAGTCCCGGTCAATCGAAACTGAAATGGAGCTATTCTGTAGAAAAATCCGGGTCAAGGGTGTGTCCCATGCACATCCGAATTAAATGTGATAGTTTGACGTTCACGCAATCGGTACATTCTCGACCACAGGGTGGAATGAAGTATCTCCTGGTGGGAAAGGATATTCCACGGTGCAGATAGTTGTAGTGTTGAGCGGTGGAAAACAAATTCAAGCAGACATAGGATCCAAAAGGACACTTGGGCCAGCCGCTTACGGTGGAACTGCAAGGTCCGAACTGACCCGTTTCTCCTCGTAAAGAGGCTTTCTCAAAGTGGAAAAGTAGATAACCAGCTAAGTAGCAGGTGTCCTACTCATCTATAAAACATAGCAAGAAATAGTAAAGAGAATCCCATCTTACAACTGTAGAAAAAATAAATATACTATATATTATACATACCATGAAATAGAGTAACACATAGCATCGCAAAATGCGTCAGATTATTGACCCGAAGGTAAGTATTATCAGGTGATTGGGGATTATATAGACAATAATTGGGCTAACTGAGTTAGGTGTTTAGACCAGGAGATAATGACCACGCTGGAGGCCACAGCCCTGAGAAAGTTGGCTGCACCACTTCCTCTCTTGTCCTGCATCCGCCTCTGCTTTGTATTCACCTTTTCTCCCTCTTTTCTTTCTCTCTGCCTCCTTCCCCCCAAATAGGGCTATTATTTCTTCTTCTTTCCATCCCATATTGGGTCCAGGAATTTAAACTGGCCCCTTTCCACCTCTATTGTCGGCAGCACCCGGTTGTCCGGGAATTGGCTTCTCTTTCGTACGGAAATCCTGTTTTGTTTTTTTTGTTTTTTCCTGGGGGGGAGGTGGAGGGGAACAGGTTTCCATGGTGATGTTTCTTGTGCAGTGCTTCCCCCCCAGGCATGTTCTCCCCCCCAGTGTGTTTTTATTTCTATGGATTTCTATGAAGAGTCTTTGCAGCTTAGGAATCAAACACGTGCCTTAATGATTGGCTCTAGTCCTCCAGGTGTTTTGGACTTCATCTCCCAGAAGCCTTTACTGCATTGGCCAAAGATCAGGCATTGGGAGGGATAATGGCTAGAAACACATGGAAGGCCAAATTCCACACTGTTGAACAGGCCGCCTGCACAATATTATTAGTATTAGTGTGAGTATGATTGTGTTTATTTCTCGCTTTTTCTCTCCAAAGCGGCTCACCACTAAAGCATTGCAATACAATTTAAAACATACAAATATTAAAACTAGTCCCCCAGGTGTTTGGGTGACTCCAACTCCCAGAAGCCTTGGCCGGGTTGTCCAATGCTCAAGGTTTCTGGGAGCTGAAGTCTGAAAACCATGGAGGGACACAGATTGTGCAGGCCGGCTGTAGAAGGCCCTAAATCAGGCATGGGCCAACTTTGGCCCTCTGTGTGTTTTGGACTTCAAGTCCAAAACACCTAGAGCAGTGTTTCTCAACCAGTGTGCCGGGGCACACTAGTGTGCCGTGAGCGATCATCAGGTGTGCCGTGGGAAATTGAAACCTCCAGGGGGGGGGGGGGGAGTGTGTTGAGGTATAAAAACCCTAAGAAACCTACCTCAATAAAGACAGAAAATTTCAAACACTCCCCTCCCCACCCGTTGTCTACTTGGTCTCTCCCTCTCCATGCATTGGGAAGGCCTGCCTCCCTTTCCCCAAGTAGAGACCTCCTTTTGCCTCCTAGGGGTTCTGTGTGGGAAGTTTGGCCCAGTTCTATCATTGGTGGGGTTCAGAATGCTCTTTGGTTGTAGGGGAACTATAAATCCCAGCAACTACAACTCCCAAATGTCAAGGTCTACTTCCCCTGAACTCCATCTGTGTTCATATTTGGGCATATTGCCCAGTTTGGTCCTGATCCAACATTGTTTGAGTCCACAGTGCTCTCTGGATATAGGTGAACTACAACTCCAGAACACAAGGTCAATGCCTACCAAACTCATATAGCATTTTCTCTTGGTTATGGGAGTTTTGTGTGGGAAGTTTGTGTCTTTCTGCCATTCCTGCCAGGATATCTATGTTGAGTTCATCGAAACAGGCCCAGGTTTCATACTGACTGTATAAATACATTTTAAAAACATATTAAATATATGTATTCCTGTGATAGAGTGTCATTTTGTGTCATTTTGGTTGGTGGTGTGCCCTAGGATTTTGCAAATGTAAAAAGTGTGCCCTGGCTCAAAAAAGGTTGGAAAACACTGACCTAGAGGGCTGAAGTTAGCCTTTACCTGCCCTAGATTTAGTTTCCGACCCCATTTGTTAGGACTAGGAAAGATCCCTGTCTGAAACAAGAGAATAGGATTTTGGGGGAGGGAAATCAATGTTGCAAAGCTGAGTTTGTACCTGTGCAGCTCTGGGCCCAAGAAGCAGACACCCGCTCCTCAGGTGGAATGGATGGAGGCTGCTGTCACTGATAGCCTCTCCATATCACACAGATGAAAACTAGGATGCATGTCACCAAGCAGCAAAAGGGATGTAGTTGGCCAAAGTTAGGAAAGGACACACAACGGGAAGCTGCATCTGTTTGCCTTATCGTGAGGCCCCTTCCACACAGCTGTATCAAATCCACATTAAATTGGATTATATGGCAGTGTGGGGTCAGATTTTTTAAAATTTGTGTGATGAGTGACTTGAGAAACTGCAAGTCGCTTCTGGTGTGAGAGAATTGGCTGTCTGCAAGGACATTGCCCAGGGGACATCTGAATGTTTGATGTTTTGCCATCCTTGTGGAAAGCTTATCTCATGTCCCCTCATCAGGAGCTGGAGCTAACAGGGAGCTCAACCAGCTCTTCCCAGATTCGAACCACTGACCTATTGGTCAGCAGTCCTGCTGGCACAAGGGTTTAACTCATTGCGCCAGCGGGGGCTCAGATAAACCAGTTCAAAGCAGATATTGTGAATGATCTGCCTTGATATTCTTGGTTATATGGCTGTGTGGAAGGGCCCCCCCTTTTGTCTCCTTTGCTGAATTAATGGAATATAGACTATAGGCCCTCCCTGAGTTACAAACATCCAACGTGCAAATGACTCCTAATTAAGAATGGGGCTGAGACAAGATGAAGTGGGAGAAATCTACCCTTTGGAAGGGAAATACAGTCTTTGAAAGAGTTCTTATCATGGGAAAAAGGGGTGACTGCATTGAAGCTTTACCACCAATCCTTGTTTCCATAACAAGTCATTTTCCCTCAAAACCCAATTATCACAAAATCCAAAGTGAAGGGAAATCATCTGAACAGGGGCACAGGCAGCAAAACAAACACCACCCTTCCCTATGCTATCCCCTGGTGGCACAATGGGTTAAACCGCTGAGCTGCTGAACTTGCTAACCGAAAGGTTGGTGGTTTGAATCTGGGGAGAGGGGTGAGCTCCTGCTGTTAGGCCCAACTTCTGCGAACCTAGCAGTTTGAAAACTTGCAAGTGTGAGAAGATCAATAGGTACCGCTTTTGCGGGAAGCTAACGGCACTTCATGCAGTCATGCTGGCCACATGATCTTGTAGGTGTCTACAGACAACGCCGGCACTTTGGCTTAGAAATGGAGATGAACACCACCCCTCAGAGTTGGATACGACTAGACTTAATGTCAAGGAGTAACCTTTTACATTCCCCCAAAAGTAGGATTTAAGCCAGGTATCATGAGATTTCAAACAATATAAACAAAAGCACGCAAAGAAGTAGTTAAATGAAGTTAAAATACCAATAACATTTAAAGCTATTTGAGACATTCTGGAAAGAGTAAAAAAAAAGTTCAGCACTCGAATTAAAAATATTCCTTAAAAATAGTTTCTGAATTTAAAAAAAGGATAGTCATAGTATTAAGAAAAGAAAAAAATTAAAAGAATAAAACAAAAAACTGAATAATAAATTTTAAAAATATAAAATTAAAAAATAAACTAAACAGAGAAGGAAAATAGAGGGGGGGAAAAGAAAAGAAGGAGTTAAAATCATTATGTTGACTTTCTGATATCTTCCAGAGTATCCTTTTTTTGCATTTTAAAATTGTAAAAATTTCAATAAAGATTACATTAAAGATAGTTTCTGAATTGCTGTAACAAATCAGTGTCACTAATGTCCTAGAGCAGAGCTTTCCAAACTTTTCATGTTGGGGCCCGGTTTTTGAGGCATGTGCCTCCTTTCTCAACATGGTCATTCAGTTTTACTAGCAAACTGGAGGCTAAACCAACCCCTTATAAGAGTTTCGTACAATACATAAAAGTTTCTTAGAAACTTTACTGTGACAATGAAGTTTGGACATTTTCCCTTTATGCTTCTTATACATAGGTACTACAGTTGCTTTCCTGTAAAGCTGCTCCATGTGGTTCATGGCAAACATTATAGCCAACAGATTTACTTTGCTTAGTGAGAAACGTATCAATTTTAGTGGGACTGCAAGCCACTCAAGAAATTTGTGTCAATTACAAAGGTTTTAATAGTATCTAAACTTTTGTCGTGATTGGAGTTTTTTAAACAGAGACTGGTCGGCATGGTTTGATTGTGCATTCCTCTCTGGCTGAAGGGGGTTGGGCTAGATGCCCTCTAGGGCAGGCATGGGCAAACTTCAGCTCTCCAGGAGTTTTGGACCTCAACTCCCACAATTCCTAACAGCTTCAGGCCCCTTCCATTTACCCCTTAGCTGCTGTTCGCCTGGGCTCTTCAGAGCAGACAACTTTGTTAAGCAATCTTGTTTATAACCAACTCTCAAGTTTGGTTATGTTTTTGAATGGATTTTTGACTTGTTTATGTTCCTGTTTTCATGCTATGGATTATTGACTGTGCTTTGACTCCTTGTATTTTCATGTACCTTGTTATTTTGATTTTCACGTATCTTGTTCTTGGATTTTTTGTATTTTGATATCTTGTATTTTCATGGACATTACCAGGTTGGACTTTTGATCTTTGTATTTTGGACTTTTGCTATTTTATAGCACCTTTTCTATTGTCTTTTGGGAAATACCGTTTTCCTTTTTGTGTTTTCCTTTTGTAACTAAACTTCTGTAGTTAGCAGGTACTGGACTCTGTTTTATGCTGGGTAAAGCTGTTCTTGACCTAGTGTGCAACAATTTCTCAGTTATTTATTTATTTATTTACTTTATTTTATTCCGCTCTTCTCACCCCGAAGGGGACTCAGAGCGGATTACAGGTACACATACTTAGCAGACAATCCCTGCCGTTTCCACATACACAGTACACACTGTACACAGTACACACAGTACACACATATAGACGAACAGAGGCAAACTCTGGCCACCAGGGGGAGCTGACACACTCCTCATCTCTCAGCGTTCCCAGCATCCCTTGTTGTTCCTTCCACATTCCTCAGTGTTCCTGGTGTTCTTTAATGGCCTCATAAATCAGTCAAAATTTGCCTCCCCACTTAATGTGGTATCTTAATCTCCTACTTGACAGATGCAACTGTCTTTCGGGCTGCAAAGGTCGACAGCAGGCTACGCTTAAAGGTCGAGCACCCACCTCAACCCAGGCAGGCCTCAAATTCATGACCTACAGGTCAGAGAGATCTTATGCAGATGACACTTAGCCAGCTGCGCCGAATTCCCACTTGTGCTTTCTCTTATGTGGTCACCCTCAATTTCTCTGCATTGATCATATAGTCGTTCTCAATTGTACACACATTACTGAATAATAACACTATGTAACAAAATTTGAAATATTTTCTGTTCCTGTTTTGAAAGTTATTTTCTGTTTAATTGTGCAGTACTTACTTTGAAAGTAGTTGTTCTACTCCAGAAACTTCATTTTTGTGGCTGCCACAACCTGTGTTGAATTAGTTGAGACTCTATGAGATATTATTTGAAAAACTAGAGCAAAATGTGCTGCAGGATGTCCCACAAAAACAAAGGTTTTGCAGTTTATTAAACCTTTTTTGAATTTTTGTGATAGAACCAACTAGGAAGTAAGCCAGGAACAAAAACCTTGTTGCCCAGTGTAATTGCATCCAGGGGTCTGACTCCATTTATGTGCCCTTTTACTTTTGCTTCTCATCTGTCTTTTGTTGTGTGAAGAGTTGTATTTGTCAGCCATTGATGCACCTCTTCATTTTAAAGTTGCAAATAGCTTTTTTTTCTATTCCTCCCTGACATTATTATTGACATTTTTAATTGGGCCCTCCTTCTAGGTGTTTTGGACTTCAACTCCCATAATTCCTAATAGTCTCAGACCCCTTCCTTTCCCCCCTCAGCTGTTTAAGCGGAAAGGGAAAAGGAAAGGGCCATAGTCTGTTAGGAATTGTGGAAATTGGAGCCCAAAATGCCTGGGGGTGGGGGGAAAAGTTTGCCCATGCCTGAGGTAGATGCTCTTCAGATATTGGGGAAATGGATGCAAACCATACTCATGTCAAAGGCTTTCATGGTCAGAATAACTGGGTTGATGTGAGTTTTTCAAGCTGTATGGCTATGTTCTGGCAGCATTCTCTCCTGACGTTTTGCCTGCTGCTGTGGCTAATGGCATCTTCAGAGGTTCTATTCGAAGTGAGACAAGTGGGGTGTATCGATACCTGTGGAATAATGTTCATGGTGGGAGGAAAGAATCCTTGTCTGTTGAAGCAGGTGTGAATGTTGCAGTTAGCAAGCTTTAATACCACTGAGTAGCCACAAAGCTGCAAAGTCAGTATCTGCATAGAGATAGCCTGGCCTCTGTTGTCTGGAGGCATCCCCTGTTTGGGAGGTGTTCACTAGCATTGTCCGTCCGTCCCCCCCGCCCCACTTATTTGGTGCCAGGGTATTTTTTTAAATGCTGAGTTCACATTTTGCTTGCCTTGGTATGGGCATTTGAACCATTTATTTACACGGATGCTCTATCCAGATGGAGGGGGGAAAGAAAAGGGCCCGAGGCTGTTAGGAATTGTGGGAGTTGAAGTCCAAACTGTTATTTTTTTGTTCTACCAGGT
This sequence comes from Anolis apletophallus, assembly GCA_030556195.1. Lineage (NCBI taxonomy): Eukaryota > Metazoa > Chordata > Lepidosauria > Squamata > Anolidae > Anolis > Anolis apletophallus. The sequence goes on along the minus strand of JARBWK010000011.1, from coordinate 49,075,276 downwards.
TTAGCTTCCCCTAATTTAGTGTTTCCCAACCAGTGTGCCGTGGCACACTAGTGTGCTGTGAGCGATCATCAGGTGTGCTGTGGGAAATTGGAACCTCCAAGGCCCTTTCTTCCCCCTCCTGCCGAACACTTTTTCTTCTCCACTCGAACTCCCTTCTTCCCAGCCTTGCTCTGCTCGCTTTGCCTCGCTTTGCTCTGGGGCGAGTCTGCGCAGTAGCGCCCGCACGGCTCACGTCTTCTTCCCTCCCTCCCCCCTCCCCTCCTGAACACGTTCATGCTGCCCCCTCGGATCAAAATGGCAGCAGAAGCGGTAGTGTAGAAGAAAAAGTAAGTGTTCGGCAGGAGGGGGAAGAAAGGCCACGAAGGGGAAGGGGGAGGAAGAGGTCTCTGTCGAAAGCTGGCATTGGCAAACTTGGACCTTTCAGGTGTTTTGGACTCCAACTCCCACCATTCCTAGCAGCCTCAGGCCCTTTTCCTTTTCCCCCTCAGCAATTTAAGCAGGAAAGAGCCTCAGGCTGTTAGGAATGGTGGGAGTTGAAGTCCAAAGCACCCAGAGGGCCAAAGTTTTCCCATGCCTGTTTTAGGGACCTTAAAGTGGTGAACCTCCTTCCAACATTGTGATTCTGGATAGAAAACAAACAACAACATAACATAACATTGTTTGTGTCCACAGTGCTCTTTGGGTGTAGGTGAACTACAACTTCCGAACTCAAGGTCAATTCCCAAGCAAACCCTTTCAGTACTTTCTCTTGGTAATGAGCGTTCAATATGCCAAGTTTGGTTCAATTCCATTATTGCAAGAGTTCAGGATGCTCTTTGATTGTGTGTTAACTATAAATCCCAGAAACTGTAACTCCCAAATGTCAAGGTCTATTTTTCTCAAACTCCATCTGTGTTCACATTTGGGCATATTGAGTATTCATGCCAAGTTTGGTCCTGATCCAACATTGTTTGAGTCCACAGTGCTCTCTGGATATAGGTGAACTACAACTCCAAAACCCACCAAACTCTTATAGTATTTTCTCTTGGTTATGGGAGTCTGTGTGGGAAGTTTGTGTCTTTCTGCCATTCCTGCCAGGATATCTATGTTGTGTTCATCGAAACAGGCCCAGGTTTCACACTGAGTGTATAAATACATTTAAAAACATATTAACGATATGTATTACTGTGTTAGAGTGTCATTTTGTGTCATTTTGGTTGGTGGTGTGCCCCAGGATTTTGTAAATGTAAAAAATGTGCTGCGGCTCAAAAAAGGTTGAAAAACACTCCCTAATTTATGTTTCTCACATTCAATGTTATTGTTATATGTGTTGTGCATGTTTGGACTCTTCTTTACATCTGAGCCTATTGGCAGCTGAACATCCTTTCTGCTTGGATCCAGCTGTATTATTAGACCCAGTGCAGCGCATACATAGAATTATAGAATCACAGAATCATCAACCCAGTGCTGGTGAGAATATGCTTTTTTTTGAATTTCTGATTTCTCCTAATTTTACTCAATCGATGAAATGCCAATTTTATTTATACGGCTGGAATTTATAATCTGTTTCATTTATAATCAATAAGGGATTTAGTTGATTGAGCAGTGGTGCTGAATACAAAATGCATGTCTACTGATATAGTTATTTGCTGATTATATTCATGCCTTACTATACAGGGGCAAGGAAATAATATGGACCTCATTGAATATCGGATGATAGGACAGTTTTGGGGGGATTATGTTGTAAATTGTTTCAGGCTGCTTCCAATAATTTGGAAAGACTCTTAACCACTTGTTTGCTCAGTAGGACAATGCATTTCTTTGCCGATAAATGTCTTTAATCAGCTGTAGTGTCTCAAGGATTCTCAGAGTTGCAACTCTTAAAACTAACTGATCTGCCAGGTTTCCCATAATTTGAAAACAAAAGATAATGGTTGCTTAGTTAGGGTAAATCCTTCCAGGGAAAAATGCTTCATGCCATGAACACAGACAAAATTTATATAACACTTGCATTTGGTAATCGATGTGCAAAGGTACACGTTTTAAAATATTTGCTCAAAATAGCAATGTAGCAGGGGCTGTGGTGGTGCAGCAGGTTACACCGCTAAATTGCAGAACTTGCTGACTGGAAAGTCAATAGTTCAAATCCAGAGGGTGGGGTGAGCTCCTGCTGTTAGCCCCAGCTTCTGCCAACCTAGCAGCTTGAAAACATGCAAATGTGAGTAGATCAATAGGTACTGCTTTGGTGGGAAGGTAACAATGCTTCATGCAGTCATCCTGGCCACATGACCTTGGAGCTGTCTATGGACAATGCCACCTATTCAGCTTAGAAATGAAGATGAGCACCAACCCCCAGAGTTGAACATAACTAGACTTAATGCCAAAGGGAAACCTTTACCTTAAATAGAAATGCAGCACATGCCTGCGCATGGGGAAGGCTATGACCAGGGTAGCTCCATGCCTGCTCCATGGTCTGCTCTCCAGGAGTGAAATGTGCATAGGCAGTTCCAACATGTCCTCCAACATTTCAGAGATGAAAACAAAGACACACGTGGCCAAAAATATCAGTTTGGCCAGGGTGTCAAAAATTTTCAACAAGGGAGATCACAGAATCCAGGAGAGACTGTATTTATTTATTTATTTATTTATTTATTTATTTATTTATTTACATTTCTATACTGCCCCTCTCAGCCCGAAGATGACTCGGGGCGGTTTACACAAGGCAGTCTCTGCCCTCCAATAAAAACACGAGCAAAACAATCCAAACAATAACCATATAACACAACAATTCGCAATTAAATCATACAATGACAGTCTCAGCGTCATGTTGAAATCACTTTCCGTCACATCGTCGTCATTCCATATATCTAATTAAACCGTTATATTTCATCATCAAATGCCTGGTCAAACAGCCAGGTCTTGACTTTCTTGCGAAATGTCAGGAGGGAGGGGGCCGATCTGATGTCACTAGGGAGGGCGTTCCAAAGCCGAGGAGCCACCACTGAAAAGGCCCTGTAGTCATCTGCTTTTGCATGAATTTCCTAGGAAGGATGAAATTCCACCCTCTCCACTCTCCTTCTGCTGAGTTAGCTGAGTGCAAACTATTCTGGCTCCTTTTCTTCAAATGGACTTGGTCTGCACTTGTTACTATCTAATGATGAAATGAAGCTTTTGATCTAAAAGGGTGTTGTTGGAATTCGTTTTTGTTACCTTTCTATTTCTTACATATATGGTATCCTTCTGGGCCAGCTCTCTGCATTGCAGTGGGTCCACTTGTACCTGGAGGGTTGGCCCCAGAAGGGGATGCCCACTTGGTTCTATTCTATCCCCTATGCTTTTTAAACATCTACATGAAACTGCTGGTTGAGGTCATCTGGAGTTTTGGAGTTCAAAACTATTTTTCATTTCCACCACAAGCCAGGGAAGTCTCCTGAGTCCTGAACCAGTGACTGACAGCTGTGACGAGCTGGGTGAGGGCTAACAAACTGAAGCTTAATCCAGACAAGACAGAGGTCCTCCTGGTCAGTCGCAAGGCCAAAAAGGGTATTGTGTGGCAATGGTTCTGGCCCATCTTACCAGTCTGAACATATATCCTGCTATGAACCATTGCAAAGTCTAAGATCAGTGGGAGATTCCCTGCTCTCAGTCCCACCATCTTCACAAGCGCGACTGGTGGAGATAAGAGACAGGGCCTTCTTGGTATGGATCTCCCTTTTCCAGTGACATTAGATTGGCACCCTCCCTCTTATCCTTGAGATTGAAACTCAAAACCTGGTTGTGGGACCAAGCATTCAAACAGTAGAGGCAGCAATTTAGAATGAGACCCAATTTGTGTGAATGACAATGGACTGACCTGGACTATGATTTCAAACCTGTGTGCTTTCAACAATGTTTTAGTAACTTTAAAACATTAACAAATTGTTTTAATTGCTTTTATCATTTATTACTGTTGTTGGCATTGAATGAAAGCCTGTTATGAAGCCACCCTGGGTCCCCCTCCGGGGGTGAGAAGGACGGGATACAAACATATGAAATAAATAAATAAACCTGTGCTGGATGGGGTCACACCCCCCCTGAGGACACAGGTCCGCAGTCTGAGAATCCTCCAAGTATCAGCAGTGGCCATGAGGGCCTTTGCACAATTAAAACTTTTACACCCGCTGCGGCCGTACCTCAAGAAGCCAGGCTTGGCCATGATGGTCCACGCCTTAGGTACATCAAGATTGGATTATGGCAATGCACTCTACGTGGGGCTGCCTCTGAAGACAGTCTGGAAGCTTCAATTAGTGCAAAGATCTGCAGCCAGACTGCCTATAGGGGCAGGTTGTAGGGAATATACGTTCCCCCTCTTACGTTCCCCCCTCAATTTGCGCCCTGTCTTTGTGATTTTAGATATCTAGTTGTATATTGGGTTTTTTTATTTATATGTATGTATTTTTATTGTGTTTATTGCTGATGTTTTGATTTTATTTTATTGTAATTTGTTGTTTGGGCTTGGCCTCATGTGAACCACCCCAAGTCCCCATTGGGGAGATGGGGGCGGGGTATAAATAAAGATTATTATTATTACTATTATTATTCTGGGGCCAATTCAAAATGCAGGTTATTACCTACAAAGCCGTATATGACTCGGGTCCTGCCTATTTATGTGACTGAATCTCTCCCTATGAACTTGTTTGGACCTTAAGATCAGCTTGGGAGGCCCTCCTCTCGATCCCACCTCCCTTACAAGCGATGTTGGTGGAGACGAGGGTGAGGGCCTTCTTGATAGTGGCCCCTGACTCTGGTATACTCTCCCCAGGGAAATAAGACAAGCACCCACTTTGTTAATTTTTAGGAAGGAGCTAAAAACTTGGCTATTTAAGCAAGCCTTTGAGAATGGCTAGACTGTATTGGTAACTATCGGACAGGATTTGAATGACCATGAGATCATAATAATCACTGCTGGATAGCTCGATAATAGGAATGACTGGTTTAGGTGATATATATCTAGATTGTTTTTAAGGTGTAAATAGCTTTTAAATTGTTATTTATTAATACTTAGTGTTATTTTAAATTGTACTAAATGATAATTGTTTATTGTTATTATTGTTCATTATTTACTGCTAGATTATTTTTGTATTTGTTGCTTGCTGTAAGCTATCCTGAGTCCCTTCGGGGAGAGGGGGCGGGGTATAAATAAAACTAATAATTAATTATTATTATGATTATTGAGTTGTTGTAAGTTTTATGGGCTGTATGGCCATGTTCCAGAAGCATTCTCTCCTTACATTTCGCCTGTAACTATGGCAGGCATCCTCAGAGGTTGTGCGGTCTGTTGGAAACTAGGAAAATGGGGTTTATACTGTATATCTGTGGAAGGTCCAGGGTGGGAGAAAGAACTCTTGTCTGTTGGAGGTAGGTGTGAATGTTTCAATTGGCCACCTTGATTAGCATTTAATGGGCTAGCAGTTTCAAGGTCTGGCTTCTTACTACCTGGGGGAAATCCTTTGTTGTTGTTGCTGCTGCTGTCGGTATTATTATTATTATTATTAGAAACACAAGATGAGTACACAGAAAACAAGATCACTATGCTGGCTGTTGTATTAGATCACATGTCGGACACTTCCCAAGTGTCTAGGACTGTGTGATGTATTGGCAAATAATGCGAGCAAATCCCAATAGGGTGGCCTTTTGCAGCTGAAAGATGGTAATTTTGTCAGCGTTGATTGTGTTTAAGTGCAGGCCAAGGTTTTTAGGCACTGCACCCAGTGTGTCGATCACCACTGGGACCACCTTTGCTGGCTTGTGCCAGAGTCTTTGCAGTTCGAACTTTAAATCCTCGTATTGTGTCAGCTTTTCTAGTTGTTTCTCTTCAGTCCTACTGTTGCCTGGGATTGCAACATCGACGATCCATACTTGGTTTTTTAACACGATTGTAAGGTCAGGAGTATTGTGCACAAAAATTCTATCAATTTGAATTCAGAAGTCCCAGAGTAGTTTGACGTGTTGATTTTCTGTAACCTTTCAGGCTTGTGATCCCACCTGTATTTGTGGCACAAGTTCCAATGAATCATCTGATCAATGGTGTTATGCCTCTGCTTGTAGTCTGTCCGTGCGATCATCTTGTAGCAGCTGAGGATGTGATCTATTGCTTCATTTGCTTCCTTGCTGAGCCTATACTTGGGATCTGTTATCAACTTTTCAGTTTTGGCTTTGATGGCATTTGTTCTAATGGCTTGTTCTTGGGCTGCCAGAATCAGGCCCTCCATATTATTATTATTATTATTATTATTATGAAAGCTGAAAGCATGTTACATTTTGTACAGTATTTGTGGATTAATTTGGGTGCACAAACCACCTGGTAAAGTATGCTGCATTGTATTAATAGCATGGACATGTTTTAAACTGAGGCATTTGCCTGAGAGATACTCATGACCTGCAGCCTCCGTTTGCATGTGTCGTGCAAGCAGATGCCTCCATTTCTCAACATATGTGAGCTGTTCAGAAATGCCATTGAATACACACAGTATGTACTCAGGAAATCACCAAGTACAAGATGTAGCATTTGAAATAACCCCCGCGATTCTTTCTTGTACCCAAGACATTTCTCTGCCTATTTGAGGCTTTCAGTGACATCTGGGAAGTGTGAGGTTCTGCAGTTTTTAATGGAATTCATAAAAGCATTCATTTAACCTTCCTTGTAAAAACTAAATGTGAAAGGAATTGCTGCTCAATGATCATTCTTTGTGCAAACTGTTTCATGATACCGATCACAGTCCTTCAGTGAATGGAATCATAAAAGCTGGTCCTGCAGGTCAACTCCCTGCTCGACGCAGGAAATCCTCAGCTGCATCTCCTTCCCAAACACATTTTCTTTCAAGACCCTGTTTGAGAGGAAAGTGCTATTCATGGGAGTTTCCAGGAGAAGCAGTTGCCCTTATTGCGCAAAACCAAAGGATTTTGGCAAAAGTTCTGCAAGGAGAGAGATGAACTTTACTTCTGGCACACTGCTATATTTTTGTGGAATCACCCGCAAGTGAGGGTTATTTTGAGCCTAACAGCTCTTGATTCCTAACAAGAATTCCAAACATATTGCCTGAAAAACTCACAACAAAACAGTTTATAGAGCTTGTTTATGATTTGTTATATGTTATCCTCGGCATTGAATGTTTTCCACTGTGTTTTATTTTGTTTTATTGAGTCCCTCCAGGGAGTTAGAGCGGGCTATAAATAAATAAATAATAATCATCATCATCATTATCATAAGCAAGTTTCACCTAGTCCTGTCTTTTGTTGCAATAGAAAATCAGTCTTTGCTCTCTTCCTTATTTATTTATTTATTTATTTATTTATTTATTTATTCAGTTTTATATTCCGCTCCTCCCAGCAGGCTCGGGGCGGATCACAGCAACATGGCAGTCAGTAGATCCAATATTCAAACCTTGACTTCACTGTGAACCATGCATTGCACAGCTCTGCCCATGCCCACACGGGCTTCTAAATTCCTAAAAGTAAAGTTAAAGGTTTCCCCTGACATTAAGTCTAGTCGTGTCCAACTCTGGGGAGTGGTGCACATCTCCAAATAGCAGCTATTAGGATGAGAATATATAGAATGGTTTTATATGCATAGCTGCAGTTAACCAGCTAAAACATAACCAGCTAAATATTGCTCCTAAACTGTATCGGAGCACTCTCTGCTTGCCTGCCTTTAAAGAGGAAAGAGGGATCAGAGGAAGGAAAACAGTACATCCTTTGGAACCTGCTCCCTTAAGCAGCAGATTTGCACTGTTTCATGTTCAGGCCAGTCCTGGCTGCTTGCCACAGTTTCGGCTGGATGCATCATTCAACGTTAGTGACTCCCGAAGCTTCTGTTGCACAGGAAGCTGTGGAGAGAGGCAATGCTTACCAGAGACTGAATGAGCACCTTCCTGTCTCTGCTCCTGACTCACTCCATGGCCTTGAGCAAGATGTTTCCTCTTCCTGCTCCACTCTTATTCCACCCTCTTCCTACAAAGGCCAGGAATTCGCTCAGCCTCTTCTCCTTTGGACACCCTCTGGATCCTTGTGCGGAAATCTTTTGCTAAACATTCTTGGGGAAGTACAAAAGGCCAAAAAACAAAGGGAAAGGAGAGGAAGAAGTGTGATGTGTCCTACAACAGAGGAAGAAGTAATACTCACAGAGGAGTTTTTCAATTTTTTTTCATTCCATGGTGCATTCTGTTATATACATAAGATTCACTTCACCTGTAGTGAATATTTGGAGCCTGACATAATATGCACACATTGATGCCAATAGGGCCTACTTTCCTCTTTTTCTGTACTTACTGTTCCAATTAGAGGTGAGCAATTTCTGTCCCTTCAGATATTGCATTGCAACTCGCATCAACCCTAGCCATGATATTTAGTGGTGGGGGATGCTGGCCATTGCACATTTGGAAGGACAGAAATTGCCATCCTCTGATAACCTAAAGAAGTTCATAAATCCTTATTGCCATCTGTTTTGCAGTAGAGACTCTGCTTTGATAGTGGTACCTTGGCTGTGCAATATTGAATGCTGTGGTGGCATTTTTAAAAAATTAAACAAATGAAAAATAGTGTGATTCTATGCAGGCCAACATGGACATATAGGCGCTGTCTTCAAAGGCCTGTCAGCAGCTTATAATATTGTAAATCATTGCCTCAACCTGAGAAAAATGTATAATATCATCATCACTTTATTATTTGTTAATCGCTCTCCATCTAGGATGCTCTGGGTGATTTACATAAAAACAGGAAATAGAAAACATTAGACTACGAATATTAAAATCAGATTACAAATCGAACGCTTTAGTAAAAAGCCAAGTCTTGAGCGCTTGAGCAAAAGGTCAGAAGGCGTGCATGGCTCTCAAGTAGGGAGGCAATGAATTCCACAGTGTAGGGGAATCGCTTCATAGGAAATCTACTATAAAACAGGAGCTTTTTTGTTGAGTTCCAGGTTTGGAGAAGCAGATGGCGAAAACAGAAGAACCTGCCTCAGTGTTTAACATTTACACAAATGACCAGCCACTGCCAGAAGGGACAGAGTTTTTCACCTATGTTGATGATCATGCCATCACCGCTCAAGCAGGGAGCTTTGAAATGGTTGAACAGAAGCTTTCTGAAGCTTGAAGTGCTCTTTCTGCCTATTACAGGGAAAAGCAGCTGATTCCTAATCCATCTAAAATACAGACGTGTGCTTCTTTTCACGCACAAAATACTTGCTGACCTGGAAGGCATTGAATAGACTTCTCTGGCACCACGAGATGCAGAGCTAACCTTAAGAAATTGGGCTACAAAGTGGAGTCCATGACTTGTGAGTATGGAGAAGAGCAAACCACAGACCACCTACTACATTGCAGTCTGAGCCTTGCCACATGCACAATGGGGGACCTCCTTGCAGCCACACCAGAGGCACTTCAAGTGGCTAGCTTCTGGTCAAAGGACATTTAGTATTTAAATTATATTTGTGGTTTTTCCATACATCATAACTGTACCCTCATTTCACAATAAATAAATAACATGGACATAGATCCTCCCGAGTTTTGCTAGGCATAGTCACAAGCAAGTTAGAATGGATTTGCATTCTAAACCTTAATTACTCAAAAGTGGATAAAAATCACTCTATGTCCCTTTTCAAATTCAGTGTTACTGTGAGTGAACCATTCCATGTCACTCTACCGGTCTTTATTTACTCATGTGCTCCAGTATGAATTAGTCTCCTCTTTGATGAGTTTCGTGATAATGCGTATGGTTTCTATCCGTTTGACTTCTCCTGGTGTCGTTTGCAAACTTGATGATCATGTCTTCTCCCAGAATCTTAGTCCAGCACTGAGGCCACTATATGACACTGGTTCTGCATTTTTGGTAAGTTAGAACAACTGAGCGTAGGCCAAAGAAATGAGACCCTGCGATGCGTGTCGTGGTGGTGGGGTGACTTTACAGATGACATTGTATAAAATTAATATGTGTATAATTGTAAACAATCCTGAGTTTTGTTTACTGCCCTGCTTTTTATGGGTGGTGTCCCTTCTATCTTTTCCTGTTTCCACTATTATCCGGGAAACATATTCTAACAGTCCCTGCACATTCCCCTTTACGGCCACTCTGTGGCGTTCCACCCCACCCCCTGCCTTCACCAGTCCTACTCAGCTTCTTCCTTGTAGCTGCAACAGACTGGACCCGAATCTTGTGGCTTCCTGTCTCCATCCTGTTTCTTGCCGGCAAACGCCCTTGGCTCCTCTCCACCGCTTCCTCCTTTGCTGTGCCGTGGTCAAGCCCTCTTTTGTTTGCAAAGGCCTCTGGGCCAATTACTCCGTTGCTTTCTGAGATTGTCAGCAAATGTGACCTCTGCTATGTGTCATGTCATACTCCTTGTGGTGCATGCTTTGTTTTAGGGGTCCCTTAAAACTGCTTTATGATAACTGATGAAACAAACTCAGGGTTTCAAGGGTTGGAGGGGCATCAATAACTCAATGTAGAATGTTGTACAGGGCATATAAGACTTTATTGCACAGAGGTGGTGAACCAACACAGTAGCATCATCTTTGGTTATGGTCCCTATCACAGGTCGTTGTGTAATACTAGTTGCCAGTCTGCCACATGTTGAAAGGTAAAGCCCATCAGTAACCCCTGGTTGGACCGCAGTCCTGGGAAGTGCAGCATCACACAATTGCAGTGTTGTAGTCATGCTTGTTGTTATCCTGTGCTGCGGGACTGTGCAAAGCCACCTGTCACCATGGCAGTTAATTGTCAACACTCCACATTGCAGGAATGACACAGGATAGCAGCAAACATGCAGTGATGTCTGTAGGCTTTGAATAAACGAGTGAACAATGAGAAGATGCTCTTCATGTAGAATGTTTTTTAAAAGGGGCCCCCACAAGCTGTATCCAGCGCAGTCTGGCTTTAGGCCGGGACATGTAACTGAAACAGACTTGGTTGCCTTAGTGGATGATCTGCGTAGGGAGCTCAACAGGTGGAGTGTGTCTGTGTTGGTTCTCCTGGACCTCTCAGCAGCCTTTGATAACATAGACCAGGGCTATCCAACTAGCGGCCCGTGGGCCGTATACGGCCCCCCAGCCCCTTCCCTACGACCCCCTACCCTTTAAAAAAAGAAATCGGCTGTTTAAAATAAAATATTTATTTATTAATTTATTATTATTATTTTTTAATATTTTTTTCGCGGCGGGGAGGGGCGGGGCAGGGAGGAGGAGCAGGCTCCCTCCTCCTCCTACTCCCTCCCCCCCGCCAATCGGCGCGCTCCGTCTTTGTGAGGCGGAGATGGTGTAGGTGCCGCGGAGATGCCGTAGGCGCCACGGAGATGGCATAGGCGCCGCGCAGATGGCGCAGGCACCTCGCCCGCCCGACGCCTCGCCCGCCCGATGCCTGGATCCAGCACGTTTGGAAAGGTAGGCCGAAGCAGGGGGCTTAAGGGGAAGATGGGGGTGGGAATATATGGTGCAGTTTAATAACAGTAATAAATGTATTTAATTTGTAAATAAGGGGAAGATGGGGGTGGGAATATATGGTGCAGTTTAATAACAGTAATAAATGTATTTAATTTGTAAATAAGGGGAAGATGGGGTGGGAATATATGGGGCAGTTTAATAACAGTAATAAATGTATTTCATTTGTAAATAAGGGGAAGATGGGGTGGGAATATATGGGGCAGAAATATAATAATAACAGTAATAAATGTATTTAGTTTGGAAATAAGGGGAAGATGGGGGTGGGAATATATGGGGCAGAAATATAATAATAACAATAATAAATGTATTTAGTTTGGAAATAAGGGGAAGATGGGGTGGGAATATATGGGGCAGAAATATAATAATAATGTATTTAATTTGGAACTGAGGGCTGTTTTGCTGGGATGGGCTCCTTTCTTCCTTTCTTCCTTGCTTTAATTCTTGCTTTTATGTTATTTATTTATATTTATTTCCCTTCCTCAATCCATCTCTCTTTGTGTGTTTCTGATATCACTTTCACAGGCCAGGGCGGATATGTGGCAGCCACTTTCACAGGCCACAGCGACCAGCGCGGGTGATGGACCTGCACCAAACTTGGTACACATAACCCCTAACCCCTTTACGCCCTGGCGAGGGGCGGGGACATGACCCACGGATTATGGGATTTGTAGTATTTTCCAACACTTTGGTTCCCACAGACCACTGAGGCCACCAAAAGGACCAATACAGACCACACTCAGCACACACAGCCCCCATGACCCACTCTACGTCCTGGTGCAGTTCGGAGGAGGGTGGACCATGGATGATGGGACTTGAAGTGCCTCTACTCACTTCCCAAGTCCGCTGCAACCCTCATTCAATCACTGATCGAGACCAAACTTGGCACACATAACCCCCATGACTGCCTTCACATCCTGGTGAGGTTTGGGGAGGACTGACAATGGATGATGGAATTTGTAGTACTTTTTACACCCCTGTTCCCACAGACCACTGTGGCCCCCAACAAACACTGATAAAGACCACACTTGGCACACAGAGCCCCAGTGACCCAGTCCACATCCTACTGAAGTTTGGAGGGGACAGAACATGGATGATGGGTCTTGCAGTACCTTCCCTCACTTTCCAAGACTGCTACAAACCTAATCCTATGATTGATCAACACCAAACTTGCCACACAGAGCCCTCATGACCCACTCTACATTATGGTGCAGTTTGGAGGAGGGTGGACCATGGATGATGGGACTTGAAGTACCTCTACTCACTTCCCAAGTCTGCTGCGACCCTCATCCAATTACCGATTGAGACCAAACTTGGCACACATAACCCCCATGACTGCCTTCACGTCCTGGTGAGGTTCGGGGAGGACTGACAATGGATGATGGAATTTGTAGTACATTTACACCCCTCTGTTCCCACAGACCACTGTGGCCCCCAACAAACACCGAGAAAGTCCACACTTGGCACACAGAGCCCCAGTGACCCACTCTACATCCGACTGAAGTTTGGAGGGGGAGAGAACATGGATGATGTTCACCAATACAGACCAAACTTAGCACACAGAGCCCCCATGACCCAATCTACATCCTACTACACTTTGGGGGACAGAGATGATGGGACTTGCACTACCTTCAGTAATTTCATGATACCACTGCAACTCCCAATAATGATGGATCAAGACCAAACTTGGCACACAGAGCCCCCATGACCCACTCTACATCCTGCTGTGCTTCACAAATAACCCGGGCAGGGCCGGGTCCCCAAGCTAGTTTATTTATATTTATTTCCCTCCCATATATATTCCCTTCCTCAATCCATCTCTCTTTGTGTGTTTCTGATATTTATTTATATTTATTTCCCTCCCATATATATTCCCTTCCTCAACCCATCTCTCTTTGTGTGTTTCTGATATTTATTTATATTTATTTCCGTCCCATATATATTCCCTTCCTCAATCCATCTCTCTTCTGATATTTATTTATATTTATATTTATTTCATTCAGTTCCATTTTTTAAATTCATTTTATAATTAATAATGCAACTAGTAATTGTAAGTAAATTGGAGCCCGGTGAGGGGGCGGAGCCAGTGGAGGGGGCGGGGCCAGAGTGGGGGCTGAGCTGGGGAGGGGCGGAGCTGGGGTGGGGTGGGGGCGGAGCCGGGGGAGGGGCGGAGCCGGGGGCGGAGGCAGACCCTAAGGCCCCCCAGGTGATCAGTGACTGGAATTCAGGTCCCCGGTCCAGTAGAAGTTGGACAGCCCTGACATAGACCTTGCACGAATGGGACTTGGAGGCACTGTTTCGCAGTGACTCCAGACCTTCCTGGAGGGTCATTCCCAGAAGGTGTTGTGGGGGAAACCTGCTTGGCCTCACAGCCATTTCCCTTATGGAGTCCTTCAGGGTTCAGTATTGTCCCCCATGTTGTTTAACATCTACATGAAGCCACTGGGGGAGATCATCCAGATTTTGGGTGTCATTGATGTCATTTGTATGGAGATGATGTTCAACTGTGTCACTCCTTCCCACCTGCTATTAAGGAGGCTGTCCAGGTCCTGAACCGGTGCTTGGCAGCTGTGATGGTCTGGATGAGGGTGAACAAATTGAAACTGAATCCAGACAAGACAGAGGTCCTCCTGGTCAGTCGTAAGGCCGAGCACAGTATATGGTTACAGCAGTGGTTCTCAACCTTTCTAACACCGTGACCCCTAAATATGGTTCCTCATGTGATGACCCCCAACCATAAAATTATTTTCGTTGCGCCTTTATAACTGTCATTTTGCTACCATTACAAATCGTAATATAAATATCTGATATGCAGTGATTTAAGGGAGATGTAGTTCACCTACATCTGGAGAGAATTGTGAACCCAAACAACTATGGATCTGGACCAAACGTGGCACAAATAATATGCCCAAATTTGAACACTGGTGGAGTTTGGGGAAAATAAACCCTGACATTTGAGAGTTGCAGTTGTTTGGATGTATAGTTCACCTGGCATCAACTCCCATGACCAACATAAAATACTGGAGAAGTTTGGGGAAAATATACATAACTTGACATTAGGGAGTTGCTGTTGCTTGGTGCATTCTGGAGGAGTCTGGGCCCACATCCGACAGGGAGGCTCGTGCCTCCAACATGCCCAGCAGGCGGTGAGAGCCGGGTGCGGGAGGATCCACCACACCACCTGGCCTTATATGGAGCCTCTTGCCTGGCTCACATCCCTGCCGGCTGGCAAGTGGCGAGAGCCAGGCAAGTGCCAAGCCTTGTGCTTAGGAGCCCTCGGCTGGCTTGCGGCCTTGCCGGCTGGCGAGACCACAACACAGCCGAGGGAGGCTTTGTGTGAGGCCAGGCCTTGTGTGAAGGAGCCCCCTGCCAGCTTGCGACCTTGGGGGCGGGGCTAAAAGAGGCAGCCTCGTGACCCCTCCAAAATGGCCAAACAACGCCCCTGGGGGTCGCAACTCCCAGGTTGAGAACCGCTGGGTTACAGCCTATGCTGGATGGGGTTATATTCCCCTTGAAGACTCAGGTTTGCAGCTTGGGAGTCCTCCTGGACTCCTCACTTGAGCCCGTAACCCCAGGTTTTGCTGGTGGCCAGGGGTGCTTTTGAACAATTTGAACAAAACTTGTTGCACCCATACCTTGGGAAGTCAGACTTGGCCATGGTGGTCCATGCTCTGGTTACATCCCGAATAGATTACTGCAGTATGATTTATGTGGGGTTGCCTTTGAAGACTATTCGGAAGCTTCAAGTCGTCCAGTGAGCAGCACCCAGGTTGATCACCGGAGCGGTGTACAGGGAGCACACAACCCTCTATTACGCCAACTCCACTGGTTGCCAGTCTGCTATCTAGAATAATTCAAAGTGCTGACTTTAGCCTATAAAGCCCTAAATGTTTCCGGCACAGTTTGCCTGTCCGGACATATCTCCCTCTATGAACTACATTGGAGATTAAGATCCTTTGTGGGGGCCCTGTTCTTGGTCCCACCTCTGTCATAGGCGTGGCTAGCGGGGACGAGAGACAGAGCCTTCTCAGTGGTGGCCCCTCAGCAGTGAAACTCCCTCCCCAGTGATATCAGCTCAGCCCCCTCCCACCTGGCCTTCAGAAGGAAAGTGAAAACCTGGCTTTGGGGTCAAGCCTTTGGAGATTAATCTATAGTGCAATAATAGCCTTGAAATACGTGCTGTTGATCTTTGGAACAGCCCCCGATTATAATTGAGAATGGTGTGATTTTAGTAGTGAATATAATGTTATATGTTTTAATGTGCATTTAATTTTAGTTTTAGTTTTTTTTAACTTAAGTGTATTTTAACTGTTTGTTGTCCAAAGGCATTGAATAGTTGCCATATGTAAAGTTCTTGAGTCCCCTTTGGGGTAGAGAAAGGCGGGATACAAATAGAGTAAATAAATAAATAAAGCTGTAGATAGCATCAATTCTTCTATCCTGTCAGTACCATTTGCATTATTCTTTAGATTGCTGAAATAGACCAAATGCATT
This sequence comes from Anolis apletophallus, assembly GCA_030556195.1. Lineage (NCBI taxonomy): Eukaryota > Metazoa > Chordata > Lepidosauria > Squamata > Anolidae > Anolis > Anolis apletophallus. Next base: position 49,059,338 of record JARBWK010000011.1, on the reverse strand, counting down.
GTGAAAAGGATTTGTGAATATGATCTCCAGGACATTTTCCCAAAAAACGTACAGGTGATTTTCAGGGTGGTGCTGGTGTGAATCACCTCAGTGCCATAAAAAAACTAATTCTCACTTTAGAGCAGATGTTTTTTTCCATGAGGAAAAAATACAGTTACTATGGGAACTTTGCACCTGTGTATGTTTCTAAGTAGGGAAAATAGCAGTGTGTGTGTGAAAGAGATAATGTAAATAAGAAAAATCCTATGGAGGGTGGGCTGAGAATAAAATGGATGCATGGTGAGTAGAGGGAATATTATATGCCGACTTTCACTTCTTTTTAGACTTGAGGTGCGGAATAGATGAAGAAAGATGTCCCCGTCCCCGTCCCCCCCCCACATATGTCTAATTGGTTCTGACATGCAAAATATGTTTGTGCATTTTCCTATTACGATAAGTTGAGCTGTCTCACCATGCCACTTTGGGCATTGTCCTCATGTTTTGGATCAAAAACTCCAATTCATTAGCAGAGATATCAGCAAAGACAATGGCTTTGTGTTGTTGTTGTTGTTTATTCATTATGTCATTTCCGACTCTTTGCTACCGCCTGGACCAGCCCAGGCCAGAGCTCCTTGTCAGCCGTGGCCATCCCTAGCTCCTTCAAGGTCAAGCCAGTCCCTTCAAGGATAACATAGACCCACCTTGCCCTTGGTTGGCCCCTCTTCGTTTTTCCTTCCATTTTCCCAAACATCATTTTCTTCTCCAAGCTTTCCTGTCTTCTGATTATGTGGCCAAAGGACTTCATCTTTGCCTCTAATATCCTTACCTCCAGTGAGCAGTTGGGCTTTATTTCCTGGAGTATGGACTGATTGGATCTTCTTGCGGTCCAGGGCACTCTCAGGATTTTCCTCCAACACTACAGTTCAAAACGGATCACAGTTGCCAGACGGATCAAGGAGGATAAGCGCTGCTCGTATTATTGGACCTCATGGCAGCATTTGACACAGTCAACCACAACCTTTTGATTCACCGCCCAGCCTTGGCTGGAGTTAGGGGGATGGCCCTTAAATGGCTGTCCTCCTTTCTTCAAAATCAGGGTCAGCGTGTGGAGAGGGGAGGGTTGGTCTCTGAGAGGGCCCCTCTTATATGTGGGGTCCCTCAGGGGGCTATCCTATCCCCTCTGTTGTTTAACATCTATTTTCGATCACTTGCCCAGCTGGTGCGAGTCTTTGGGCTTGAGTGCTATCAGTACGCTGATGACACTCAGCTCATTCTGAGGATGGAAGGCCGGCCAGACTCCATACCCGATAATTTCCATCACTGCCTTGAGGCCGTTACTGGATGGTTGCATGCAAGTAGGTTGAGGGTGAATCCTGCGAAGACGGAGAACCTTTGGCTGGGTCGCCCGGACAGAGGGGTGATCCGGTTGCCTCCCTTGGATGGCGAGGCATTATGCCCGTCGTCCTTAGTAAAGAGTCTGGGAGTCCTTTTGGACCCTCTGCTGATGATGGAGGCCCAGGTCTCCGCTGTGAGCAGAGTCGCATTTTTCCATTTGCATCAGGCTAGGCAACTGGCTCCCTATCTGTCCAGGGACAATCCAAGCTACGGTCATCTCAAGATTAGACTACTGTAATGCCCTCTACATTGGCCTACCTTTGTCAGTGATCTGGAAACTTAAACTAGTGCAAAATGCTGCTGCTCGGCTTCTCGCTGGGGTGCCAGCGAGGTGCCATATTACTCCAATCTTGCAGCAATTGCACTGGTTGCTGATTGAGCACCGGATTACCTTCAAAGTGTTGGTTCTTACCTTCAAGGCCTTGTATGGTCTGGGGCCGGCGTACCTGAGGGACCGCCTCACCCCCTACCAACCCCAGAGATCACTCCATTCAGAAGATCAGAATCTACTTGAAGTACTCAACTTTAAGACTTTTCATTTGATGGCTACTAGGCGCAGAGCATTCAAGGTGGTGGCACCCTGCCTCTGGAATGCCTTGCCTGCAGAAACACGAGCCCTTTGAGATTTGCTTTCCTTTCGTAGAGCTTGTAAAACTTATCTATTCCGGTTGGCATTTGAATCCTGAATATTGATTGGCTGATCGGAAATTCTCTTCGTTTTAAATGTAATTACTGTTATGCATATTGTAAACCGCTCAGAGCCTTCGGGGAGTGGCGGTATACAAATTTGATAAATAAAAAAATAAAAAATAAAAGTGTCTCTTTTCCTATGCTCAGCCTTCCTTATGGTCCAGCTCTCGTATCCATAGGTTACTATGGGGAATATCTTTGCTTTAACTATGCAGATTTTCGTTGCCAGTGTGATGTCTCTACTCTTGACTATTTTATCAAGATTGGTCATTGCTCTCCTCCCAAGAAGGAAATACCTCATTCTGCATCTGCAGTCATCTTCACGCCTAGAAATACAAAGTCTGTTGCTGCCTCCATGTTTTCTCCCTCTATTTGTCGGTTACCAACCAGTCTGGTTGCCATCATCTTGGGGTTAAAAAAAAATGTTTTGCTAGAACCCAGCTTTTGCCCTTTCTTCTTTCACCTTGGTCAGAAGTCTCCTCAACTCTTCCTTGCTTTTGGCCATCAAAGTGGCATCATCTGCATATCTAAGTTTGTTAATATTTCTTCCAGCAATTTTAACTCCAGCCTTTGTGGTACACTACATATATTGATAGAAGATTCTTTTCTATTTCACATATAACAAAAAGGAATTGTCTCAGAGAGTCTTGGTAAACGGCTTTATTGCTCTCACACATCAACACTTTAACTGACCACTGTAAAGATGGGGAAAATATGTATCATCTCATCTAGCCTTTTGAAAAAAGAAAGGAATCTTTCTGGATCCTATAACATTATTCCACTCCCACAACTGTGTATGTATGCTTTAGTCCTTTGTATCACTTTGTATTGCATCTGAAAAAGTGGATTTATAGCAAAGAAAGCTCATCTGTACACATAATAAAAAGTGAAAATATGTATGTATGTGTATTGTTGGTGTGTCCATTTACACAAACAAGCTCCTGCCTCCACAAACAGCTATTGCTCTCACTACTCAGGAGACACCAATGGCCACCCTCCAACGACACTGCAGGTTATAGAGAGCACCATAAACATGTTCAAGAGCCTGCCAATGTCTGCCGCAAACAAAATACCGCCCACCATCCAAGGGAAGGTTTTCATACAGGAACAATTCCATCCTAGATTTTATGTGTTTCCTCCACCACAGGCATCCCAGTGTTTCTGACTCTTTTTATTGGTGTGGAATTTGCATGACCCCGCCCACTGCCTCTCCCTTAACCCGTTCCTATTCTTTTCTATGGCACACAGCAAACAGAGGAATTGATCAACAACGTAACATACTAGAGAGGTTTGGGGAGAATTAACCATGATTTATAGGAGTTGTAGTTGCTGGGATGTGTAGTTCACCTGCAATCTAAGAGCACTCTGAACTCCACCAACGATGGATCTGGAACTAATTTGGTGCACAGAACCCCCATGACCAAGAGAAAGTACTGGAGGCCTTTGGAGGAATTTATAGGAGTTTTAGTTCACCTACATTCAGAGTGCATTATGAACTCAGACAGTGATTGATCTGGAGCAAATTTGGCATGCATACCCGTTATGCCCAAATTTGAATACTGGTGAGTTTTGAGGAGAATTGGCCTGGACATTTTGGAGTTGTAGGTACTGGGATTTATAGTTCACCTGCAATAAATGAGCACTCTGAACTCCACCAAAAATGAAATTGGACCAAACTTGGCGCACAGAGTCCCCATGACCAAAAAGTACTGGAGGTTTTTGGTGGAAACTCATCTTGATTTGGGAGAGTTATAGTTCGCCTACATTCAGAGAGCACTCCGAACCGAAATATCGATGGATCTGAACCAAACTAGGCACACATACCTGATATGTTGAAATGTAATTATTGGAGGGGGTTGGGGAGAACTGACCTTCCTTTCTGGGAACTGTAGTTCACCCACAACCAGAGAAACTGTGACCTCCACCGATGATGGACCTGGATCAAATTTGGCACACAGAACCCCCATGAATAACTCAGCCTACTGGAGGGGTTTGATGGGAATGACTCACCATAGTAGGAGTTGTAGTTCACCTTTCAGCCAGAGAGGACACGGAACCCCACCCATGATGCATCGAGCAAACTTGCATAACCAACTTTTAAGTGCTGATGGAGTTTCAGGGGGGTTAACCTGGCATGATGTGAGTTGTAGTTCACCCACAACCTTATGCTTTTTGAACAATTACAAAATTGATATTTTCCAATAACCTGGGCAATGCCAGGTCTCCAAGCTAGTGCTAAAATAAAAATGAGTTAGTCTTGTGGTACTGCCACATTCCTTCTCTCCTGTCTTTCCCTCTGTTTCCTGCTTCAAGAGACTAACACAGTTACTTCTCTGAATACTTCTAAGAACATAACTTTTCTGTATTGAGAGGGGTTCACATACACATCGTACTCTATCCCCCGCCATTTGACTCTTGGTTGTCATGTTCACATGCTGAATGCTGGCATTTCCTGCCTCACCAGTCCTGTTTCTATGACCATCTGCCTCCATGTGATTTCCTTGCCAGGAGCTTGGAGCTTGAATTGTTGGACACCTCCCAAAGACCACTCCATGGCAATCTGCTGCTGCTGCTTCCTCACCAATGTGGGAAGACCCATGTTTTATGCACGCAGGTTTATGCTTACGATTCCTTGCAAATTTTCACATGGTGCTGAAGGAGTTCCTTACCACTGCCATCTTTGAGAGGCCATACAATCTTAACTGGATATAGTACAATAGGATTGGAAAATGGATTTTGATTTACCTTAAAATGCTCCCTCATGAATGCAAACAGTGTAAAGGGAGGGGTGTATGTGGAGTCAACCTGCTTTACTGTTTTGTGTGAAAATGCTCTTAATACCAGCCAAGCATCTAACAAGCTCTACCATTAGGCAGAATCAGGTTGTTGCTTCAGAAAGCAGATTTTGAATGTCATGAAAGGCAGGAAATTTCTTATATATTTTATACTGCTCGGATTTGGAGAGCTACCAGTGAGATTTTTGGTCTTGTACCAAAAAATCATTTGGGGGGTAATTCTGGTTACTGTGTGTTTTGTTTGGGCTTTTTTCTCATTGACCAGAGTGTGATATTATGGGGTGGGTGGGGTGGTGTAGTTTGCCTGTGCTTTATTTTGGAAATAATCGCTGCCCAAGCAGGGAGCTTTGACATGGTTGAATAGAAGCTCTCTGAAGCTTTAGGTGCTCTTACCACCTATTACAGGGAAAACCAGCTGATTCCTAAGCCATCTAAAACACAGATGTGTGCTTTTCACCTTAAGAACAGACAAGCACCTCAAGCTCTGAGGATTTCCTAGGGAGGAATCCCAGTGGAGCATTGCAATACACCCAAATTGTGAATCACTCTGGACTGTGCTCTGATTTACAGGAAGCACTGCTTGAATGTCAAGCAAAAGGTGGGTGCTAGAAATAATATAATATGAAAGCTGATTGGCACAACCTGGGTATCACAACCAGATACAGTGAAAACATCTGCCCTTGCGCTTTGCTACTCTCCTACTGAGTACGCATGCACAGTGTGGAATACATCTCACCATGCTAAAGCAGTGGACATGACACATTATCACAGGAAACATGACACATTATCGCAGGAAAATTTATACTGTTTAGCCGGTATTGCACCACCTGGCATCCACTGAGAAGTAGCAGCATATAATGGAAGGACCAAGGCAGTGATATCTCAGGTCCACCCCCCTGTTTGGATATTAGCCAGCACACCGCCTTAAATCAAGAAATAGCTTTCTAAGATCTACAGAGTTACTCACAGGAACACCTCAGCAAGCAAGAATCCAAAAGTGGCAGGCTAAAATCCAGAAACTCAAGCCATGGCTGATACCGAATGAGAGACTCCCTCCTGGGCACACAGAAGACTGGGTGAATTGGAAGGCATGAAACAGACTGTGCTCTGGCACCACAAGATGCAGAGCCAACCTTAAGAAATGGGGCCACAAAGTGGAGTCCATGGCATGCAAGTGTGGAGAAGAGTAAACCACAAACCACTGACTGCAATGCAACCTGAGTCCTGCCACATACACAATGGAGGACCTTCTTACAGCCAGACCAGAGGCACTCCAAGTGGCCAGTTATTGGTCAAAGGACATTTAGTTGCATGCCAAGTTTTTTTTAACTTTGGCTTTTTAAATACATTACAACGATACCCTCAGTTTGCTTTTGATACAATAAATAACATTTTGGAAAATAAAAAAAATGATTGGACCATCAGCTTTGAAGTGGAACAAGAAACAAACTGCAATCAACTGCATGGTGAGAGCCACCATTGTAGCTTGACCAGTCTTGTGAGACATTAATCATACATCCTTCTATTTTTCAAAAAAAGTAATGAGAAAACTTCCCTTTTCTTCATGAGAAACTATGCCAGACTGTAGATTTGGTTGAAAGTTTCTTGCTACATTTTATGCTTCATGGTCAACTCCAGTCAATATAGCGACAGATGAGGTTCAGTTTGATTATATTTGGGAAAGTCCAAGATGTCTTGGTCTGACCAGTATCATAGAATCCTAGAGTTGGAACAGACCTCGTGGGCCATCCAGTCCAACCCCATTCTGCCAAGAAGCAGGGAAATCGCATTCAAGAGCACCCACAACAGATGGCCATCCAGCCTCTGCTTCGAAGCCTCCAAAGTTGGAGACTCCATCACACTCTGAGGAAGAGAGAGTTCCACTGCTGAACAGCTCTTTCACAGTCAGGAAGTTCTTCCTCCTGTTCAGGTGGAATCTCCTTTCTTTCCTGTCATTTGAAGCCATTGTTCCGTGTCCTACCTTTTTTGCGTCCTACACACTATGGCTTATTTTCAGGGGATGTCTTATTTTTATGGTACAACATAAAAATGGTACAACAGTCTGCACTTGTGGGATGATCTCTCTGGGCTCAGCAGCAGACTACTTGCTCAACTACTTTTCCCTATCCCCTGTTGTTTGTGTGGGGTGGGAGAGACCCACAGACTGTTGCTGGTCAGTGCTGGTGTGTTGGGTTCCAGCCTGGTGGGCTTGGGCAGAACCAAGGCAGGTACCAGTTGATCCGGAGCAGATTGAGGATGACGGATGGCCTGAGGTAGATGACTCTGCAGATGAGAGCCTGCAATGGGACAACACGTGGTTGGAGGGGTATGGGACTGCAGATAGTTTTAGTGAAGCTTCCATGGATGTTGACTCTGGCTCTGATGAGTATGAGAGACTGGGCGGCCTTGGTTCTCAGGAACAGGTTGCCACTCCTTTCCCAGATGAGCATTCCAGTGAACGGGAGTTTTCTGTTTCTCACCCTGATAGCACAGCTGCAGAGGATAATGAGCAGGCCTTTGATAGAAGGGCGAGTATCACAAGTTCAAGGCAGTTGTGGAGCCTGAGAAGGGGGGTGAAATGGGCTCATCGGAAATAGTGCTTTTAAGTCTGTGCTCCCAGGCTTCTAATCAGACCTGAAGCCACGTTTAGCTTCGAAGGATCTACGTTCATGCTGAAGCCGCAGGAGCAGTTTGGTTCAAGTGCAGGACTCTGAAGTTTCACGCGGATCGCAGGAGTGGTCTGGCCCGTTCCAGGACTCTTTGTATTTCGGATCGCAAGCCAGTTTGGCTTGCCAGTTTTCAGGACTCTTTTGAATCTCCTTTGGACTTATCTTTGGAACTGTTGGAGCTGATTTACTCTGTCATCTTTGGCCTACTTTCTTCTCAATAACTAGGACGTTTATTGCATCCGCCTGTGTCTGTGTGATCTGGGTAGGGGGCTGTCCAAGGTCTGAGGTGCAACATGGTGTTGGGGGGGTGAGAGGGACCCACAGACTGTTGCTGGTTGGTGCTGGGGGAGAGTGACCCACAGTGCTGAATAAAATGGCTCCTCACTTCACTGAAAAAAACTTTTACTTTCTATGACTCCCTCTATGCCTCAGCTTGCAGCACGCTCAGAACAACCAGGGCCTGACAGGGGCAGCCGATCTTGTACTCTGCATAGCCACACCTATGTCTTATTTTAGGGGTATAGCTTATATTGAGCAAATGCTTAGAAATCTTGCTATGCCTTATTTTATGGATATGTCTTATTTTTGGGGAAACAGAGTAGTTTAATCCAATTTCCCCCAATATGTGCTGCCTATCCTTTACACCTAGACCTGGGTCTACGTAGCACCATTGCCATGAAGTTATGGCTAGAGCGAGAACCAGCGTAGTATAGTGCTCTATGACTTTGGAGATAATTTAGACAAGTTAAACTCTCAGCCGCAGAGGAAGGCAAGGGCAAGCCCCCTTTGAACAAATCATGACACGAAAACTATGTGACAAGTTTAAAAAAATTGACTCAAAGGCACACAGTGGTTATTAGAGTGGTGAGTGGTGACATCTATGTCAATGGAGTGATGCATTTGCTATGAGTTTCAAAAGTCCAACTCTTGTGAGAAGGTAGAGTTATGTGCTCCATCTTGAGTTTCCTGAAGAAAAAGTTGGATGAAAATGTAACAAATATGGAAACACCTTGGGAAACTCATGCGTTTTCTGTCATCCAGGTTTAGGGGGAAATGTGTTCAAAGCATTGGTTTGATTCTTAACAACATGGTATTGCTTGGCTCATGAATTCCAATTCTGCAGGGTACATTTCACTCATCAGATGGTGGTGGGTAAAGAATGATGAAAATAGGCATGGTCCCACCTCCTGTTCCCATGTAGAGCAATGCCCAACTTCAGAGTTTCCCACCACTGTTTTAAATTGTAGCAGTGACTCCCGTCATCCTCCAAGATGTGCCTCCAGATGTGTTGGACTACAAATGGCACATATATCATGGGAATTGAGGATGATGGCTGACTGGAGATGGTGAGAGCTAGAGGCCAATATTTCTGTCTTAACTCTGACATGAAGATCTCCCAAATCTGTCACCTTGGAATCAGCCTCAGGGCTTGCTTGTGCGTAAACCCCAGATTCCTGTTCTTGCCTAGGATTTCAAAAGCTTGGGCTGCCTCCTTGTGGCTTTTTCTTCTGCTTTCTGCGGTCCTTTTCATTGTGCAAATCTTGTGGCACTGATCCTTGTTCATTATGTTTCCTAGTCCTTTTGGTGACAATACTGAAGTGGGTGCACTTTATTTATTTATTTACCACATTTGTATACCGCCTTTCTAAGCCCGAAGGCAACTCAAGGAGGTTCACATATGCGCTGGATGAGCGGGTGCGAGAAGTGAAACCGGCCTCCTTCTAGGGCAGGGGTGCTCACACTTTTTCAGCATGCGCACTACTTATAAAACAACCAAGTCAAAATGATTACCTACCCACTACAAAAATGTGAAACATAGAACACAATATCTGCTTTGAACTGGGTTTTCGGAGTCCACACTGCCATATTATCGGATTCAAAGCAGATAACATGGGATTTTATTCAACTGTGTGGAAAGGACCTCAGATAACCCAGGGCCCTTCCACACATCCTATTTTACAGTTGGCACACACAAACTGATTTCTTACTACTGGACGAATTGCTGCCAAATTTGGCCACAAGACACCTACAAGGAGTGACCATTTATAAAAAATTGATTTTGTCATTTGGGAGTTGTAGTTGCTGGGATTTATAGTTCACCTATAATCAAAGAGCATTCTGAACCCCACCACCAACAGAATTGGGGCAAACTTCCCACACAGAACCCCCACAACCAACAGCAAATGTTCAAGGCAGAGAGGAAGGAAAGGAAGGAAGGAAGGAATGAGGGAGGGAGGAAACAGGAAGGAAAGAAGGCAAGGCAAGAAGGAGGGGAGAAAGGAAGGAAAGGAAGAAAGGAAGGAAGGAAGGAAGGGAAAGGAGGGAGAGAGAGAGAGGAAGGAAGAACAGAAGGGAGGGAGGGAAAGAAGGCAAGAAAGAAAGGATGGGAAGTAGGGAAGGAAGGAAAGAGGGAAGTAAGAAAGGGAAGAAGGAAGGAAGGGAAAGGAGGGAGAGAGGAAGGAAGAACAGAAGTGAGGGAGGGAAAGAAGGCAAGGAAGAAAGGATGGGAAGTAGGGAAGGAAGGAAAGAGGGAAGGAAGAAAGAAAGGGAAGAATGAAGGAAGGAAAGAGAGCGAGGGGGAGGGACAGGGAGGGAGAAAAGAGGAAGCCCCTCCACTGGCTTACCAACAGCTCCGAGTCCCAGTCCATGCTGCAGCAGCCGCAGTTGGAGCCGCCTCTGGCCGCGCCCCTCCCCCGTGACCTTCTTCTGGCGAGACCACGAAATGGTAGGGAAAACGGCGCACATAACATCATGGCGGCGGTGGAAATGGCATGGGAGCCATACACATCATGTATGCCTCCCATTTGGGCCGTAGCGACGCCGGTCACGCCGCAGTCACGCTGACTGGCCGGCAACACCTGGGCGCCGTCGGGAGCCTGCGGGGTGGGACTGATCCTTCCTCCTGCCCTGCCTGCGATCTACGAGGACACCCTACACGATCTACCAGTAGATCGCGATCTACCTAATGAGCACCCCTGTTACAGCCTAACAATAGGTCTCTTGCATTCGGCTGTTTTAAGCTTTCATTGGCATTCAGGTTACTGTGCTTTGATTATTTTGGAGAAAACCCAGCTGTAGATAAGCAGCAATAGAGGGACCTTAATGAATGAAGAAAATGCATGTCCAATATCAAGGAAGAGGGCTTCCTTGCTTTGATTCAGCAGCGCATATGTGTCCCAATTTACATAAGACACTACTCTATTTGAACAGCCCATACAGTGTATGTCTTGGCTTAAAGATTTTTGTATGTATGTCTTTCAACATGGAACCCAAGGTGGCATGGTCGGCTGGCTGGGAATTTGGGAACTGTAGTCAAAAATGGTAGTGTAACTTTGAAACTCAGCCCTGTAACTTACTGAAATATACAGTAAAGGTGGGGGTGGTGGGAAGGGGGGAATTTAGAAATTTAAACACTCATCAGTCACTTTTGTTAACGTTCTGTAACATTCAGATGTCTCCCAAGGTCAGTTTAATTTTCAGTATAACTATTAAGCAACTTTGGCAAAGCCAAGAGAACATAAAGTGCTTTAAAAATGAATCCTCTTACTTTGGCCCATTCGCTATAAGAAATGCACTGTGGGGGTTGGGTGGGACAAAGAACACAGCAAGCTTAAAAATGTAGTTTGGGAAGGCGAGGTCCCAGTGGCAGACAATGCAAAAGGTCTTGCCCTAAACTACATTTGAATCTGCAAAGAGGACTAAAGTAAGTAATAGTATAAATCTGTGATAAATTGAAGTTATGTGGTTAATTATGTGTCATATAGGCACACTATTGGAGGCATTCAAAGAGATTGCTGTTGTGGCTTTTTAGGGGATAGATGTTTTTGTTTATACTTTTAAAAATCTTCAAAAATCTATAGATGTGTGAATCTTTATTAAACTTCTGTGGATTGATGCCCTGGTTATCTTGTGCATTGTATGTAAAACTCAAGTAGATAGCTCTTGTGGTTTTTAAAAAATGTTGTTTATAACAACTTTGAAAATTCCCCACAAAATCCATGAATGTGTGAAACTTTCTGATATTTAGTGGGCTAATAATGATAAATGTGCTACTGCAGCAAGTTTCACCACAATAGATTTTAAAATGAGAGAGAAAAGAGCCCCTAAATTTTCCCAAATGGTAGTAATTAATGCATTAATGCGCATGTACAATTACTGTAATGAAATAGTAATGAAATTTAGTTACTCTCATTATAGTAATGTGTTTTTCACTCAGTATATTTTAGAAACACTTTAGGAATGAAGTGCCACCCCGCCACCCCCCAATTTTGAAAGTACCTCGTGTTATTGGACCTCACGGCAGCGTTTGACACGGTCGACCACAATCTACTGATCCACCGCCTGGCCATGGCTGGAGTGAGGGGGACAGTTCTTAAATGGCTGACCTCCTTCCTCCACCAGCGGTCTCAGCGTGTGAGGAGGGGCGAGGTGGTCTCCGAGGGCTCCTCATTAGTTTGTGGAGTTCCGCAGGGGCCATTCTCTCCCCTCTGTTATTCAACATCTACATGCAGCCGCTTGCACAGCTGGTGCGGAGTTATGGGCTGGAGTGCCACCAGTACGCTGACGACACCCAGCTCATTCTGAGGATGGAGGACAGGCCGGGATCCATCCCCGATAATTTCCAACACTGCCTCGAGGCCGTTACTGGATGGCTGCGTGCCAGTAGGTTGAGGGTGAATCCGCGAAGACGGAGATCTTGTGGTCGGGCCGCTCGGGTGGTGTAGATGTCCAGCTTCCGACCCTGGACGGTGTGGCGCTATGCCCATCGCCTTCGTTAAGAGCCTGGGGGTCCATCTGGACTCCCAGCTGACCATGGAGGCCCAGGTCTCCGCGGTCAGCAAGGTTGCTTTTTTCATCTGCGACAGGCTCGGAGGCTGGCCCCTATATCTCCCGGAATGACCTGGCCACGGTGATCCAAGCTACGGTCATCTCAAGGCTGGATTACTGTAATGCGCTTTACGTTGGCCTTCCTTTGTCGGCGACCCGGAAGCTCAAGTTGGTGCAGAACACTGCCGCCCGGCTCCTGTCTGGAACCCCAGCAGGCCGCCACATCACACCTGTTTTGCAGGATCTGCACTGGCTCCCCAATCGAGCACCGGATCTCCTTCAAGGTGTTGGTTCTTACCTTTAAGGCCTTGCATGGCCTGGGGCCAGCGTACTTGAGGGACCGACTCACCCCACACTGTCCCCCGAGATCACTACGCTCCGAGGATGCTAATTTGTTAGAGATACCCTCGGCGAAATCGGCTAAACTGACATCTACTCGCCGGAGGGCGTTCTCCGTTATAGCTCCTACGCTGTGGAACGCCCTCCCGGCTGGAACGCGGGCTATAAAGGACCTGCTCCCGTTTAGACGCGCCTGCAAAACCTATTTGTTTAAGCAGGCCTTCGGTGAGTAGGTCCTGCCCATGTTCCGCTTTAGCCGCTGTCCTGGGGTGTCACGTTATCTAATTTCTGAACTGTACCTGGGGGTTTTATATTTTGCTGTTTTAACTGTTTAATTGTCTTAGATGTTTTATCGCATTGCTTGTGTGTAGTTGTACCTTCGGTTCCTGTGAGCCGCCGCGAGCCTCAGGGAGTCGGCGGCATAGAAACCCGAATAATAATAATAATAATAATTTGTTTAAATGGATCGCACATGCCTTTTGAATACACTGTGCGTTGAGGGTTTTCCTGCTCATTCTGCAAATGATCCTGGGGTTCCTGCCCCAAAATCTTGTCTAGGAGTAGCAGTGCCCAGAAGTCAAGTCAGTGGACAATTTAGGCATTGTATCCATGGTGGTTATGATAAGCAATAATCATTCTCTGATTATTTAACCAAGAGACTTGATTGTATGGTTTAATATTTATTTAATCCATTTAACCCAAATAAGAAATTATTTGTTGAACCATGAATGAGATTGACTTTTTTCTGTATTTAGATGATGGGGAAATTGCCTCATGTAAGTGTTATAAAAGATTACTGCAACACACTCTATGTGGGGCTGCCTTTGAAGTCAGTTCTGAAATTGCAACTAGTCCAAAGGGCGGCAGCGAGATTACTAACTGGAGCTACATACAGGGAGCATACCACCCCTGGCTGCCGATCCACTTCCGAACTCAATTCAAAGTGCTGGTTTTGACCTTTAAAGCTCTATACGGTTCTGGCCCAGCTTACTTGTCCAAACGCATCTGCTTCTACGTCCCACCTCGTAATTTAAGATCATCCGGGGAGGCCCTGCTCTTGCTCCCGCCAACTTCTCAAATGCGGTTGGTGGGGATGAGAGATAGGGCCTTCTCGGCGGTGGCTCCCCGTCTGTGAAATGCGCTGCCAAGCGAAATACGATCGACCTCATCCCTCCTAGCATTCAGGAAAAAAGTAAAATCTTGGCTATGGGACCAGGCTTTTGCACATTAGCACAATGCAGCACTTTGGATTGGAATTGTACTGGCAAGTTGATGGATATGGCTCAATGCTTATGTTGTGGACGGAACACTGTTTTAACCTAATTGAATGTGTATTATGTGTTTAATGTTAACTGTATTTTAATGCTGAATGTTTATGGTTTTATATTGTATATTGTGTATCGGCATCGAATTGCTGCGTTTTGTCAAGCCGCTCTGAGTCCCCCCTCGGGGGTTGAGAAGAGCAGGGTAGAAATAATGTAAAATAATAAATAAATAAATAAATGTGGCATGCGGCATTCATGAAAGCAGCCTGCTCTAACCACTTCTTTGCAACTTGGCCACAATGATTTTTTCCCATGTGCTACAAAGCATAGCTATAGCTTGACATGAGCTTCTGTGAAGGTGACTGATGATTCAAAAGGGTTAGAGAAGATCGGGTGTAATCAGCATTTGGGATGGAAGGCTGCCCACTTCAGATTATGGAAAAGTTGGTTTGGTTTCCCACAATCCCTCAGCCCACATGCCATCCTGGTAGGGGGATTCTGGGAGTTGCAGTCTAAACTTTCCAGACTCTGCTCAATATCATGGAAACTGCCCTGAAAGTTGGGTGCAAGCGTTTTACCTCCCTACTTGACAAATATCAGGAGAAAAGTATTGTTGTGGTTGCATCGTAATCCTTTTAAAATGCATTGTCTATGTTAGATGATATAGTAGGGTTGTGCGTGGAACTATTTTCCTTCATTTCATCCATTCTTTCATTATTTTCATAACCTTCGGGAGCACTCAACAAGAAGGCCCATCCTGGTACAAAAATCAGCTCAACATGAAAGCAAGCAGGAGCCGATCCCAGCTCCTCACCTGGTTTTCGTGAGCATGTGGCGCTACATGCCTCCTTGCCTTGGAAAGAGAGTGCGTGTGTGGCATGCAAGCCCAGAAAGTGCACATGTCTGCCTGCAACCGAGCACTTCCTCTAGAGTAAGAGTGAGAATTTGCCTCCTTGCCTTGAAAAGAGTGTGTGTATGTGGCATGCAGGCCCAGAAAGTGTGCATGCCTGCCTGCAGCCAAGCACCTCTCCTCTTGAGTAGAAGCAAGTAAGAAGCCCCCTTAAAGCACGTGCCTGCTTTCAACTGAGTGACTCTCCTGTAGAGTAAAACAGCTTAAATGCCTAAAGTGATGGGAAGGGGAGCCCGGGAAGCCATAATGGGGCGATAGAAAATGGATCTTTCGGCACCCCAGAGCAAAAACAGATATCCGCCTTCCTGATTTCGGGAGGCTCCCAAAAAATGGATTGGGGGCTCTATCAAAAGCCGGGACGCAAAACGCACAACCCTATAAATTAGTGCAAGGATTTTGAATTAGGGGGGGGGGGGCTGAGTATGATGAAAGGAACTACATTTGTTTGTTTGTAAAATATATATTCTGTCTTTCTGCAAGTAGCAAGCTAATGAAGACATCTCATGGAAACACAGTCGCTAGGTGGCAAAGAAACCATGAATACAAAAAAATTGATCAGAAAGAATATGGTGATTTAAAACAACAGGCAGTAGAACACTAGACATTTAGAAAACTGGTTATAAAAATCCAATGACAAGGGAAAGAAATGAGTGACACATCAACAGCCTGTGTGAATAAATAGACCCTTGGTTGTTGGCAATGGAAGCAGGTTTTTGGAATCAGGCTTTCAGACACTGGACATGGTCCAGGCCTGGCTCAAAACACTCTGCTGTCTCATATTAGCAAAGGCTACCTGAGTATCATAGCTACCTAAGTGCATAAGTCGGGTTATTTTGGAACATGAAGCAGATAAAGATGTGGGATAGCACTGGCCCCAAGACAGAACCCTGTGGCCCTTCACTGGTCTCTTCTCTCCAGGATGAAAAGGAGCAATTGGCAAACACCCTTTGGGTTTGGCCGATGAACTCATTCCCAACCCATCTAACAGTAGCATTGTCTAGCCCAATGTTTCCCAACCAGTGTGCCATGGCACACTAGTGTGCCATGAGCGATCATCAGGTGTGCCGTGGGAAATTGGAACCTCCAATACCCTTTCTTCCCCCTCCTGCCCACAGTGCTCTCTGGGTGTAGGTGAACTACAACTTCCAAACTCAAGGTCAATTCCCAAGCAAACCCTTTCAGCACTTTCTGTTGGTAATGAGAGTTCAATATGCCAAGTTTGGTTCAATTCCATTGTTGCAAGAGTTCAGGATGCTCTTTGATTGTGTGTTAACTATAAATCCCAGAAACTGTAACTCCCAAATGTCAAGGTCTATTTTCCCCAAACTCCACTACTGTTCACATTTGGGCATATTGAGTATTCATGCCAAGTTTGGTCCTGATCCAACATTGTTTGAGTCCACAGTGCTCTCTGGATATAGGTGAACTACAACTCCAAAACTCAGGGTCAATGCCCACCAAACTCTTATAGTATTTTCTCTTGGTTATGGGAGTTCTGTGTGGGAAGTTTGTGTATTTCTGCCATTCCTGCCAGGATATCTATGTTGTGTTCATCGAAACAGGCCCAGGTTTCTCACTGAGTGTATAAATACATTTAAAAACATTATGTATTACTGTGTTAGAGTGTCATTTTGTGTCATTTTGGTTGGTGGTGTGCCCCAGGATTTTGTAAATGTAAAAAATGTGCTGCGGCTCAAAAAAGGTTGAAAAACACTGGTCTAGCCCACATTTTACTTACCTTTGCTGTGATAATATTAGGGGTGGTGGTGGTAAAATGACTTCCTGAAAGTACGATATGCTACATACAAAGAATTCCCTTCATCTATCAACTTTGTAGTTCTATCAAAACAATAGTTAAGGTACACCAGACATGACTTGTTTTTGAGAAGCCCATGCTGTTGTTGTTGTTGTTGTTAGTATGGCGTTCCTTTCTAAGTGCTTAGAGATTGTCTGATGATCTGCTCCAGAATCTTTCTTGGTATTGATGTCAGGCTGACTGAACAGTAGTTGTTGGGCTCCTTTCCCCTCCACCTCTCTTCTTGAAGATGGGAACAACATTCCGTCTTTTCCTATTCTCCAGGAATTCTCAAAGATGATTACCAGTGGTTCTGAAATTACTTTTAATACCCTTGTCTTCCATTCATCTGGCCCTGTAGACGTGCATTCATTTAGAGTAGCCAGATATTACTTTATTGCCCTTTTACTTATTCTGTGCTGCATTTCCCCTACCTCCACCTAGAGCACTGTTAATCATTTGGGAGAAGACAAAATGAAGCTCAACAGGGACAAATGCAAGATACTCCCTCTGACATTACTTCGCGAATGAAGATTCTTAGGAAGGACTCATCCCACGCTCTCTACAAGCGCGTTGATGACCAAGGAGGTTGGATGTGTCCTTCGAGCCTGTGCAATGGATTTTTCTGGTGGAGTGCAGCGTGCACAGAACAGGCCTCACCCTTTAAACCAAAGGTTCGTCTGCCGGGGCCTAGTAAGCTTGGACAGTGGCAGCGAGGTCCTCAGGTCGTAGGTTTGATTAGAGTTGCCTTCTCTTAGGGTTGACCTTACAGGGTTAAATGAGCACCATCTGTCCGGGTTTGAAATTAGATTTTTCCTTCTCTTAGGATGATTGCCAAAAGGCTAGAGAGCCCATCCTACCCGTTGACGCTCTTTGTCAGACACTTTGGTTGTGACCTGTCTGGCACGGGAGGCCATACCAGTGACTATTATGCCACCGCCAGCATAGCTCACAACTTCGTAAGGGTACGCAAGCCTCTCCCCCGTGTCAAGGGGGCACCAATGGAGAGTATCTCCAAGATACTCCACTTAGGCAGAAAAAATGAAATGCAAAAATACAGACTGGGGGATGCCTGGCTCGACAGTAGTATGTGGACAAGTTAAACATGAGCCAACCATGTAATGCAGCAGCAAAAATGCCAATGGGATCATGGCCTGCACCAGTAGAAGTCTAGTGTCTAGATCCAGGGAAGTCATGCGCCCCCTCTATTCTGCCTTGGTCAGACCACTTTAGCTGGAATCACACTGTGTCTAATTCTGGGCATCACAATTGAAGGAAGATGTTGACTTTAAGCTGGAATGTGTCCAGAGGAAGAGGGCAACTCAAAGAATCAAGTGTCTGGAGGACAAACCCTATGAGGAGTGGCTGAAAGAGCTGATCATGTTTAGCCTGCAGAAGAGAAGGCTGAGAGGACATATGATGAGGGTGATGGATCAAGAGGTATGGGGAAGTCATAGGGAGGAGGGAGCAGGTGGAGGTTCCTTCTTTGGGGGCTTTTAAACAGAGGCTGGATGGCCATCTGTCAGGGGTGCTTCGCATCTCCCCCTCTGACATTCAGCCTGACTTTGATGCACTTGTTAAAGACCAAAAGAGACTTGATTTCTCTCACTGAATAAGAAAAAAATAACTGGATAGCACCACATGAGGTGATTAATCAAAAAATGTAGGCAATGTTTTTTATTCTTTCCAGGAATAAGTGAAGCTCAGAATGTGCTTTGAAGCGAATGTGACTGAAAATGACCATTAATATAATGAATCAGAAATGATGCAAATGTTCACATTTTGTTAATCTTTGTTTTGTAAAATTTTAGTGAATAAATGTCATTTTTCCTATGACAACCTCTCTTTTTTATTGCTCATAACAAATACTCTTATCAGTCTTATTAATATATCAAAAATGCAATTTAGTGCCTTTTTTATCATTATTAAAGAAATTCAATTGATATTATTAGGTGCGGCCCTCCATAATATTTTTTGGCTCTCGTGTGGCCCCTTGGAAAAAATAATTGCCCACCCCTGGCATATAGGGTGTATAAGTAGTAGGGTTGTTCATCAATCTGTTTTTCTAAATGGGTTCTGGCTGTTTTTCAGCCAGCTGTAACAGCACGGACACTGTCATCATTTTTTTCCCCAGCCGCAAAAGGCCACATGGCTTCTGAAAATGACTGCTTTTGGTTTCTTTTGGCCACACATGGAGTGCAGAGAGGCAGCTGCGCATGGGGTTTCTCTGTAAGACTATATGAGCCCTGCTGTTTGCCTGAGCCAGTAAGAAGAAAAAACCGCTCATGTGCTCCATGTTCTATCTCAGTACCTTTGCTGTTCTTAGGATCTTGCATTTGGACTCAATTCTAATCTTTTCTTTTGGCAATTTTATTTATGGGCTGTGAAAGGGCATTTGGGGTGGGGGGGGATGTTTGTTTAAATATTGGGGTGGTTTACTGAAGGGAGGAGATAACCTGATTCCCTTGAGTCCGCATAGGGAGAATTTAATTCCCCCCCAGGTCTAGTTGAAGGATATTAGAGGAAAGGATCCCAGAAAAAGTGGCTTCTTAAGCCTGATGTCTCCTTAACCCAGGTCTTATGGAAGGATCTAAGGAGAAACGACCCCAGTAAAGGTGGTTCTTAACCCAGGTCATATTGAAGAATATAAAGAGAAAGGATACCAGAAAGGGTGATTTCTGAAGCCTGGTGCTTTTAATGCAGGTCTTATTGAAGGATATAAGGAGAAGGGATGCCAGAAAGGGTGGTTTCTTAAGACTGATTCCTACAAACAATGGAAAGGAGAGTCTCGTAAATTCCCCATTGCCACCAATGGGCCAAATCTTCCCAGATTGAAAAACGACCAGACTGGATCCAGTAGGTTCTTGAAAAACAGAGCTGGGGGTCCACTGAAATCTGTATACCGAAAACAACGTTTCATCAAATTGCACACCCCTAATAGGTAAGTGCAGATGTGGGTTAAGAGATAAGTATGGATGGACGTGCTTAGTAATTGATAGTTTTGCAGTAGGATGCAGTCCATTAAAGCCCCCATTTCTACTTCAGTATATCCAGTCTCACCGTATGTCTAACCAACTTCCTGTTCCATTCTAAGAAACGGAGCCCTTGGTCAATTGTAATCGGAAGCTGTGCGGATGTGAAGCCTTGGTTGTGTGTTAACAGCAGGTGAAACTAAAAACTCAGAACCCTGCCTTTGTTTAATAGAGGAAGAATGCTGAACCTGGGCTCTTTGAGCAGATCTAATATAACAACACATAGCAGAGGTAAGAAATCTGTAGTTGGGGTTGTTGGATTGTCACTCCCATTAGTGCCAGCCAACATGGCCGCTGCTTAGGAACAATAGATGGTTGTGTTGTATTGGCAATGAATGAGCTCTAGCTTTTAGTCTGAAGTTCCAATATAGTCTTACCCTCCAAGGAGGTTCAGCACTTTGGACAGCTCCTATAGAACCTAACTAAAAACTAAAGCATATTCTAAACTCCACTAAAACCATAGCTTTAATTTCTAGGGCCTGGGAATGATGAGAGTTGGAGTACAGGAAACATGTGAAGGACTCTGTTTCCCTGATGTATGGCATATAATGGGTCAGAAGACAACAGCCCTTATCACCATCCATTGGCCAAGCTTCCCACTCTCACCCTATAAGGGAGTGCTGTGGTCCGCACTTTGAGTACATTTTAAATCGGTTTTATGTATTTTAACTGTTAATTGTTAATTAATACCATTGATGTTCAATTCTATATCAATGTTTGTATGTTGTTGTATTTTAAATTGTATTGAAATGCTTTTAATGTAAGCCACTTCATGTGTCCTTTGTGGAGAGGAAAAAGTGGGGTATTAATCATCATCATCATCATCATCATGATGTAGGCTCTTGTTTACCCAGAATATCCTTTATCGTTGGGCCATTCGCCTAGCAAGAATTTTGTCCTTGTCTGTTTCCAGTTTCTGGCCTTTGGGGAATGCTTATAAAACGTTTATGAGTGTGCACCAGTAGCCAATGATGAGAATGCACACCTTTCCACTCTTTGTACAGAGGCCAACAGCATCAAGACCTGAGAGTTATTACAACACTTCCTTAAACAAATGACCAAAGCCTGTTTTCTTTTCTTTTTTATTGAAAGAGAGATATCTTTGTGCGTCCTCTTCCCCTGAACTGGCATGAACTGACACCCTTCATGCTATTATAGTGGCAATATTAAAGTAAAATCAATCGTACAAACAAGTCAGCTTCTACACATAGAATAATAGAATCGATGCCATCTTCTCTTTTGACCCAGGCTTCAAAATGGCTTGAGCTAGCCCTGAGGATGAATAGTACAACAGCACCTGAAAACCTGTGGTTCTCCAGATGTTTTGGGGCTGCAATGCATCCTTTGTCATTGATGGCCACACTTGCTCACTCTTGCATTATAGCAGTGGTTCCTAACCAGCAGCAGCTGTCGATGGGATACTGGCTGCAGCTAGACCAACTACCTGCTCCCTCGACCCGTGTCCCTCCTGGCTGATTAGATCCTGCCGGGAGGGGCTACGTGGCCCCCTGGGAAAGATTATCAACAGCTCCCTTGAGCAAGGAGTGTTCCCAGGGGGGATTGAAAGAGGCCATGGTAAGACCGCTGCTGAAGAAGCCGAATTTAGATCTTTCGGCTCCCTCCAATTACCGACCTGTGTCTAATTTGCCTTTTTTAGGCAAGGTAATTGAGAGGGCAGCAGCGGATCAGCTGCAGCGGTTCCTAGACGACACAGCTGGGCTTGACCCCTTCCAGTCCGGCTTCCGTATTGGGCATGGGATGGAGACCGTGCTTGCCGCCATTACAGACCAACTTCACCGCCAGCTGGACCAGGGTGGATCAGCACTGCTTGTTCTGTTAGATCTAACAGCAGCGTTTGATACCGTAGATCACGCCTTGTTGACCCACCGTTTAGCCGTGACTGGGGTTAGGGGGATCGCCCTTAAGTGGGTGACCTCCTTCCTCCAGGATCGGGGACAACGTGTGGAGGGGGTGGGGGCTCTGGAAGACTCCCATTAAGTTGTGGGGTCCCCAGGGGCCATCCTCTCCCCTTATTATTCAACGTATATATGTGCCCCCTGGCACAGCTGGTTCGCGACTTTGGTCTGGAGTGTTATCAGTATGCGGATGACACCCAGCTTCTGCTGAGAATGGACGGCAGGCCGGATACCAAAACCGATTGTTTCCATCGATGCCTCGAAGCCGTGACTGGCTGGCTGCGTTCCAGCCGGCTGAAGGTGAATCCGTCGAAGACGGAGATCTTGTGGCCTGGTCGCCCTGGGCTGGGTGGGTGCCGGTTGCCTACCCTGGATGGCGAGCAACTAAGCTCGACATCCCTTGTTAAGAGCTTGGGTGTCAAATTGGCCCCTTTGCTGTCCATGGAGACCCAGGTCTCCATGGTCAGCAAAACAGCGTTTTACCATCTTCGCCAGGCTAGGCGACTGGCACCCTACCTGTCCAGGGATGACCTGGCCACGGTGATCCAAGCGACGGTCATCTCGAGACTGGACTACTGTAATGCCCTCTACGTTGGCCTTCCCTTGTCGACAATCCGGAGACTCAAGCTGGTGCAGAATGCCGCTGCTCGCTTGCTGGTGGGAGCACCAGTGAGGGAACACATCACTCCCATCCTCCGGCAACTGCACTGGCTTCCCATCGAGTACTGGATTGTCTTCAAGGTGCTGGTACTTACCTTTAAGGCCTTGCACGGTCTAGGGCCTGTGTATCTGAGGGACCGCCTTGCCCCAGACGTTCCCCGAGATCACTACGTTCAGAAGAGCAAAATCTGCTATTGGTTCCATCGATCCGCTCCTGCCATCTATCCACAACGAGGCAGAGGGCCTTTTCTGTGGTGGCCCCAGTATGGTGGAACTCGCTGCCTGATGCTACTCGAGCGATTACAGTGCTCGGCCCTGTTCGAAGAGCTGGTAAGACTGTTCTTTTTAAAAAGGCCTTTGACTAACTGACAAGCTCATCCTGCCCTGAGGGGTTATGCCTGGAGTTTTTAGAAATCGAATTTTCTGATTTTAATGTATACCGGTTTTATGTGTTATGTTTTTATGCTATGTATGGCTGCAAGTTGTATGCGCAGCATTTTTATTGTTTGTTGTGATCCGCCCCGAGCCTGCAGGGAGGAGCGGAATATAAGATTGAATAATAAATAAATAAATAAATAAATAACCTGTGGTCCGCAGACCACTAGTGGTCTGCAAGAACTAAAATATGGTCTGCAAAACATTTAAAATTTTAATCCTTTATTCATTGAAGCTGAAGGGAAAGGAAGCCACTGAAGGTGAGGCAAATGGGTTACTTGTTGTAAGCAGGCGAGCAGAGCAGCCCAAAAACTTGCATCCTTAGGAGTTCATTTTAGTCCAGGACTCTTTTTGGATTGGACTGGAAGAGGGAGGTAGTGAGGCAGCGGCGGACCCATGCTGACTGGCCTGGTGATAGAGGACCCATCCTGTACTTCTGCCCTGGCAGAAGATGGCAGTGGATAGTGGGGGTTCTGGGTGGCAGAGGTGCAGGGAGCTGCACCTGTTGATGCAGGTGGGCTTGGTGCTGCTCATACGCTTCCTGTTCTGGCACTTTCTCAGCAGCCTCTTCCTCAGTGTCAAGTGCGCAGAGGCCTGGTGGTGAGTGAGAGGGTGGAGGGCACCTCTGAACATGCAAAGAGAGCCCCCCTCCCAATACATGCCAGCTCTAGCTATTTTGGGGTATGGGAACAGGACAGGAGCAAGGAGGAGGAGGAGGCCAGAAGCTGGCAAAGGCACCTTGGAAGGGTTGGGTTGTTGTGAGTTTTCCGAGCTGTATGACCATGTTCCAGAAACATTCTCTCTTGACGTTCCATCTTCATATATGGCAGACATCCTCAGAGGTTGTGAGGTCTGTTGGAAACTAGGAAAATGGGATTTATATGTGTGTGGAATGTCCAGGGTGGGAGAAAGAACTCTTGTCTGTTTGAGGTAGGTGTGGACACATTCACACCTACCATGAACAGACAAAAATTATTTCTCCCACCCTGGACATTCCACAGATATATAAACCTCACTTGCATGACCTCACTTTCCAACAGACCTCCCAACCTCTGAGGATGCCTGCCATAGATGTGGGTGAAACATCAGGAGAGAATGCTTCTGGAACATGGCCAGACAGTCTGAAAAACTCACAACTCAGTGATTCCGGCCATGAAAACCTTTGATAATACTTGGACAGGTTGTTTGTCATTATTGTATGCCTTCCAGTTGTTTTCGACTTAATGAAGTTTTCTTGGTGAGATTTGTTCAGAAGGGGTTTGCTGTTGCCTTCCTTTGGGGCTGAGAGAGAGTGACCCTGTGCTAGGTAACACTGGGTTTCCATGACCAAGCAAGGATTTAAACCCTGGTCTCTCAGGGTTATAAGATGCATCTATACCAGGCTTGGGCAAACTTCGGCCCTCTGGGTGTTTAGGACTTCAAGTCCCAAAACCTTGTTGTCCCTGCTAACAACAATAACAAAAATCAAAGTGGTCCCTGGTCAAAAAAGGTTGGGAACCACTGTGTTATAAG
Source organism: Anolis apletophallus (assembly GCA_030556195.1). Taxonomy (NCBI): domain Eukaryota; kingdom Metazoa; phylum Chordata; class Lepidosauria; order Squamata; family Anolidae; genus Anolis; species Anolis apletophallus. The sequence goes on along the minus strand of JARBWK010000011.1, from coordinate 49,035,119 downwards.
GATGTTATAAGGATGAACTTAAGTACCACAGTACCACAGGCCAACCAGAGCTGGCTACGGTCGTCCACGCTCTGGTCACATCTCGAATAGATTACTGCAACGCACTCTACGTGGGGCTACCTTTGAAGACAGTTTGGAAACTGCAATTCGTCCAACGGGCGGCAGCCAGATTACTAACGGGAGCTACATACAGGGAGCATACCACCCCCCTGCTGTGTCAGCTCCACTGGCTGCCTATCCAATTCCGAGCTCAATTCAAAGTGCTGGTTTTGACCTTTAAAGCTCTATACGGTTCCGGCCCAGCTTACTTGTCCGAACGCATCAACCGCTACGTCCCACCTCGTAACTTAAGATCATCCGGGGAGGCCGTGCTCTTGCTCCTGCCTACTTCTCAAATGCGGTTGGTGGGGACGGGAGATAGGGCCTTCTCGGTAGTGGCTCCCCGTCTGTGGAACTCACTCCCTATTGATATACGATCAGCGCCATCCCTCCTGGCATTCAGGAAAAAAGTGAAATCCTGGTTATGGGACCAAGCATTTGCACATTAGCACGATACGGCACTTTAGATTGGATCGAAATGGCAACCGGTGGACAAGACCTAATGTTTTTATGGACGGAATACTGTTTTTAACTGATGTGAATGCATATGTTGTATTTTAATGCTAATTGTATTTTAATGTATTTTAATGCTAGCTGTATTTTAATGTATTTTAATTTAACTGCTTTTGGTTTTATTATATGTATACTGTGTGGCATCGAATTGTTGCCGTTGTTAGGCCGCTCTGAGTCCCCCGTCGAGGGTTGAGAAGAAGCGAGGTAGAAATGGTGGTAATAAATAATAAATAAATAAATAATAAGTTACATGGCAGGCAAGATGGCTTCCCCCAGCTGTTTATTTCTAGACTGGTAATCCATAGGAGGAAACGGTGAGACATGAAAGTTAAGAGTTGTTGAGATGGTTTGTCCAGCCTTATTAGAAAGGAAGCACTTTTAAAAAATCTAACTAGGAAACATTTTGTTTCCTAGTTAGATTCACATACTGCATTTCATATTTGCACAAAACTTTCACTAAGTTATTGTGTTTGTGGAACACATTATGTGGAACATTACTTTTTCAGTGTTCAACTACCCTCATCTGGGGGAGTCTGGAAACTGTAGTCCAAAACACACAGTGTTGCCAAAGACTGATGCAGTGCTGATTTGCAGAGAGAGAAAGAGGGTTTTTTTAAAAAGTGGTATGAACTGGCCATTGACGTCAGGGTGGTGTTTGCACACAGTGCTGTTCCCAGGGGTCAAAAAGTTGCCCACAACAGGCCTCCCTCTTATGCCATCCACTGGCCCTTTGCTTTGGTTCCAACCACCTAAGGGGGAAAGTGCAGGGCAGGTGGATGAACATCTCTCTCTTCTCACTCTTGCTTGCATGCCGAGAGAAGGAGATAGTGTTGTTGTTGTTGTTGTTGTTGTTGTTCCAACCTTTACAGGGCAGGTAGAAAAATGTCTCTCCTCACTCTTGGTTGCGTGCTGAGAGAAGGCAATAGTGTTGTTGTGGGTTGCTGTGAATTTTTTGGGCTGTATGGCCATGTTCGAGTATCATTCTTTCCTAATGTTTCACCTGCATCTGTGGCTAATGGCATCTTCAGAGCTTCTGTTGGCAGTGAGGCAAGTGTGTGTGTGGAATAATGTCCAGAATGGGAGAAAAAAACCTTGTCTGTTTGAAGCAAGTCTGGATGTTGCAAGTAGCAAGCTTGAATAGCATTGAGTAGCCATGGAGCTGCAAAGTCATTCAGTGAGGGTATCTGCATAGAGGTGGCTGGGCCTCTGTTGCCTGGAGGCATCCTCTGTTTGGGAGGTATTAACTGGCACTTGATTGTTTGCTGTCTGGAATTCCTCTGCTGCTGAGTGATGGTCCTTATATACTGTCTTAATTACAGTGTTTTTTTAAATACTGGTAACCAGATTTTGTTCATTTTCTGTTCAAATTGTTCACATGCTTGTGGATTTCAATGGATTTTCTGTATAGTCTGACATAGTGGTTATCAGAGTGGTCTAGAATGTTTGTGTTCTCAAATAATTTTCTGTGTTCAGGTTGGTTCATCAAGTACTCCGTGATGGCTGACTTCTCTGGTTGGATTAGTCCGCAGTGCCTTTCATGTTCTTTGATTCAATAGTGTTGTTGTTGTTGTTCTGTTTCTTCAAGTGGTTTCTGACAAGGGTTTTCTTGACAATATTGGTTCAGTTATTGATGCAAAACAACAGAAATACTGTCAGAGGCTACAGCAGTTTGCATTTGCCTTAAGCACCTTCCACACAGCTGAATACAATCCCACATTATCTGCTTTGAATTGGGTTATATGGCAGTGTGGACTCAGATAACCCAGATCAAAGCAGATAATGTGGGATTTTCTGCCTTGATATAATGGGTTATATGGCTTTGTGGAAAGCCCCTAAGTCTATATGGAGGGGCAAGATCCCACCCCTCCTCCACTCTGCTGGGTTAACTGAGAGCCCTTCCACACAGCCCTATATCCCAGAATAGCAAGGCAGAAAATCCCACATTATTTATTTCGGGATTTTACCCCGCTCTTCTCAACCCCCAAGGGGGGACTCAGAGCGGCTTACAGTACGGCACAATTCGATGCCCACATAATAACAATATAAACCCCAAAACACTTCAACAATTAAAATACATTAAAAATACATTAAAATACAACTACATTAGCACCATACACATTCACTCTGGATTAAAACAATGTTCAGTCCATAAAAACATTGGCCATAATCACCCACTTTCATTAAAAACCAATCTAAAATGCTGCCTTGTGCTGGTGTACGAATGCCTGGTCCCACAGCCAGGATTTTACTTTTTTCCTGAAGGCCAGGAGGGATGTGGTGGATCGTACATCAATAGGAAGCGCATTCCACAGGCGGGGAGCCACCACCGAGAAGGCCCTATCCCTCGTCCCCACTAGCCTCATCTGAGACGTAGGCGGGAGCGAGAGCAGGGCCTCCCCGGATGATCTTAGATTACGAGGTGGGACATAGCGGCTGATGCGTTCGGACAAGTAAGCTGGGCCAGAACCGTACAGAGCTTTAAAGGTCAAAACCAGCACTTTGAATTGACCCCGGAATTGGACAGGCAGCCAGTGGAGCTGACACAACAGGGGGGTGGTATGCTCCCTGTATGTAGCTCCCGTTAGCAATCTGGCTGCCGCCCGCTGGACTAATTGCAATTTCCGAACTGTCTTCAAAGGCAGCCCCACGAGAGTGCGTTGCAGTAATCTATTCGGGATGTGACCAGAGCGTGGACGACCGTAGCCAGATCAGACTTCCCAAGGTACGGGCGCAGCTGGCGCACGAGTCTTAACTGTGCAAAAGCTCCCCCGGCCACCGCTGAGACCTGGGGCTCCAGGCTCAGCGATGAATCCAGGATCACTCCCAAGCTGCGAACCTGCATCTTCAGGAGGAGTGTAACCCCATCCAACACAGGCTGTAACCCTATGCCCTGTTCGGCCTTGCGACTGACCAGGAGGACCTCTGTCTTGTCTGGATTTAGTTTCAATTTGCTAGCTCTCATCCAGTCCGACACAGCGGCCAGGCATCGGTTCAAGGTCTGAACAGCCTCCTTGGTGACAGGTGGGAAGGAGTGACAGATCTGGACGTCATCTGCGTACAGATAACACCTTACTCCGAAACTCCGAATGATCTCTCCCAGCGGTTTCATGTAGATGTTGAATAACATCGGGGACAGAACTGAACCCTGAGGGACTCCACACGACAACGGCTGTGGAGCCGAACAGGTGTCACTCAATGACACCTTCTGGGTACGACCTTCCAGGAAGGATTGGAGCCACTGCAGAGCAGTACCCCAAGCCCCATGTCTGCAAGGCGACCCAGAAGGATACCGTGGTCAACGGTATCGAAAGCCGCTGAGAGGTCCAGCAGAACCAACAGGGACACACTCCCCCTGTCGAGTTCCCGGCGTAGATCATCTACCAAGGCGACCAAGGCTGTTTCAGTACCATGTCCCGGCCTAAAGCCAGACTGTGCCGGATCAAGATAATCAGTGTCTACCAAGAACCCTGAGTTGAAGCCACCACACGTTCCATGACTTTGCCCAAATAGGGAGATTGGAAACTGGCCGATAGTTCACTAATTGAGTGGGGTCCAGTGATGGTTTTTTCAACAGCGGTTTTATAACAGCTTGCTTTACGCTGGCTGGAATTTTGCCCTCCTGTAAGGAGGCATTAACCACCACCTTCACCCACTCTGCCAAACCCCTCTGGCTTCCTTGATCAGCCAGGATGGGCAGGGGTCTAGGATGCATGTAGTGGGCCTCGCCTCCAAGGATTTTGTCCACATCCTCGAGCTGAACCAATTGAAACGAATCCATTAAAACCGGACAAGCAGATGCTCGTGTCACATCCTCAGAGACTGCCGTTAAAGTGGTATCGAAATCGGAACGGATCAGCGCCACTTTATCCACGAAGGCCTTAGCAAATTCTTCACAGCGTACCACCGAGCCGTCAGGGATCTCGCACTGTGGCGGATTTAAAAGACCCCTAACGACTCGGAACAGTTCCGCTGGACGGTTCTTCGCGGCGGCCACCTTGGCCGCGATAGATGTTTTTGTGCGGCTTTTGTTGCTGCGTCATAAGTCCTCAAAAGGGGACCAGGCGCGCAAGACGAGCTGATCTGCTCCGTTTCCGACGCCACACGCACTCTAGCCTCCTCTTTTTTCGCTTCATTGCTGCCAGCTCCTCAGTAAACCAAGGAGCTGGTTTAGCTCGGTTACTCAAGAGGGGGCGTTCTGGAGCGATCGTGTCAATAGCCCTTGTCATCTCCCTGTCCCAGAGAGAAACAAGAGCCTCGACAGGGTCACTTACCGAGGAGGCGGGAAAGTCCCCAAGAGCCGTCAGGAATCCATTCGGATCCATAAGTCTCCTGGGGCGGACCATTCTAATAGGTCCACCACCCCTGCGGAGGTGGAAAGGCACAGTGAGTCTAAACCTGATCAGGTGGTGGTCGGTCCATGGCAAAGGAATGATGGTCAGTTCCTCCACTCCGCCACCTTCATCCCATCCCTGGCAGAAAACCAGATCTAACGTGTGTCCTGCACTATGGGTGGGACCTGATATTAGCTGGGACAGGCCCATGGTTGCCATGGCGGCCATGAAGTCCTGAGCCGCTCCTGATAGAGTGGTCTCGGCATGGACGTTGAAGTCTCCCAGCACGATGAGCCGCTGAGACTCCACGGCCAGGCCTGAGACCACTCCAGCTAGCTCAGGTAAGGAGACTGTAGTGCAGCGGGGTGGTCGGTACACTAGCAGAATCCCTATCCTGTCCCGATCACCAACCCTTAGGCCGACACATTCGAACGTGGTTGACTGCGGGATGGGGCACCTGGTCAAGGGGTTGGAATCCTTATAGACCACTGCGACTCCCCCCCCCCGCCCTCCCGGTCTCGCTTGGTGCTGTACGGAATAACCCGGTGGGCAGAGCTGGGAGAGATTAACCCCCCCAGCCTCATCCAACCAGGTCTCCGTTATACAAGCCAGGTCAGCTTGTTCTTCCAGAATTAAGTCTTGTATTGTTGATGTTTTACCATTGACTGACCTGGCATTAAACAGCACCACTTTCAACCGGGGGGGGGACCGCCTTCCTGGGTACTCAGCTTAGCTTTGTCAGGAGCCCGGTTCAAATTTATTAAAGTTCTTGCACAGATTTTTGGCCGAATTAAAAATTTTGAGTGTTCTCTTCTAGGTCGAATTGGTAATTTATATCCATCACAAATTCTAGGCCGAATCCATACTTTGGGTCTCCCTTTCCCGCATCTTCCTCTCCCAGTCACCACCCCGATAGGAGCCCCCCACCCGGGAACCATCCCTCCTGCATGTTCTCTCTCCATATCACCCAGTTGTACGCCGTAAAGGGAATCCTGGTTTAGTGCACTCATATAAAATGTAGATTTTTCGCCCGTAACCCTTCCTTCCCTGCAGCTTCCACCTCCCTCCAAGTTGTTGTAGACTATTAACAATGCACAAAGTGCAAGTGCCAGCATAAAGTGCGACAGACATTATATCTGACTGTGAACTCAAATAACCCACTTCAAAGCAGATATTGTAGGATTTCCTGCCTTGATATTTTGGGATATAGGGCTGTGTGGAAGGGCCCTCAGATTGCAGAAATTGTAAGCCAAGGACAAAAGGAGAAAGTTGGAGAAAAGAGGGAAACTGGGACTGTTTAACGGGAGCTCAAAACTGGCACAATGGAGCATTAATCAGAACTGTCTCTGTCAAATGAAGACACTTGGAGAGTAAATAGCTGAGCTACTTCATACAGGTGACAACATATTAATCCTTTTCCGCAAATGTATAGATCTCCATTTCATTTTCCCTTATTTTTGTCTTGCTTGTGAAGGAATTCTGCCTCTGTTTTGATGGTCCCTCTCCTCCCATTTTACCTTTTGGGTTGCTGCAAAGGGCAAAGGGACCTTTTGAGTCAGTACAAGTCCAATTCAGTCCAGAGATCTTTGTGTTAAGGCACCCGCCATGGAAAACAATTTCACAGGCCAGCTGTCACAAGACAAAGCTTCTGGGCAAGAACCGACAGCAAAACTAAACCCAAACAAAACCCAGTAAACAAAGAAAACCTATTGGGTTTAACAGAAGGAATTTAGCAGTGCTGATTGAGGATGGGGAAGGAAAGACATGATGGGGAGAGGATCCACTGATCAGGCAACTTGCTGCTGTTACTCACTGCTACATTTTAATTTTTGTACATAAAATAATCAGTTACTTATGTAACATTGTGATTATGCGTAACAATTTATTTATTTATCTTATTTGAACCGGGGCTTTTATTTCTTTTATATCTATCTCAACCTCCGCTAACAAAACGGCACCCCATGGTGCCCATACCAGAAACATAAAAATACAATTTAACAGCAATATGGCAATAAAACAGTATAAAACAATATTAAAACAATTAAGCAGTCAGCAGTCGCCGGTTTGATTCATCATCCAAGGGGCAGTCAGTCAATTCTATAAAAGTCATCATGTCAGCAAGTCAACCTAATCTACAAAGGCCTGATCCCATAGACATGATTACACTTGTTTCTGGAAGGTCAAGAGGGATGCAGCAGATCTAATTTCACTTGGGAGGGAGTTCCATAGCCGAGGGGCCACCACAGAGAAGTCCTGTCCCTTGACCCTCCCAGATGCGATTGCGACAATGAAGGGACAAAGAGCAGGGTTTCCCCGGATGATCTTAGGGCTCTAGGTGGATCGTAGCAGGAGATACGTTCGGACAGGTAAACTGGGCCAGAACCATTCAGGGCTTTATAGGCCAAAACTAGAACTTTGAATTGTGCTCAGAAACTGAAAGGCAGCCAGTGGAGCTGGCTTAGCAAGGGCGTTGTGCACTCCCTGTACCCAGCCCCGGTGAGCAACCTGGCTGCTGAACGTTGGACTAATTGAAGCTTCCAGGCAGTCTTCAGAGGCAGGCCCACGTAGAGTGTGTTGCAGTTGTCTATTCGGGATGTAACCAGAGCGTGGACCACTGTGGCCAAGTCAGACTTCCCAAGGTACGGGCGCAGCTGGCGCACAAGTTTTAACTGTGCAAAAGCTCTCCCGGCCACCGCCGAAACCTGGGTACAGTTGTAATGTATTTAAAAACACAAAAAAGTTTAGAAACTTGGCTTTATACTAAATGTCCTTTGACCAGAAGCTGGCCACTTGGAATGCCTTTTGTGTTGCTGTGAAAAGGTCCTCCACAGTGCATGTGGCAGGGCTCAGACTGCATTATAATAGGTAATCTGTGGTTTGCTCTTCTCCACACTCGCATGTTGTGGACTCCACTTTGTTGCCCGGCGTCAAAATGTATCATCTGACGGCCACAAGGCGGAGGGCCTTTTCAATAATCGCCCCGATATTGTGGAACGCACTGCCTTTCGGAGTCCGTGTTCTTACAGACTTAATTGCATTCCGGAAGGCGTGCAAAACCTTCGGGTATCAATGATAAGATTGGTAGGCACCTGCCTTCCGTGCTCTGCATATCGCATCGATGTATTTTATTGTGTTCTATTGTGTGGAGTGTTTTATTGCGTTGTGTGTTTTTTATGGTGTTTTTATTCTGTTTTACCCTTGAATTTAGTGTAAGTCGCCCCGAGCCACCCGGGAGTGGCGACTCACAAATTGAGGCCGTCACTGGATGGCTGCGAGCCAGTAGGTTGAAGGTGAATCCGGCAAAGACGGAGATCCTGTGGCTGGGTCCTCCGGGCTGTAGGGATGTTCAGCTTCCAACCCTGGACGGCGTGACATTATGTCCGTCGCCCTCTGTTAAGAGCTTAGGAGTAACCTTGGACCCCCTGTTGTCGATGGAGGCCCACGTCTCCAGCGTCAGCAGGGTAGCATTTTTCCATCTTCGCCAGGCGAGGAAGCTGGCCCCCTATTTGTCTCGGCGCGACTTAGCCACAGTGATCCAAGCCACGGTCATCTCGAGGCTGGACTATTGTAATGCTCTTTACATTGGCCTTCCTCTGTCGGTAATCCGGAGACTCAAGCTGGTGCAGAACGCCGCAGCGCGACTCCTGGCGGGGGTCCCGATTGGCCACCACATCACGCCAATCCTGCGCGAACTGCACTGGCTCCCAATTGAATGCCGGATTGCCTTCAAAGTGTTAGTCCTGACTTTTAAGGCCTTACATGGTCTGGGGCCAGTGTACCATGGATCGCCTTGTCCCATATCATCCCACCAGATCACTGCGCTCTGAAGAGCTAAACCTCCTGGTCATCCCAAATGTGAGGACCTACCATCTGTCCGCAACACGCCGCCGGGCTTTCTCTGTTGCAGCCCCAACCCTGTGGAACGCACTGCCCGCCGGCATCCGTGCCACCCAGAGCCTCCTCCCGTTCAGGAGAGCAGTTAAGACATTGCTGTTCCAACAAGCCTTCGAAGTTAGCTAAACTGTAGCTCGCACCGCCTAGCTGTCAGCCCACTGCGACTCCATTTCTTGTTTCAACTGTTCTAATTGTAATTCCATCTTTATGGTATTACTGTGGCTTATGAGTTATCTGTATATGCACACAGAGCTAGTGGGCTGTAAAGCCAACAAGAAAACTATACCCACGGGGGGTTTTAAAGTAATAAATCACAAATTCAATAGTTCATTCAAATAATATAATGTTAATTTCTCCTATCAAAGTCACAGAAAAGACTCATATATAAAGGAAGGGTAAGGACCCTAAATGAAATCCCACGCAGGGGTTAATGCAATATTCACTCAATATCCCTCGCAGGGGTTAAGTCAGTATAGATACCATCTGTCTAGAGGAGACTAATTACTCCTCAGCGTCCAGCATTTATGATTTCTCCCATACAGGGAATGTTTATTCTGTATAATTTCATATGATGCAATGAAGCTGTTATATCTATACTGACTTAACCCCTGCGAGGATATTGAGTGAATATTGCATTAACCCCTGCGTGGGATTTCATTTAGGTCCTTACCCTTCCTTTATATATGAGTCTTTTCTGTGACTTTGATAGGAGAAATTAACATTATATTATTTGAATGAACTATTGAATTTGTGATTTATTACTTTAAAACCCCCCGTGGGTATAGTTTTCTTGTTGGCTTATGAGTTATCTGACAATTGTATTTTATGAACTGTTGTAAGTCGCCCCGTGGCTCCGTATCTCGTGGTGCCAGAGCAGAGTCTGTTCAGCACCTTCCGAGTCGCCAAGCCTTTTATGTGCAAAGGAGGGAGTCTCATTTGGTATCAGCCACAGAGTGAGGTTCCGAGTTTTAGCCTGCCACTTTTGGACTCTTGCTTGCTGAAGTGTTCTTGCGAGTATCTCTGTAAACTTAGGAAACTATTTCTTGATTTAAGGCGTTGGCATACTGTCTGATGCCCAAACAGGGGATGGGCTGGAGATGTCACTGCTTTGGTCCTTTCATTATTGATTGCTACTTCCTGGTGGATGTCAGTTGGTGCAATACCGGCTAAACAGTATAATTTATCCAGCGGTGCGGGGTGTAGACATCCTGTGTTTTTAACATGGTGAGATGTGTTCTACACTGGTCATGCGTATTCAGCAGCAGACTAGCAAAGTGTAAGGGCAGATGTCTTCACTGTGGCTGTGTAACAATGTTGAAGAAGTCACTTGGTGCATTGCAACACCATAAACAGGGCCATAGGTGTGCATGAAATGGACATACGTTCATTCATATGTACAGACTTGGAACTCAGTATGAACCAACTTCTGTTGGTGGAGGGATCCTTGTAGCAAACTGCCTTGGGCCCAGGGACTAATTAAAACGTGTTTTGGTCCTTCAGCTATGCCAGTGTTTCCCAACTAGTGTGTCGTGAGCAATCATCAGGTGTGCCATGGGAAATTGGAACCTCCAATACCATTTCTTCCCCCTCCTGCCGAACACTTTTTCTTCTCCACTCGGGCTCCCTTCTTCCCAGCCTTGCTCTGCTCGCTTTTTGCTTTGCTCACGCGCTCTGCGGCGGGGGAGGAAGACGTGACCCGTTCGGGCGCTACTGCGCAAACTCGCCCCACATCTTCCTCCCTCCCCTCCCCCCTCCCCTCCTGAGCACGCTCACTCTTCACCCTCGGATCAAAATGGCAGCAGAAGCGGCAAAATGGTGTGAGCAAAGCGAGCAGAGCGAGGCTAGGAAGAAGGGAGCCCAAGTGGAGAAGAAAAAGTATGGGGGAAGAAAGGGCACAAAGGGGAAGGGTGAGGAAGAGGTCTCTGTCAAAAGCTGGCATGGGCAAACTTGGACCTTCCAGGTGTTTTGGACTCCAACTCCCACCATTCCTAGCAGTCTCGGGCCCTTTTCCTTCCCCCCCCCCCTCAGCCACTTAAGCAGGAAAGGGCCTCAGGCTGTTAGGAATGGTGGGAGTTGGTCCAAAGCACCCAGAGGGCCAAAGTTTTCCCATGCCTGTTTTAGGGACCTTAAAGTGGTGAGCCTCCTTCCAACATTGTGATTCTGGATAGAAAACAAACAACAACATAACATAACATTGTTTGAGTCCACAGGGCTCTCTGGGTGTAGGGGAACTACAACTTCGAAACTCAAGGTTAATTCCCAAGCAAACCCTTTCAGTACTTTCTATTGGTAATGAGAATTCAATATGCCAAGTTTGGTTCAATCCCATTGTTGCAAGAGTTCAGGATGCTCTTTGATTGTGTGTTAACTATAAATCCCAGAATCTGTAACTCCCAAATGTCAAGGTCTATTTCCCCCAAACTCCATCTGTGTTCACATTTGGGCATATTGAGTATTCATGCCAAGTTCGGTCCTGATCCAACATTGTTTCAGTCCACAGTGCTCTCTGGATATAGGTGAACTACAACTCCAAAACTCAAGGTCAATGCCCACCAAACTCTTATAGCATTTTCTCTTGGTTATGGGAGTTCTGTGTAGGAAGTTTGATTCCATTCCATCACTGGTGGAATTCAGAGTGCTCTTTAATTGCAGGTGAACTATAACTCCCAGGTGTTGAGCAAGACCTTCGTGCATGTCTTTCTGCCATTCCTGCCAGGATATCTATGTTGTGTTCATCGAAACAGGCCCAGGTTTCACACTGAGTGTATAAATACATTTAACTATATGTATTACTGTGTTAGAGTGTCATTTTGTGTCATTTTGGTTGGTGGTGTGCCCCAGGATTTTGTAAATGTTAAAAGTGTGCCGCGGCTCAAAAAAGGTTGAAAAACACTGAGCTATGCCACATTGAAGCATCACAAAAATGTGGCATTCCAAAAATAAATATTATTTAAAAGATGTAATTTAGTAAGGATCCCTATTTTTGTTGTATTTCTTCATTCAGAAGCTGCTAATTGTCCTAGGCCCTAAAACAGAGCTTATATAGCTTATTTACTACTACTGTAGTACTTTTGGAAATCGAGTATGCATGCGTTGAGTTAAATATCCCTTCACACATTCACTTGCAGGACGTGTTGCCCTGTATGCCCTTTTGGATCTGAACTGATTAATGCTGCTGCTTTCTGTTTCTTTATGTTTTCTTGTTTTTTTCTCACCCAACAGGAAACATGGAGCCAGAGCACTGACCTGAAGTACCAGCCTGGTGAGTGCGAGAGAAGAGCATTGCCCATTTTATTGATGCTTGTATAAAAATGATATAAATGTCTCTGTCCCTTCCAGAGTAAGGTAGTTTGGTGACATCAGTAAGACTGACAGTGAGCATTCAAAAATGTCCCTGTTTCAGGCTGAAAACTAAATGTTTGATGAAAGCAGATTCACGTTGAACTGATGCAAAATGGCATGCAAAGTGCAAGCCCTCGTTATGATAGTCTCTGTAGACATCTCACTCAAAAACCATTAATTTGAAAGGGATGTTATGAGCTGCCCGTCTGCCACCCCCCTTCTCTATGCAGGGTCATTAGCTAGTATCCCCAGAAGTGGATGTCCAGCCTCTCTTTGAAGATGTTGCAATCCAGGCCTGGAAACACCTATAACTAGGAATTTAAGCAAATAGTTTATTGTAAAACACATACAAAGAATATAAAAAAGCAGGAATAAGACAGTAAGGTATCTAATCCAAAAAGGTTTAGCAACAGGTGATAACCAAACAATAATACAAACGACTAATAAAGTTCCAGAGGTGACACAGTCCAGAAACAGCTAAAAATCACAGGTACATCATAAGTCCACAAGCAAGAAGATATAACTAGTAAAACTTGATCAGGAGTACAGGAACATAGAAATGTTCCAGGATATTAACATCCAAAACCGAGGCTTGACTTGAACCAGAGAACTCAGGCCTAGATTCTCACTCTAACGCAGTGTTGCCTGAAATGGTAAACAACGTATTGTCTAATAGACACCCATGAAAGCATGATGTCTCCCGTGAATTTTCTCCACAACTTTCCCGCGTAATCTCTCAGACCAGCGTACTCTCTTTTTGGCTCTTTTGTTGATCTCCGTAGCTACAGGTGGTTTCTCCCGGGGACCCTCCTGATCACTCTCTTCACTTGATTCCTTATCTGCTGTTGTTCCTTCTGGCTCCTCTGACTGGCCTTGAGGCCCTGCACTTTCCAAGCCACTTTTCTTACAGATAGAATCGTCATTTCCCAGACCTTAATTTCCCAAACTTAAGGGCCAATCACTTTGTGCCAAAGGAAAGCCCACAATCCCCTCTAAATCATCAGTTAAACCATCAGTCTATGGCTGATCTACACCCAGAGACATCCCACCACCTCTCTGGGCAATTGACTCCATTGTTCAGTTGAAATCTATCCTTCTGAAACTTAAAACCATTAGACCTGGGCCTACTCTCTGAGTCCTGCATGCTCCTCTTTCTGGCAGCCCTTGAAGTATTTATTTATTTTATTATTTATTTATTTTATTTATTTATTTCATCGGTTTTATATTCCGCTCCTCCCAGCAGGCTCGGGGCGGATCACAGGCAGATAAGCAACAAAAACATACAATAAAACATACAGTAAAAACAATCTACAATTTCTTAGCCAAGCGAGACGAACCAGTTGAGTTTAGATTTACCCAAACGCTAGCCTGAAGAGAGCCGTCTTACATTCTCTTCGAAAAGGGAGGAGCTCGGAGACCATTCGGACATGGTCGGGAGTGAATTCAGAGTACTGGCCGCCGCAGAGAAAGCTCTCTGTCTTGTGCTGGACAGGTGGCAGGCGCGGGACGATGGTATAACCAATAAATTTTGCTCTTCCGAGCGCAGTGATCTCGGGGGAACATACGGGGGGTAAGGCGGTCCCTCAGGTACACAGGCCCTAGACCGTGCAAGGCCTTAAAGGTTAAAACCAGCACCTTGAAGGCAATCCGTACTCGATAGGAAGCCAGTGCAGTTGCCGGAGGATGGGGGTAATATGCTCCCTCGCTGGTGCTCCCACCAGCAAGCGAGCCGGCATTCTGCACCAGCTTGAGTTTCCGGACTGTCGCCAAGGGAAGGCCAACGTAGATGGCGTTACAGTAGTCCAGCCTCGAGATGACCGTCCGCTTTGATCACCGTGGCCAGATCGTCCCTGGACAGGTAGGGGGCCAGTCGCCTAGCCTGTCGTAGGTGGAAGAACGACGTCCTGCTGACCACGGAGACCTGGGCCTCCATGGTCAGCAGGGAGTCCAACTTGACACCCAAGCTCTTAACCAAGGGTGACGGGCTAAGTGGCTCGCCATCCAGGGTAGGCAACCGGCACTCATCCAGCCCAGGTCGACCAGGCCACAAGATCTCCGTCTTCGATGGATTCACCTTCAGCCGGCTGGCGCACAGCCATCCAGTCACGGCTTCCAGGCATAGATGGAAAGAATCGGGTACGGTATCCGGCTTGCCCTCCATTCTCAGCAGAAGCTGGGTGTCATCAGCGTACTGATAACACTCCAGACCAAAGTCGCGGGCCAGCTGGGCCAGGGGGCGCATGTAGATGTTGAATAATAAGGGTGAGAGGATGGCCCCCTGGGGGACCCCGCAACTTAATGGGAGCCTCCCGGAGACCTCCCCCCCTCTCCACCGCTGTCCCCGGTCCTGGAGGAAGGAGGCCACCCACTTAAGGGCAGTCCCCTGACTCCAGTCACGGCTAGGCGGTGGGCTAACAACGCATGGTCTACGGAGTTGGTCTGTAATGGCGACAAGCACGGTCTCCGTCCCATGCCCAATACGGAAGCCGGACTGGAAGGGATCAAGACCAGCTGTGTCTTCTAAGTATCGCTGCAGCTGATCCGCTGCTGCCCTCTCAATTACCTTGCCTAAAAAAGGCAAATTAGACACAGGTCGGTAATTGGAGGGAGCCGAAAGATCTAAATTCGGCTTCTTCAGCAGCGGTCTTACCATTGCCTCTTTCAAACCCCCTGGGAATACTCCTTGCTCAAGGGAGCTGTTGATAATCTTTCCCAGGGGGTCTCGTAACCCCTCCCGGCAGGATCTAACAAGCCAGGAGGGGCACGGATCGAGGGAGCAGGTAGTTGGCCTAGCTGCAGCGAGTAACTTATCGACAGCTGCTGCGTCCAGCAGTTGGAAACGGGTGAAGGTGGGTCCGCCGAGTGGCGGCGGAGTCTCGAGTTCCCGTACTGTATCAAGGGTGGCCGGGATATCCCGGCGGAGGGTCGAGATCTTGTCGGCGAAGTAGTTCTGAAATGCCTCAGCTGTGGGAGCCAAACCCCTATCGTTTAGGACATTTGAATTTGTTGTCAGTGACCGAATTATTTTAAAGAGTTGAGCTGGGCGTGAACTAGCCGACTCTATCAAGGAAGAGTAGTAGGCCTTTTTAGCTTCCTTGATAGCGCGCTCATAAACATCCTTGAACTGTTTATAAGCCGATCTCGATTTAAAGCATGCAACCATGTCACACTCAGTCTTATCTTCACCAGGCTGAACATGTCTAGTTCCTTAAACCTTTTTTTCACCGTAGCTCTTGTCAACTTCTTTGTGGAAGAATACACAAAGGAGAGCATCTACATTGATTCACTTTATCTTAAAGTCAGCACAACGGTTCCACTTTTTAGTCACTCAGAAGCAGATCTTTTGTAAAGTTGATTTATTTTAACTGCCAGTTGAAGCCCAAACTGCCCCAATTACGGTATGCATTACAACGTGGATAACTCACAAGAAACATTTTCATTATTTTGCCCAGATATGAGGAGAGCTGCAGCAACGCTCATGGGGAGCAGAGAACCCGGAAGGGGATAGCAGATGGTCATCTTCACTAGTAATTAGGAAGTCCCAGCCCTCCAGCCACGTGAGCTCTGACTGCACTACAACATGGGTTGCATCAGATGAGACTAATTGCCCATTTAGTGTTCCATACCCTACTTGGCAGTGGCAATAGTTCTCCTTGGTTTCAGACAGAGGCCCTATTTTTAATGTAACTATTTTTGACAAGAGCTGGCTGGGAGTGGATATGGAACCTTTTGCATGGAAAGCAAAATTAAGGGGTTGAGAAACACTGTTGTAAACGGAAAAGAAATATTGCCCTTTCATTCCACCCAAGATCTGTTACCTGTGTCTATCTCACTCTGCCTAATATCAAGACCAATCCTTGATTGCGCATGAGAACCCAGCTCCTGAGCAACTACAGCTCCTGAGTTATGGATTGTTCTCAAGGACAGAAGCAGAGCTCCTGAGTTATGGATTGTTCTCAAGGACTAGGGTTGCCATTTTTTGATATAAGAAATAAGGGACATTTACGGGATTTTTCACAAAAATAAGGGACACTTCATTAAAAACTTGAAACTCAAACATTAGGTAGAAATAGTTCTATTAACAGAATAAGATAATGATTGAAACTCACAAAAGAAACTGACTTACACCCTCTTAACAGTACATGGTATGTTTCTGCATGCTTTGTCATGCAGAAAAAACATGATTAGAACTACCATATTTTCTCCATCTGTATTTAGTACTTGACTTTGCTGACTTTAAAAGTGCACTGTCTAAACATTAAAATAAAATAAATTTTATAAGACAGTACATCTTCATGATTATTATGTCAATAGTTAATGGTATAGTATGGGATACACAGCATTGTATAGTATTGGGATGCACAGCTAGGCCTATTTTAAGAGTAACTCTCAAGCAACCAGAAACTATCTTTATCCAACATGATCCAACATTCCCCTTGGGTAAGGGTTAATTAGTCTACTGTACTTTGAAAAAGTCCTGTATCGCCTCTTCCTTCCAACGGGGACGCAGGCTGCCCTGCGAGTTGGGATCCCCGGGCAGGCATTGCCGTGGAAACCACAGCGCGCACCTTCCTCTGGTCAACCCCGCCCAGTCCTGTCCTGCTAGTCAAAAATAAGGGACAGGGCCTGAAAATAAGGGACACAAATTTTAGGGCCAAAATAAGGGACGTCCCTTAGAATAAGGGACATATGGGAACCCTATCAAGGACACAAGCAGAGCTGGCCCTTTCCACCAAATTGCTTTACCCTTCCTCTGTGTCTTTCTACCTGCTATTGCTTCATCCTTCCTCTGTCTTCTTCGGCCAGAACCACTTTCCAGAATAAATACAGCTAATAGAGATTTGGTACTTTGTGTGGGGAAGTGACTGAAGGAGTTGCAAGGGGACACTTTGCAGTTGTGGAGATCTGGGTTCTCATACTCAATCAAGGATTGGTCTTGATATTAGGCAGAGTGAGATAGACACAGGTAACAGATCTTGGGTGGAATGAAAGGGCAATATTTCTTTTCCGTTTACAACAGTGTTTCTCAACCTTCCTAATGCTGCAACCCCTTAATACAGTTTCTCATGTTGTGGTGGTCCCCAACCATAACATTATTTTAGTTGCTACTTCATAACTGTCATTTTGTTACTGTTTTGAATAGTAATGTAAATATCTGATATACAGGATGTATTTTCATTCACTGGACCAAATTTGGCACAAGCACCTGATATGCCCAAATGTGAACACTGGTGGAGGGGAAAATAGACATTGACATTTGGGAGTTGTAGTTGCTGGGATATGTACTTCACCTACAATCAAAGAGCCCCTCAAACCACACCAACTATAGAATTGGGCCAAACTTCACACACAGAACCCCCATGACCAACAGAAAATACTTGAGGGATTTGGAAGGAATTGATAGTGATTTAGGGTAGAGCACCCCTGCTGTCCCCTCCCCACTTGGAGTCACCGAAACAGCCCTCCCCCTGGCTGAGAGGCCAGCTGAGAGGCCATCCAATCACAGCGGAGAAGGGCTTTTGGTGGGCAGATTCCCCGCCTGTTTTTAAAAAGGAAGAGAAGGACAGGCGGAGAGATCTTCAGCCTTCTCTGTCAAAGGGGTTCCTAAGACCATCAGAAATATGTGGTTTTTTATGATCTTGAGTGACCCCTCAAAAAAAAACCCTCATGATGCCCCCATGGGTCCTGACCTCCAGGTTGAGAAGCATACACACACACACACACACACACACACACACACAGAGAGAGAGAGAGAGAGAGAGAGAGAGAGAGAGAGATCTAAATGCCAAAGAATCCAGTGGTGCCTTCTCCTAGGTAGGTGTGTATAGGATTATAGGCTGAGACATTCTAAAAGGCCATTGGTATGCATATTTCTTTATTGACAATTATGCTTTTTCAATTATATATTTTTACTTTGTTGTTAACTGGCATCAACTCAACTTCCTATACACGAAACACATCCAAGGCACTCTATCTTCAACAGTCCTACTCAGGTCTTGCAGACTAAGGGTCATGGATTCCGTGACTATGTATTTGTAACGCAGCCTTCCTCTTTTCCTAATGCTTTTTACCTTACCAAGCATATCCTGTATATATATGTTGTGCAGATTTGGACTTTCAGCATGCCATAGTTTAATGTGTTCAGACAAAGTCCAGTTATGTCATTGACCACAGTACAGAAGTATGATATAATACAACATCACGTGTTAACTATACTACGTGCATATGAACAGGAAATGTATGTATTGATTTTGGTTTTTTCCCCCTCAAGCTTTTTTGCACATACATTCAGGATGACTTTTCCTGTCAGCTTGCCTGGCCATCCCTTTCTCTCCCACCCTAATGTTATTGGGCCAAATGTGTCCTGGTTTTTTCTCTTAAATGTTAGATCACACAGAGATCTACCTTTCATTCAGTCCACGCCACCTTCTTTCTGCTGTGAACGATGGGATTATGTTTTTATGAGGATGACTCAAAACTTTGCACTGGCATCTTGGAGCTCAAATGTGAAATATGGCATATCCTCATTATCACAGCCATGGAATGGGGTCAAAATGCAGTCTTTCTATTACAGTGTTTTTCAACCTTTTTTGAGCCGCGGCATATTTTTTACATTTACAAAATCCTGTGGCACACCACCAACCAAAATGACGCAAAATGACACTCTAACACAGTAATACATATAGTTAATATGTTTTAAATGTATTTATACACTCAGTGTGAAACCTGGGCCTGTTTCGATGAACACAAGATATATATGACTTCCTCTCACATACTTATACATGGCTATCATGTCTTCTCTCAGCCTTCTCTTCTTAAAGCTAAACATGCCCAGCTCTTCAAGCCACTCCTCATAGGACTTGTTCTCCAGACCCTTGTGAAATTTCACCCTGAGTGAAACTTGCTTCCAGTTAACTATGGATGTCATGAAGCTGTTATAAACAGTTCCTTGGGGGGCAACTCTAAAAAAATCCAGTAAAATAGTAAAAGAAAAAAAAACATTTCCAAGCGGAGAGGCTCAATTTGTTTCTTGGAAACATGTCAATGCTTCAGCCTCCCGATGATCCCAGGTTCGCTCACTGCCCAATTCACCGACGTGGAGCTTTTGGCTTTGGCTGTTCTCGCGAGAAATCCAAGCTAACGCGAAAACGCCAATTCAATCACTTCCGCCCAGTGCTCTGCTTTTGCGGAGGGAGGAGGGAGGCAGCGAAAGAGGCCACACAGATCTATGAAATGTATAGAGTATGGACCCATGCTGAGTCGAGGCTCCTGAAGGCTTCCTCAAGGAGGGCCTGGCCCTGGCATTCGGCAGAGCCCTTCCTTTGCCTCGGGGAGGATCTTTGAGGAGGGAAAGAGGGAGAAAGAGCTGCTAGGAGGAGTGCCAATTTTCCACGGCACACCTGATGATAACTCACAGCACACTAGTGTGCCCCGGCACACTGGTTGGGAAACACTGTTCTATTAGACGGAAAAAGTGCTGAGATATAAATGGAATATGCGTGTTGTGAGGAAGGCATTTCCCTGACCTATGGCACACAAATCCTAGTTTACTTAACTTTAGTGGCAACAGTACCAAGGTTCCAGATTATGAATTACTTCCAGGGGGTGAGAAATCACATAGAAAGCCTCAGAATATGATACAACTGGGAACAGTTTGGCACAAGGGTTTCCTGCATTAGTCTCATAAAACCACCTGAGAATTCCAACCACATGACCTGTAATGGACTGGTACTTTGTGAATGGCAGGCATCCCTGACCCCAAAGGAGAATTCAAAAACTCTAGTCAGATATGTTAGCAACAAAACAGTTCAGTTTCTCTTCTCACCCTAAATACTAGGCTGGATCTAGTATCTGATCCCAGATTACCTGTTCTGAACTGGATTATATGGCACTATACTTATTTATTTATTTCTTTATTTGTCACGTCAGAAGCAAATTGAGGATAACAGTTATAATGTATTTGAAAACATAAACAAAGTAAAAACCTAGCATTATTCTGAATGTCCTTTGACCAAATGACAAGCTACTGCCAGAATGGAGTTTCATCTATGCTGATGATCGTGTCATCACCGCTCTAGCAAGGATCTTTGAAATGGTGGAACAAAAGCTCTCCAAAGCCTTCTATTACAGGGAAATAATAATAATAATAATTCTATATTTATATCCTGCCTTTCTCCCTAACCTAATGGGACCCAACGCTGTTCACATCATCATACAATTCAAATCAATGCACATTTAACGTAAAATACAAGGCAAAATCACACAAAGCAATTCTGGGCATTGCAATTTAAAGGGAGATGTTGATTCTAAGCTGGAATGTGTCCAGAGGAAGGTGACTAAAATGATCAAGAGTGTGGAGAACAAGCCCTATGAGGAGTGGCTGAAAGAGCTGGGCATGTTTAGCCTGCAGAAGAGAAGGCTGAGAGGAGACATGATGAAGGCCATGGATCAAGAGTTAAGGGGAAGTCATAGGGAGGAGGGAGCAAGCTTGTTTTCTGGAGACTAGGACCCAATGGAACAATGGCTTCAAATAACAGGAAAGGAGATTCCACCTGAACATTAGGAAGAACTTCCTGGCTGTGAGAGAGGGAGAGAGAGATGTCCAGCAGTGGAACTGTATCTCTGTCCTGGAGTGTGGTGGAGGCTCCTTTTTTGGAGGCTTTTAAGCAGAGGCTGGGTGGCCATCTGTTGGGAGTGCTTTGAAGGCGATTTTTCCTGCTTCTTGTCAGAATGGGGTTGAACTAGATGTCCCACGAGATCTCTTCCAACTCAATGATTCTATGATTCTATTTGTCCATCTGGATCAAAGGCACAGGAATAAAAGAGGAGCAAGGAAAAGAAGCAACATGGCTTTCAGCATGAGAAACAAGAACACCACAATATCTTGGTCTGTGCTTGATCATTTCTTGTTATATTCGAACGCTGCTCTAGTTCTTAAGACACACAAATGTCAGCGTGGGCTGCAGGAGATGTTTCCTGATTTGCCCACAGCAGCAATGCATTTTCTTCTTTTAAAAAAATGGCCTGGCCCTTCACAAGCTTGCAGAAGGAGATGAGAACAGTGCTGTATCCAGACAGGCCCTTAAGGCAGAGTCTGGTGCAGAACACAGTGGAGGTTGGTTGGATAGATAAATACCATGGGAGGCTCTGGGTGGTTGAGGAACATCCCGTAATTCGGAGTGACAGTGATATCAGAGCCACCTGCCACCACCAGCCCTGGGTTAGTGGGACAGTCAAAAGCAAGTCAACCATGCTAGGATGGGGGTGCATCAGAATGACAATAAAAATAGCTAGTGGTCTTCCGCAAACATAGTCTGAAGGATCCTGGCTATGTATGCAGATTATATGACTCTCAAACTACTGCCAGTGCACATGAGAGCATCTTTGTCTTCAGGGATACCCGCAGCTTCATGGTAGTCTCTGCACTCAAAAAACAATGTGGTTTGGACAGACACATGGGCAATCTCTTTCATCAGTCTACTCATAGACTCCATTTTCTGGGTTGCTGTGAGTTTTTTGGACTGTATGGCCATGTTCCAGTAGCATTCTCTCCTGACATTTTGCCTTCACCTCCGATAAGCATCTGTTATGAATAACTTTCCATAACTTTAAAGCATAGACTCTTTTTATTGCAATTTTCCAATATGAGAACGGGTATTGGAACTTTTACACGAAGAATGCCACTGGACATACAGACATACAGATTCTATGTAACTACATTGAATCCACAAACAACCTACAGTTGTATATATGTGGAATAATGTCCGGGGTGGGAGAAAGAACTCTTGTCTGTTGGAGGTAGGTGTGAATGTTCCAATTGGCCACCTTGATTAGCATTTAATGGCCTTGCAGTTTTCAAGGTGTGGCTTCTAACTGCCTGGGGGAATAATAAATAATAATAATAAACTTTATTTGTACCCCACCCCCATTTCCCCAATGGGGACTCGAGGCAGCTCACATGAGGCCAAGCCCAGACAACAATTACAATAAAATAAAATCAGAACATCAGCAATAAACACAATAAAATACATACATATAAATAAAAAACAATATACAACCAGATATCTAAAATCACAAAGACAGGGCGGACCGCAGGCAAAAATATAAAGTGTTTAAAACTCAGAGTGAGATAAGCGGAATAACATCCTTACGGGGAAAAAACCCCATCATGGATGGACTCCAAGAACGGGGGCATTGAGGAGAGCAATGGTAGGAATTAAATAGCTACTCTCCAAAGGCACAGCAGAAGAGCCAGGTTTTCAGGTGTTTTTTAAAGGTCTCCAAAGTGGGGGCTTTCGTAATCTCTCTGGGCAAGGAATTCCAGAATCGGGGGGGGGGGCACAGAGGAGAAGGCCCTCTCCCTTGTGCCCACCATGCGGGTCCTGAACTATTTAGGGCTTTATAGGTGTACCTTGAATTGGGACCTGAAAATAAATGGCAGGCAGTGCAATCCTTTGTTGAGGGGTGATTAGCTGTCCCTGATTGTTTCTTGTGTGAGGCTACCCTGTCTTTATTTACTGTTATGATTTTAGAGTTTTTTTAAATACTGGTACCAGATTTTGTTCATTTTCATGGTTTCTTCCTTTCTGTTGAAATTGTCCACATGCTTGTAGCCAATTACATTAGCTAACAAACAAAGGGGAATTACATTTTTGCTCAGCATTTACATTGCATATACACATTCATTCATCCTCATGCATGCAAATATTGCCATATCCTTTTCTCCCTCCTTGGAGAAGCACCTGCTTAGGCAAGACCCTGCTTCCTTGTAGCCTGCCAACACACAGCTCCAAAACTTCCAAAATGCCAAAATGCATCCTCTCTCCCTAAGAACAATGCCAAGGATCGGATCTCTGTTTTCTCTACAGCAGAAACTGACCCCCTGACTCCAAAATCACACTCCTTTCTCTTCTTGTGAGAAAAGGAGCAAGTGTTCCATTGCTGATCTGCCAAAGGTACACAATCCCTCTCCTTCCCATGGAGCAGAGCATGATGGGTGGTCCCGACTTTTCTGGTCTGGTTTCTTATATAGCAATATTTCTTGCTGATGTTGTTCCAAAGTTGTAAATGAATGATAGATGTTTTTCCAGCCTGAAATATCCCGGGCTCCCCAGTTCCCGGCAGATGTTGACTGTCCTTAATTGGTGTTGGTAAATTTATTTATTTATTTATTTATTATTTTGATTTGTATACCGTCCTTTCCATGTTGGCTCAGGATGGTTTACAGCATATCAAACAATAACAAGAAGCATAAACAGTAAAACAATAAAATCAAACAATTAGACAATAGTCTGCTAAAACCAAGAGGTTAAAGGCTAAATGCCTGCCGGAACAACATTGTTTTGCAAGCTCTCCGGAAGGCCGGCAGCTCGCTAATTTCACGTACTTCAGGTGGTAAATTATTCCATAAATATGGTGCTGCCACGGAGAAGGCTCTCTGCCTAGTTGACGACAAGTGGATGGTTCACAGGGAGGGGATCTGCAGGAGGTTGAGATCCTCAGAACGAAGAGATCTCTGGGGAACATATGGGAGTAGACGGTCCCTCAAGTACACCGGCCCCAGACCATACAAGGCCTTAAAGGTCAAGACCAACACTTTGAAGATGATCCGGTGCTTGATTGGTAACCAGTGCAGCCGCTGCAGAGTTGGAGTGATATGAGCTCTGGCCAGCACTCCGGCCAAGAGTCTCGCTGCCGCGTTCTGCACTAGTTTGAGCTTCCGGATGACCGACAAAGGAAGACCAATGTAAAGGGCGTTACAGTAGTCTAACCTCGAGATGACCGTCGCTAGGATTACCATGGCTAGGTCATCTCCGGAGAGATAGGGCGCCAGTCGCCTAGCCTGTCGCAGATGGTAGAAAGCGGATCTGCTGACAGTGGAGACCTGCACCTCCATGGTCAGCAGCGGGTCCAACTGGACTCCCAAGCTCTTTACCAAAGGCAACGGGCGTAATGCCTCGCCGTCCAGAGTAGGCAGCCAGAGCTCACACCCACCCGGTTGACCCAACCAAAGGATCTCCATCTTCGATGGATTCACTCTCAACCGACTGGCTCGTAGCCACCCAGTCACAGCTTCAAGGCATTGTTGGAAACAATCGGGTACAGAGTCCGGCCAGCCGTCCATCCTCAGCACAAGCTGGGTGTCATCAGCGTACTGGTGACACTCCAGACTAAAGCTCCGCACCAACTTGGCAAGTGGTCGCATGTAGATGTTAAACAATAAAGGGGAGAGAATGGCTCCCTGAGGCACCCCACAACTTAAGGGGAGCCTCTCAGAAACCACACCTCCCCTCTCCACTCGCTGTCCCGGTCCAGGAGGAAAGAGGACACCCATTTCAAGGCTGTCCCCCTCACTCCCGTCATGGCTAGGCGGTGGGTTAACAATGCGTGGTCTACTGTATCAAAAGCTGCCGTGAGGTCCAATAACACGAGCAGCGCTGATCCTCCTTGGTCCAGTTGGCAGCGGAGCTGGTCTGTGATGGCGACCAGCACAGTCTCTGTCCCATGCCCAATACAGAAGCCGGACTGGTACGGATCTAATCCGGCTGTGTCATTTAGGAACTGCTGCAGTTGGTCTGCTACTTCCCTCTCAATCACCTTGCCCAGGAATTGAAGGTTGATAACTGGAGGGAACCGTACGGTCTAATTCCGTTTTTTTCAGTAGCAGACTCACCATTGCCTCTTTCAATCCCTCTGGAAACACTCCTTGCTCAAGGGAGTGATTCACTATTCTCAACAGAGGGCCATGTAACCCTTCCCAGCAAGATTTAACTAGCCAGGGAGCAGGTGGTTGGTCTCGCTGCAGTCATGATCCTATCGACAGCCTCTACGTCCAGTTGGAGGAACCGGTCGAGAGTGGGCCCATCGAGTGGCCATGGAGCCTTGTGTTGACTTCCTTCTTAAAGTAAGGAACCTTGTAAACATTTATTTCAGTTAAAGAGCTATTGTCTCTGATATTGTAAACACATTGTTTTTGACCAAAAGTTCAACAGTTAATCATTATCACTGGTCATCAATGTCAGCAGTTTAGCAACTTTTAATTAGAGTCCACAGATTCTTCACTTCCTTCTTGTAGTTTTCCAGGCCTCGTTCCTTAGGATGGTATTTCTAATCTAGACTATATAGAACCCAACCATACATCTTTCATACAATTCCATTCAAACCATATACCATATTTCATGACACATCCTCAGAGGTTTGTTCAGAGGTCTGTTGGAAATGAGGCAAGTGGGGTGTATATACATCTGTGGAGTGTCCAGGATGGGAGAAAGGCCTCTTGTCTGTTTGAAGCAAGCGTGAATGTTGCAATTAACCAGCTTGAAATGTCGTTGAGAATGCTACACATTTTACAGCCTGAAAACTCACAACTCAGTGATTCCGGCCATGAAAGCCTTCAGCAACTGAATCTCGACAGAGAAGTGGCTTGTTCACATGAAAAGCAGTCAGAAAGGAAGACACAATAAAAATAAAATAAAACCCTAGATCAGTGTTTCTCAACCTTCCCAATGCCACGACCCCTTAATACAGTTCCTCATGTTGTGGTGACCCCCAACCATAACATCATTTTCGTTGCTACTTCATAACTGTAATTTTGCTACTGTTATGAATCAAAATGTAAAAGGTCGGATGTATTTTCATTCACCGGACCACATTTGGCACAAATACCCGATACAGCCAAGTTTGAATACTGGTGTGGTTGTGGGAAGTGATTTTGTCATTTGGGAGTTGTAGTTGCTGGGATGTATGGTTCACCTACAATCAAAGAGCATTCATAACTCCACCAACGGTGGAGTTGAACAAAAACGTGGCACACAGAACTCCCATGACCTAGTGAAAATATGGGAAGGGTTTGGTGGACATTCTAACACAGTAATACTTATAGTTAATATGTTTTTAATGTATTTATACACTCAGTGTGAAACCCCTAGATAGTGCTTTGTTTGAATTCATTTGCTTCCATTTATTCAAAGTGTTACCTCTCAAACTGTCTCATAATATTTGGATTATTTTATTTCTGGGGCTGGCCTATCTGGAAATGGTATTTTAAAACCTGTCGAATGTAACTAGGTGATAAAACGTTTTCTGGCTTCTTGCTTTGAGATCTCAACCCTACTATGCTGCAAAGATCCCTGACATGTTCAAAATATCAAGAATTTTAAGTAAGCCAGGACAAAGGGAGTGGATGAGAGAGAAATTGGAGAATTATAAAAACAGCCGGGAAGGTGGAATTATACATGGATCCCTCCCAGGCCCAGCCAAACTGGGATAGTAGGAGATTGCCATCATCTGTGGCTCACTAAAGATTTCTATATTCAATTTGCATAACAAGAGTAGCGATGACATTATTGGTCCAGCCTACTTCTAAATTATGACGTTGAATTAAGGAAGCTTGAAATGCATCAGGAATTGATGTTTGTGTAGATCAGTTTTCATCAAGCTGGGGGTCGGGACCCCTTGGGGGGGTCACGAGGGGGTTTCAGAGGGGTCGAACATGACCATCAGAAAACATAGATTTCCGATGGTCTTAGAAACCCCTTTGGCAGAGAAGGCTGAAGATCTCTCCACCTGTCCTTCCTTTTTGGAAACAGAAGGGGAATCCTCCCATCAAAAGCCCTCCTCTGATGTGATTGGCTGACCTCTCATCCAGCCTCTTAGCCAAGGACTGTTTCTGAGACTCCAAGTGGGGAGGGGAGAGCAGGCGTGCTCGGTGCATGGCAGTGTGGTGCACATATGTGGGTGAGGGAAAATGCATTAAGCTGGAGGGAGGCTCGCCCCAACAAGTCCCTTCAAGGCATGAGGGTTCTGTGTGGGAAGTTTTGCCCAATTCTATTGTTCATTTCAATTTCATTTCATTTCAATTTATTATTTCATGAGTCGCTCTCCACCGAAGTGCTCCGAGCGGCTTACAATAGCAATAAAACATACATATACAGTATATCATATATATTGTTCTTGGGGTTCAGAATGCTCTTTGATTGCAGGTGAACTATAAATCCCAGCAACTATTTCCCCAAACTCCACCAGTGTTCACATTTATCCATATTGAGTATCTGTGCCAAATTTGGTCCAGATCTATCATGAGTCAACAGTGCTCTCTGGATGTAGGTGAACTGCAACTCCCAAACTCAAGGTCAATGCCCACCAAACCCTTCCAGTATTTTCTGTTGGTCATGGCAGTTTTGTGTGCCAAGTTTGGTTCAGTTCCATTGTTGGTGTAGTTCAGAATGCTCTTTGATTGTAGGTGAACTATAAATCTTAGCAACTACAACTCACAAATGACAAAATCAATTCCCCCTCCCAACCCCACCAGTATTCAAATGTGGGCGTATCGGGTATTTGTGCCAAATTTGGTCCAGTGAATGAAAATACATCCCGCTTGTCAAATATTTACATTAGGATTCATAACAGTAGCAAAAGTACAGTTATAAAGTAGCAATGAAACAAATTATGGTTGGAGGTCACCACAACATGGGGAACTGTATTAAGTGGTCTCAGCATTAGGAAGGTTGAGAAACACTGGTGTAGATGTTTGTCACTTCTTTGAGTTGCGGTATTCCTGGGCTCCAAAATTTTTAGTGCTGAATTTTGTACCTGGATTTGGTTGGTGTAACTCCCAAAACATCCAAAAACAAAACCACTTGCCATCTAGAAATCTGTCAGTCCTGATGAGCGCCAGATTATCCTTGGAATGAGGTGGGGAAGAATGGCGAGGTTATGGCCTGGACTTGTGCAGCCCATCTCCCATCCTTCGGATCTCCTTTTGTGGCCCACCTTGTCTCCCGAGACAGATGCTTTCCTTTGCCTGACATTCCAAATATGTTGCCATGCAACAAGCCTGTGGCAGAAAGAGAAGGGAACAAGAAATCACCTTTCATTCAACCGTCCTTGAGGGGAACAGTAGCGAGCAGGCTTTCTCCTTCCCCCTGCTTCTTGTTGATCCCACCATTTTCTCCTCTGTTGTGCATGTGCCCCAGGAACACCATTAGAGGAATTGTAAGGCGCAGGGGAGGAATTCTTTTTCTTCCACCACTTCAGATCACTTCTTCTTTGTCAAAATCGTGTGCTTGTTTGTGCTTATGTAATAAGAACAACAAAAGCGCTTTTTAAATGCCGTGTTTTTTGTGCTGCAGTTTTACTTTGAATGTCTTCAATGGAGGTCTTTGGGTTTTGCTATGAATCCTCTCCCACCCCATACCCTCCTGTTTCTCTCCTACCCTGTACTGCAGAGGCAGGCAAACCTGAAAAGGAACTCTCTGTGTTTTAGACAATATAAGCCAGCATTTCTCATCATTGAAGTCAGGACCCCTGGGGGTTTCAGAGGGGGTTTCAGAGAAGTCGTCAAAGACCATCAGAAAACGTATATTTCTGATTGTCTTAGGAACCCTTTTGGCAGAGAAGGCTGAATTTCTCTTTGCCTATCCTTGTCTTTCTTTTTGGAAACAGATGGCAAATTCTCCCACCAAAAGCTCTCCTTCTACTGTGATTGGCCAGCCAAGGGGAGGACTGTTTCTGAGACTCCAAACCGGGAGGGAAGAGCAGGCGCATGGCAGCGTGGTGCACATGTGCTGGGAAGGGAGAGCATGCGAGGCTGGAGGGAGGCTCACACCAGCAAGTCCCTTCAAGGCATAGGAGTTCAGTGTGGGAAGTTTGGCCCAATTCTATCATTGGTGGGGTTCAGAATGCTCTTTGGCTGTGAGTGAACTATAAATCCCAGCAACTCCCAAATGTCAAGGTCTATCTTCCACAAACTCCACCAGTGTTCACATTTGGGTATATTGAGTAGTGTAGTTTAGTTTATTGCATTAGCCACAAGGCCATATCAAGCAGAACAAACCATGCAAAAGAAATACATGTATCAAGCATTGAACAGTGGTTCCGTACTGTGCAACAGTACATTAAACAACCGTTCTGTAATGAAATAACAAATACTCTCCTGGCACCTCTGCCTTTCTGCTTCATTTTGGTCAAAATTCCTAGCCTAGATACCCATGTGTTTGTTCCTATTCATGCCAAGTTTGGTCCAGAACCATCATTGTTTGAGTCCACAGTGTTATCTGGATGTAGGTGAACTACAACTCCCACATGCAAGTTCAATGCCCACCAAACCCTTCCAGTCTTTTCTGTTGGTCATGGGAGTTCTGTGTGGCAAGTTTGGTTCAATTCCATTGTTGGTGGGGTTCAGAATGCTCTTTGGCTGTAGGTGAACTATAAATCCCAGCAACTGCAACTCCCAAATGTCAAGGTGTATTTTCCACAAACTCCACCAGTGTTCACATTTGGGCATATTGAGTATTCATGCCAAGTTTGGTTCGGAACCATCATTGTTTGAGACCACAGTGTTATCTCGATGTAGGTGAACTACAACTCCCACATGCAAGTTCAATGCCCACCAAACCCTTCCAGTCTTTTCTGTTGGTCATGGGAGTTTTGTGTGGCAAGTTTGGTTCAATTCCATTGTTGGTGGAGTTCGGAATGCTTTTTGATTGTAGGTGAACTATAAATCACAACAACAACTCCCAAATGACAAAATCAATCCCCCTCCCCAATCCCACCAGTATTCAAATTTGGGCGTATTTGTGCAGGTTTGGTTGAGTGAATGAAAATACATCCTGCATATCAGATATTTACACGACAATTCGTAACAGTAGCAAAATTACAGTTGTGAAGTAGCAACAAAATAATTTTATAGTTGGGGATCATCACAACATGCTGAACTGTACTGAGGGGTCTCGGTATTAGAAAGGTTGGGAAACACTGATATAAGCCACCTCTAGTGTGTCTCATGTTTGCAGGTGCTGGGGATTGTAGTCCAAAAGGCACAGAGGGTGCCATGTTCCCTGCCCTGGTACCTCGTTGATCATTTCCATTGCTTTTGTTTCTCCTCCCCTCCCCTCCCCCAGGTGCTGCCCAGCAATGGGTTGTGTGCAATGCAAAAAAAAGAAGACGAATAAGACCCAGAGTAATGGTGGCGATGGAACGCCTAACCCGCCTCCCAGCTCCTGCTACAATCCTGATCCAGCCCAGCAGAACACCCCCAACAGTTTTACACGCATCCCGGACTTCAACAACTTCCAGGGAACGCCAGGGCCTTCCACCCCTGCCTTCATGGGGGGCTCCGGAGTATACCCAACCCCTTCTCTGCACATGCCTGGAACTGGGATCACAGGTTTGTCTCCACACCAAATCTGGAACTGGGATGGATGGCAGTCTGGCATTGAGGATAAAGTGTCTGTACCTCTATTGCAGGCCTGGGCAAACTTGGGCCCTCCCCCAGGTGTTTTGGACTTCAACTCCCACCATTCCTAATAGCCTCAGGCCCTTTCCTTTCCCCCCTCAGCCGCTTAAGCAACTGAGGGGGAAAAGGAAGGGGCCTGAGGCTATTAGGAATGGTGGGAGTTGAAGTCCAAAACACCTGGAGGAAGGGCTCAAATTTGCCCAGGCCCGCTTTATTACTTTCCTACTTTTATCAGGTGTTTTGGGATGCCTTCATTTCCTCAAATCAGCCTTTCCTAACAAGGGATTCTATAGGTGGACCACATGATAATTCTCAAGTCTTCAACCAGCCAGAGATGTTGGGCATGAGAGGAGACATGATGGCCACGTATAAATATGTGAGGGGAAGTCATAGAGAGGAGGCAGCAAGCTTGTTTTCTGCTGCCTTGGAGACTAGGATGCAGAACAGTGGCTTCAAACTACAGGACAGAAGATTCCACCTGAACATTAGGAAGAACTTCCTCACTGTGAGAGCTGTTCAGCAGTGGAACTCTCTGCCTCAGAGTATGGTGGAGGCTCCTTCTTTGGAGGTTTTTAAGCAGAGGCTGGATGGCCATCTGTCGGGGGTGCTTTGAAGGCGATTTTCCTTCTTCTTGGCAGAATGGGGTTGGGCTGGATGGCCCACCAGGTCTATGATTCATACTGATATGGAAGACAGGTCCAACCTTTTTCATCCAGCCCCAGTGACACATACTGAGGGCTAGTTAAAGAAAAAGCAGTGTAGTGATGAGTGAGAGGGTCAAACGTGGGTCACCTCTAGCTTAGTTTCTCATCAGCTAACATTACGTCTTTACAGCTTTTGCTGGCTTCTCACTGCTCTTCTGCTGGTGCCTTGCAGGTGGAGGAGTGACTCTTTTTGTTGCCTTGTATGATTATGAAGCCAGAACTGAGGATGATCTGACATTTGCGAAGGGCGAGAAATTTCACATCATCAACAATACGTGAGTCGAATTGCCTGAAAGCACTTTGTGTGGCAGCCGTGCCAAAGCCGAGCAAGTCTACATTTGGTTTGAATTGGAGAGACTCAGACCAGAAACCCAATCCTCTGGTTCCATCATGGGCTGAGGACAAGGTGGCAGGATAAAAAGGAAACAGATAATTTTAAAATCTCCTTCTGAGCGTGTTGCGGAAGAATGTTTGGTCTTCTCTTACACGTTTCTGTGTAGCCACTTACTTGGGGTAATAATAGCCTGAAAATGCTCAAAGTGAAGCTATTAGTAATATGAGAACCTCAAGTGACTCACCGTGTGGAGAGAGGTGTTTTGCACCAGTTGTGTCATTATCACCACTGACCATGGTACCACTGAACCTACCTATTATTATTATTATTATTATTTTAAACAATGGTCGATTCACAATCTCTCAGACTGTTGAGGGACCAAACTATGGTTTGGAAAAAAATTAATGAATTTCTATGCACACTGGACATACCTTTTTTGTAGTGCAAAATAAAAAAAATGCAAGAACAATACAATAGCTAGAATGAAGAACAATTTCAACCAACATAATCTTCCCAGTATTTCAGTGGAAAGTATGGGCCTGCTTTTGGCTGGTGAGATAGTCAAGTTGGTTGGTGAGATAGGATTAGTATTGTTGTTGTATGCCTTCAAGTCATTTCAGACTTAGGGCAACCCTCAGTCTAAAGTTTAGGGTGGGGGCTAGGTCAAGGGCCTTGGAGGGCCACATCTGGCCTGCAGGCCTTAGTTTGGGGACCCCAGTTTTATGGCATACACATCAACATTTCATAGATGGCTTCTCAACCCCAGGGATTCTTGGATGAAACCAATTATCTTGATCCCTCTCACTCTGGTTTTTGACCTGGTCACAGAATGGAGACAGCTTGATAGAGAACTACCAGCTTTGCAGAGAACTGGACAGGGGTAGTGTATCCCTGCTGGTTCTCCTGGATCTCTCATCGGCTTCTGTTGCTGTTTGCTTTCAAGTCATTTCAGACTTTGGGTGACCCTAAGTCTAAAGTTTAGAGTCAGGTAAATGACCTTGGAGGGCCATATCTGGCCCACAGGCCTTAGTTGGGGAACCCCTGTTATAGACTGTTGAATATAGTAAAGCAGACATGGGCAAACTTCGTCCCTCTGGATGTTTTGGACTTCAACTCCTATAATTCCTAACAGCCAGTAGGCTGTTAGGAATTGTGGGACTTGAAGTCCAAAACACCCGGAGGCCTGAAGTTTTCCTATGCCTGTAGTAAAGTCTCTAATCAGGACAATACAAACCAATATAAAAACAGTTTCCAGAGAATATGAAAGGATAATGTATAATTATAATGACCAGACTTCCTTCTCCTTCACCATTGGCTATGCTGAGGGCTGATGGGGGAGTCAAAGTTTCTCTGCCCAGGATAGCCCAGTACAGTCAAGTCTGATTGGCAGCAGCTCTCCAGGATCTCCCATTCCCATTAGAGCAGTGACTCTCCCCAGATGTTTTGGCCTTCAACTCCCAGAAATCCTAACAGCTGGTAAATTGTCTGGGATTTCTGAGAGTTGTAGGCCAAAACACCTAGGGTCCCACAGGTTGAGAACCACTGCATTAGAGGTTTTCCCCATCAGCTAGTGTCTGGAGATGCTGGGATTGAAACTAGGACCTTTTTCTTGCAAAACACTGACTCTGCTGCTGGCCTGTGCTCCTTTCTCCAACTAAACTTCCTCGTGAACTCTTTTTTTTCTTTCTTTTTCCGCCTCCTGTTTTTTCAGAGAGGGTGACTGGTGGGAAGCAAGGTCCTTGAGCACGGGCGCAACAGGCTACATCCCCAGCAACTATGTGGCACCTGTGGACTCTATTCAGGCAGAAGAGTAAGTATGGATAGCTTGAATGGCTTGGAGGTCTGTTGGAGATGGAGTGGGACATCTGTGCAAGGGATCTAGTGGAGGTTTGCAAACATTATTCTCCAAGAACAGAAAACTGATGTGGAAGAAAGTTCTCCTTCTCTGTCACAATGTATTTGGGGTGCCAAGGAGTGAGATTATTCTTTATGGATAGAGGAGGAGGCCTCCATCCAGCTCAGGAAGACCCCACTGTCCGAAACCTTTAACAACTGTCTTAAGAATAATGTTTCTCCTGACTTTAAACAGTTAACATTTAACTGGTGGAAGTTTAACTTGGGACTATCTTCATGTTGGCTAGGGATTCTAGAAGCAACAACAACAATAACAACAACAACATACTTGATTTATATTCCGCTTTATCTCCCTAGAGGGAGAGCAGATTACAATACACATATGAGGCAAACATTCAATGCCTTTTACACACAGCGAACAACGACATGCAACACAGACAAAGATATAGGCCTTCCCCTTTTTTTCCATCTTTGGCGTCTTGAGGCGATGCTCAACTCTGGCCATGGGGAGATGCTCTTGTTCCATTTTTCCGTGCTGAACAGCCTGTTGTCCATAGATATCTCCGACTGTGTTGCTGGCATGTCTGCATGGGGCATCCTTTTACCTTCCCCGCCGAGGTGGTACCTATTGATCTACTCACATTGCATGCTTTCGAACTGCTGGGTTGACAAAAGCTAGAGCTGACCGCCAGGAGCTCACCCTGACTCACGGCTTCGAACTGCCAGCCTACTGTGAAAAGTAGCCCCAAAGAGTACCTTTTCCAAGCTCTGGCTCTTTGAGTTAATTTTTTTCCACTAAAGCTATTATGTTATTATTGTTCTGTGCCTTCACCTTATGACTACTCTAAGGTGAACTTATGGGGTTTTCCTGGGTGGGATTCTATGGTGGTGAACTGAACTCTGTCTCCAAGGTCATAGTTCAACACTCAAACCTCTAAAAACCACACTTCCTCCCAAAACTATTATACAAATTGTATTTGTCGATTTTAGCTCAAACACCTTCTTTCTCTTTCTTTTTTTGTTTGCTCCTTAGTATTACTCAGATATTTACGTTTGGCTCCCGCAACCGTGGGGGCGTTCTCTCTTTCTCTCTCCTGAACATTACTTCTGCATCTCTTTTTTGCAGGTGGTACTTTGGGAAAATTGGTCGCAAGGATGCTGAGAGGCAGCTCCTGTGCCATGGCAACCCACGGGGGACGTTTCTCATCCGTGAGAGTGAGACGACCAAAGGTAACACTACAACACTACTTGCCGACTTGCTTCTTTGGCACCAAAGGATGGCCTTTCTTTGGGCATCTCCGACATTGGAATTAGTTCTCTGCTGATGTGCAGGGAAACACCTATCTCGGGATTTCCTCCCACAATTGTGACAGAATATAGCAGCACATTTGTCTTTTGTTCCTGCACTGTATACATGAAGTAGGTCCAGTGTTATTAACGGACAGCTTCTGCCCCCAGAATTGCGTGTTTTCAATCTACATCTGGTGCATGTTCAGCATACCTATTTAAATAGATGCCTCTGTGAATGGTGACTTTCCTTGTAAGATAACCATAATGAATTGGGCAGAGACCACATGGAGGGCCATGATATTGGGCTAATACCTCACTTGCTCTTAATCACCTGGGAGGTGATGGGCTGTTTGCAGATTAAAAGTCACTTCAGAACCCATTGTTGGATACTTAGGGCCCTTCTACACATGCCATAAAACTGGAAGTAACCGGGACAATGGCCCCCTGCTGGCGCAGTGGATTAAACTGCTGAGCTGCTGAACTTGCTGACCGAAAGGCTGGTGGTTCGAATCCGAGGAGCGGGTGAGCTCCCGCTGTTAGGCCCAACTTATGCCAACCTAGCAGTTCGAAAACATGCAAATATGAGTAGATCAATAGGTACCACTTCTGTGGGAAGGTAATAGTGCTCCATGCAGTCATGCTAGCCACATGATCTTGGAGGTGTCTACAGACAACACCACCTCTTTGGCTTAGAAATGGAGATTAGCACCACCTCCTGGAGTCGGACACGACTAGATTTAATGTCAGTGAAAACCTTTACGTTTTAACTGGGATAAAATGGGGTGGTGGGGTGGTAAATGATGTCTGGGGATAGTGCGGGCAGATTCAGGTTAACAGCTGGAAAAGCACGTATTTAAAAGGTGCACTTAAAACCCGATTCCAGCCAAAAACATGCCTCTTTTTATCTATATATATAAAGGAGACACGGTCGTGGGATGTCGTATATGCACGGCCAAACCATAACCCCCCCAAACACAAATCCCACGACACACATTCCCCCAGACCACGAGGTACAGACATAACCCAAAAAACCCACTCCCTAAATTGCAACCCCCCAAAAAGCAGCCTCCAAAAACCGCCCATAGACTCCCGTTCTGCGCTGCCCGCGAACGCTGGAGAGGGACAACAACCGCGCAGGCGCACAAGGCACCCCCCCTCCCCAAACCCACCAACCCATCCCGTCACCCTCTCTCCCCACTCACCGGGACCTTCGCAGCCCGGCAACCCAAAAACCACCTCCTCGCCATGGAACACACGTCCCCGGTCCCAGAGCAGCTCTAGGCCGCAAAACTACGCTTCCCAGAAACCTCCGCAAGAACTGGAAGTGGCCATGCCGGGGTTTCTGGGAAGTGTAGTACAAAACGCCGCCCTCCCCCAGCAGACCCACAAAGGGGCGGGTCGCCTACGACGCTGCCCATGCGTGCCAGGGCGGGAGGCAGGCCCGGAGATCGGCGCACCGCCCTCCGCCCTGTCCCCCACGGTTCCAGCGGCCACACCTGAAAGAAGGTAAGCTCCCGAGCTTACCTTCTTTCAGGCGCCGCCGCCGCAAACACGGGGGACACGGAGGAGGGCGGAGCGCCGATCTCCGGGCCTGCCTCCCGCCCTCCGGCGTGTCCCACACGGTTGCGGTGGACGCGCCTGAAAGAAGGTAAGCTCCCGGGCTTACCTTGCTTCAGGCGCGCCCGCCGCAAACGCGGGGAACACGGCGGGAGGTAATCAGACAGAGGGGAGGCCAGAGAGAGGGTCAGGGAGAGAGAGGGGGGGAGTGACACAGACAGAAAGAGGGGGGGGGGAAGAGAAGGGGGGAATCAGGCAGCGAGAGACAGGAGGGGGAGAGAGAGAGGGGGGAAAGTGAAACAGAGAGAGAGGGGGAGGGGAGAGAGACGAGGGGGGAACAGACAGATACAGGGGGGGAAGGCTACATACACACATACAGACACATATATACACATACATACAGACACACCAACACATACATACTCACATACATACACAGACACACACAAACACACACACATACATACACACACACATACAAACGCACATACATATATATACACACACAAAACACATTGACAAATCAATTCCTACCCTTACATACCCACACTTCCACACATCTCCTAAAGAGGGCACAAATACATCCACACACATACCAAAACACAAACACACATACCCCCCAAATATCCACACACACATAAACACACACACATATATATACATGCACACACATACCAAAACACAAACACACATACCCCCCAAATATCCACACACACATACACACACACATATATATAAACACAACACACATGCTCACATCATTTCAACAACATACATACCCAGACATTCTCACATCACCTACATAGGGCACAGCAACGCGTGCCGGGTACAGCTAGTGACTGTATATTTCTGCAGTCCTGGAAAACACGGAACCTCCTTTGGATCCCCTTGTGTGTGGACTACTCTAGTGCATGTGTGTGTTTTAAAAGCCCGAAACAGCTGATCAGGCTATCAAAAAATAGAGACACAAGTGGTTAATGGAAGCAGAGGTGGAAAGCAATTACAACCATTCCTTTACTCTAATGGTTATAATATTAAATAGAACTTGAATTTATAATTGGGTGAAGCGAGAGAATAGGAAATCTACTTGTGTGTACATTTGGATCTCTGCATATGCACATATGAGGTTCAGCACTCCTTAGAGGGAATTTTAAAAGAAAACTTTCACCAGATGTCTCTGTCCATCTTGTTGATTTGTAAAATCCGCTTCAAAGAAAGGTGTGAGGACGCCGGAGGCGCATTTCCTAGGATGGACAGGTCTGTGCCTGGACTTGCTTTTAGGTCCCATGATTTAAAACCCACTTATTTAATCTGTATTTTGATGCTGTTTGGCAGTGCCCTTAGAGATCTGGTGTGGTATAAGGATGGGCAAGATGGATTGGGACTTGGGAAAGTCAGGTTCTCAGACTTGTGAAGTTTATGAAACCCACTGGGTGGTTATGGAGCAGTAACTCTCAGCCTGACATGCCTCACAGGGCCACTGTGATGATATATTAGGAAGGAGATGCTACTTTGACCGGAAGCAAGGAAGATCAAATAAATCAACAAGATATGCGAACAGAAGGGAAAGGCTTCATATATCTCGAGAATATCTGGCAGTGTTACTTTTGTTGGTGTCTGTTCTGCCACCCCCAGATACTTACAGAATAAAGTTTAGTATGTTGTGTGGTTTCTGGGCTGTCTGGCCGTGTTCTAGCAGCATTTTCTCCTGATGTTTCGCCTGCATCTGTGGCTGGCATCTTCAGAGGATTGGTACTGTTGCCTTAGCTTTAAATTGGTAACCACTTGAAGGCACACAACTGTTGTACACTGCCATCTGCTGGCATATTATACTATATTATACTATATATGTTTTAGTTTCTGTGTCCAGAAACCAAATTTAAACCAGGAGAGGAGACAGAAACAAGAACTTTTTGGGCTTACATCCTTTAAAATGTTTAATGTTTTTTAAACTTTTTACTTATTTTAAAACTTTTTAGTCTTGCTATATTTAGTCTGAAAGGAGACAAACTGCAATCCACCTCCACTAAGGTCTAAATACAGGGGTGGGCAATTACCAGCCCTCCAGGTATTTTGGACTTCAACTCCCAGAAATCCTAGCCAATTTACCAGCTGTTATGATTTCTGGGAGTTGAAGTCCAAAACACCTGGAGGGCCGGTAATTGCCCACCCCTGGTCTAAAAGCATATTGTACTAAAGTCCAAACAGTAACAAGCATCCACCTCCACTGAGGTCTGATGAAAACCTAATACAGGATGGAGCCCTGAGTCTGAAGCCCCTTGCGCACCAAGAAGGTACAGTCAAAATGGCAAATGTACATCTCTATATATAAAGGAGGTCCCGTCATGGAACGACCGTCCCAAACAGAGAAACCTTACAACGCAGAGACACCAAACTTGCCAACAGAAATAGGCCTCAGACAAGGTAGGTTTGTAGCAAAGAAACTTTCTCCCCCCCAAACCTAAAAGGCCCCCAAAACAACGAGTTAAAAAACCCTACATTTCCCAGCATCCTCCGGGGCTGCCAACAACTCTCCCAGCCTCTACATTCTGACAACATGATTGGCTGCCAATAAGGGCGGATTTGCATATCTCCTGTACTGGCCAGCCAACATGAACATTCCGACCCCATAATAAACTGTCAGAGGAGGATAAGGCAAAGGGCTGAGGCACAAACACAAACACCCAATTCACTTCCCACAGAAAATTTACACCCCTACAAATCACAGACCATGCCCTAAATTGACAGTAAGGCTTCATTAACTTAATTTCCCTGACTAGGCCTCACTTAATGGAATGCTGTTTACGCTCTGAATTGACAGTAAGGCTTCATTAACTTGATTGTTCCTGACTAGGCCTCAGCTCATTGGACATTGTGTATGGCCTGAATTTACAGTAACCTACCTTGGCACACAGAGCCCCTATGACCCAGAGCTATGACATTCTACTACAGTTTGGAGGAGGGTGGACCATGGATTATGGGACTTGAAGTACCTCCATGGATAATGGGATTTGTATTACTTCAAAACCCATCATTCCCCACAGACCACTGTGTCCCAGAACCAAGACCGATAAAGACCAAACTTGGCAAACAATGCCCCCCATGACCCACACTCCATCCGACTGCAGATTAGAGGAGGACACACCATGGATAATGGGATTTCAAGTACCTCCACTCACTTCCAAAGTACCCCACCCACACACGCATCAACCTCTACATCAACACAGCAGACGGAAAGACAAAAAACATTGTATACGCCAGCAACACCACACAACAACAACTCCACAGGACTCCAACATCCAACCCACCAAAACAACCCACAACAACACAACCATGACCCCAACAACACCATAACTAACAACAACTCCAACCCTTACATACTCAGACTTCCTCGCATCTCCAAAATAGGGCACAGCAACGCGTGCCGGGTACAGCTAGTACAATATAGGTTAGCAATTATACACATTTACAAACAGTTAGTGGAGGCTTGGAAAGTTGCTATTTCCAACAGATTCACCTCTGTTCTTTGATCTCCTCCTCCCAGGTGCCTACTCTCTATCCATTCGGGATTGGGACGAAGTGAAAGGTGACCACGTCAAGCATTATAAAATCCGGAAGCTGGACAACGGAGGTTACTATATCACCACACGGGCCCAGTTTGATACTGTGCAGCAACTGGTCCAGCATTATATAGGTAAAACAAGGATACTTTTTGGTGACTGAGAACTAGTCCTTGAGAGAGTGGCAACAAAAATGCAGAACCTCTGGGCTAATCTCCACCTGGTCTTTTCGGGGCTGGCAATTATCTTTCAGGTTGCATGAAGTTTTGCAAGGAGTGTGTTATCGAAAAGGGTAATTGCAGAGAGTTGGCCTTGTATGCAGAGGTTCGAGGTTCCGTTTCAGGCATCCTCAAGTAAACCTCCAAAAGGTCCTGTGTGGAGAGCTGCTGCCCGCAAGGGTTAAACTACCATAGATTTTATATTCACTGTACTGTGTGTTTTGTGAAGATTAAAAGGATGGCATCACACATGTTCTTCAAAATGCAGTGCTTGGGGAGCATTAAGCCATGCCATTGATAAAAATGCTTCTCCCTTATGCAACAGTTAAGATTAGGAAATTAGCATTAGGAACTAAGGAGCAAATGCATTAGTAAAATTAGCATATTCCTAATGCTAATTGCAGTGTGTGTCTGCGTGCTTGTTTGTGTATGTAGGCAAAAGAATTCAGCAATGTTCTAAGAGCAGCGGGATATTTCCTCCCCTTTCTACACATGGTATTTAATTAGAAACAAGAGCTTGGGAAAATTAATTGGCTGCTTTGGGGTGCTTGGCCCCTTTACTTTGGTGGATGAGTGTGCAATTTTCATGCTATCCAAAACTTGGTCCAGTTCTGCAGGATTTAAGTCTGCAGAAAAGTTAGCAGTGACTGAGTTGTGAGTTTTCTGGGCTGTCTGGCCATGTTCCAGAAGCATTTTCTCCTGACATTTTGCCTGCATCGATGGCAGGCATCCTCAGAGGTTGTGAGGTCTGTTGGAAACTAGGCAAATGGGGTTTATATGTCTGTGGAATGATGTCCAGGGTGGGAGAACGAACTCTTGTCTGTTTGAGGTAGGTGTGAATGTTTCAATTGGCCACCTTGATTAGCATTTAATGGCCCAGCAGTTTCAAGGTCTGGCTTCTTACTACCTGAGTCAGGGGTGCCCACACTTTTTCAGCTTGGCTTCGCCCCCTCCTCCCTCTGGCTTCAGCATTTCCAGTGCTTCTCCTGGGTAGAAGAGGGTAATGCCAAGCCAGTGGTGGCATAGATAGCCACCACTGGCTTGGCATTACCCCCTTCTACCCAGGAGAAGCAGTGGAAATGCTGAAGCCGGCGGAGGGGGCGGGGCTTGGCGCGACATGACTCCGCCCCCTCAGAAGCATCCCATCCAGCTGGGATCGACCTCCCTGGGTCCCAAGATCGACCAGTTGATCGCGATCGACTTTCTGAGCACCTCTGACCTGAGTATTAAAAACTTTAAAATCATGACAGTAAATAAAGAACAACACTTAAAAAAACAGAGGAATTCCAGAATTCCAATCAGGGCCAGCTAATCCACCTCCCAACAAAGGATTCCCCCAGGCAGTAAGAAGCCAGACCTTGAAACTGCTAGGGCATGCTAATCAAGGTGGCCAGTTGATGCGTGGGTTGAACGATGGCACAAATGTGTACAAATTGAAGTTGTCTATGTTGAACAGTAGTTTTGCGTTGAGAATAGTTCAGGCTATGATCTGTAGCAGCTTCTGCTGTTATATGTTCATTCATAAAGTTTTTATGA
Organism: Anolis apletophallus; assembly: GCA_030556195.1. Lineage (NCBI taxonomy): Eukaryota > Metazoa > Chordata > Lepidosauria > Squamata > Anolidae > Anolis > Anolis apletophallus. The sequence continues at coordinate 48,993,652 of JARBWK010000011.1, read as the reverse complement.
CAGAGGAGGCAAAACATTTTTACTCACTCTCGTAGATATAGATATCTGTATCTGTCCTGACTTACATACGAATTCAACTTAAGAACAAGACCTATACCTATCTTGTTTGTAACCCAGGGATTGTCTGTAATGATGATTGCCTATCACTGTCATCTTAGTGTTGTTGAAGGCTTTCATGGCCAGAATCAATGGATTGCTGTGAGTTTTCTGGGCTGTATGGCCATGTTCCAGAAGCATTATCTCCTGACATTTCACCCACGTCTATGGCAGGCATCCTCAGAGGTTGTGGGGACTGTTGGAAACTAAGTAAGTGTGGTTTATATATCTGTGGAATGTCTAGGATGGGAGAAAGAACTCTTGTCTGCTTGAGGTATGTGTGAATGTTGCAATTTGTGATGTTGTGATTGTGATTGATTTTTCATTGTATTTTTATATTGTTTACTGTATTCTTATGTTTTCTTTACTTTATTGTGCTGTTTGTTTTGTGCTTTGGTTTTTATTTTATTGTAATGCATTGTTGGCCTTGGCCTCATGTAAGCTGCCCGAGTCCCCGGGGTATAAATAAAGTTGATTATTATTATTATTATTTTCCACTTTGATTAGCATTTAATGGCCTGTAGTTTCAAAGGCTGGCCGGTTGCTGCCTGGGGAATCCCTTTTGAGCAAGACTCAAAAAGCAGGAATTCCCAGACAGGAATCACCAGGGCCAGCCAACACCTCCCAACAAAGGATTCCCCCAGGCAGCAACCAGCCAGGCCTTGAAACTGCAGGCCATTCAATGCTAATCAAGGGGACAAATTGCAAGATTCATACTTGCCTCAAACGGACCAGAGTTCTTTCTCCCACCCTGGACATTCCACAGATATATAAACTCCACTTCCCTATGTTTCCAACAGATCTCACAACCTCTGAGGATGTCTGCCATAGATGTAGTGAAATGACAGGAGAAGATGCTTCTCGAACATGGCCTTACAGCCTGGAAAACTCATAGCAACCCTTTATTTATTTATTTACTTACTTACCTACCAACTACATTTCTATACCGCCATTCTCAGCCCTAGGGCGACTCATGGCGGTTTACAAAGCAGCACAATTCGATGCCAACAATATAAAAGCAGATAAAACAATCAAACATAGTTAAAACTTACAATTACATATAAAAGCATAATAACATAATAATAATAATCTTTGTTGATGTCTAAATCGCAAAGTCTATGCACTGCCACCTAGTGGTGATAAAGAATATTTCCCCTGTCTCTGAGAAATGTGTTCCTTGCCTTTTAATTCTGCCTTCTGTTTATCTTCCTTCCTTCTTCCAAATCATTCCTCCCTCTCTGACTCTGGTGCCTGGGGTCTCCTTCTGCAAGAGAGAGCTGCGGGGCTGTGCTGCCGCCTGGCTGTGCCGTGCCACAAAGGGATGCCCAAATTAGCAGATCTCTCGGTCAAAACCAAAGACGTTTGGGAGATCCCACGGGAATCGCTGCAGCTCATCAAGAAACTGGGCAACGGGCAGTTTGGGGAAGTGTGGATGGGTAGGACTGGCTGCAAGAACTGGGAAAGCTGAACCGTAAAGGAAGGAGGAAGAGGAAGGAGACAGGCCCAGTGCCAATGCAGGGAGGGAGCCTCAAGGAAAGTCTTTCGGCATGGTAGAGTTATGTCCGGCCAATTTGAACTTTCCCCTAGTTCGCTCTTCTGCATTGCCAGAGCTGGAAAATGTTACTCTTTGGAATACAACCCCCACAATCCCCCCAGAGAGCAGGGTCATGCTGGGGGATTCTAGGAATTGTAATCCTAAATAATTTTTCAAAACCCTGTTCATAACTATAAAAAATAAAGAAATGTGGTCACTTAACTGCGACTGTAAAATATAACTAAACACAAAATCCATCTTTATTAGATGGCCAAAATGCATCATGCAAACCTTTGAAACTGACTTCTTTGTCAGCTAAGGGTGTTAGAAACCATACAGAAGTAGTAAAATGATGGTGTTAAAGACACAGATCTACATTGTGTCCCTTCTGTTGTGAGTTAAGATGGCATTTCAGTGCAGACTGGCTGCTCCCCTTCTTGGCAATGTGGGATTGGGGACAAAGGGCAATTTGAAAAATCCCTCAATTCCATCAGCAACAAAAAAGCAACTTCCCTTGGGAACCAGGCTATAAATGCCCTTGTAACTTCCCTTGAGAACAAAGCTTTAAAGCAGTGTTTCTCAACCTAGGGGTCGAGACCCCCCTGGAGGGTCACAAGCGGATTTCATAGGCGTCGCCAAAGACCATCAGAAGACACATATTTCTGATGGTCTTAGGAACCCCTTTGGCAGAGAAGGATGAAGATCTCTCCGCCTGTCCTTCTCTTCCTTTTTGGAAACAGACCGCAGAATTCTCCCACCAAAAGCCCCCCTCCTGTTATGATTGTAGGTGAACTATAAATCCCAGCAACTGCAACTCCCAAGTGTCAAGGTCTATTTTCCCCAAACTCGACCAGTGTTCACATCTGGGCATATTGAGTATTCGTGCAAGTTTGGTCCAGTTTGGTCTGAGTCCACAGTGCTCTCTGGATATCAGTGGACTACAACTCCAAAACTCAAGGTCAGTGCCCACCAAACCCTTCCATTATTTTCTGTTGGTCATGGGAGTTCTGTGTCACAAGATTGGTTCAATTCAATCTTTGGTGGAGTTCAGAATGTTCTTTGATTGTAGTTTAATTATAAATCCCAGCAACTACAACTCTCAGGTGACAAAACCAATCCCCCCCCCAACCACACCAGTATTCAAATTTGGGCATATCAGGTATTTGTGCCAAATTTCATCCAGTGAATGAAAATACATCCTGCATATCAGATATTAACATGACGATTCATAACAGTAGCAAAATGACAGTTGTGAAGTAGCAATGAAAATAATGTTATGGTGGGGGGTCACCACTTCATGAGGAACTGTATTAAGGGGTCCCAGCATTAAGAAGGCTGAGAAACACTGCTTTAAATGCTATGGAAAATAGAAGTCAAGAGCTCTATCCTGTGGCCAAAACAGACACTGCAGCTGTGTGATCTGGGTCTGTATTGCGCTCATCCGTTTCCTCCTTCCTGGGCCACAGCTGCCATTCTTGAAGGTGCATGCTGAATTCATCACTCCATTTTCCATCTTATTCTCTTCCCCATCATCCATCCCATCCCATCCCTCACCCTTCTCTCCAGAGTTCAATGATGGCCTCTGCCACCTACTAACCAAGACCTGCCCCAATCTGAAGCCCCAGACTATGGGACTGTCTAAGGACGCATGGGAAATCATGCACAGCTCCATACACTTTGACAAGAAGCTTGGCATGGGATGTTTTGGAGATGTGTGGCTGGGTAAGACAATTGGTTTTGTGTATGCTTCACTTACCTGGCACAAAACTTGAATGGCATGCCACAAAGGGGTGGGAACTACAGCTCTCTCTAGGTCAAATTACGTTGAGAGCATGACTTGGCATGACTAGATTCTCCATTCCTATTTTGGGGAAAGACTTGTCCCTTCCAGATATAATATAAGTATTCGCAAAGTTTAATTTTGGGAAGGACACATGTACAAATGCTCATTCTTCAGTTTGATGGTCTGGTGTACAGAGCTTTCTTCACCATCAAGGTTTTCATTCCTATCATCACGCAATTTCTGATCATTTCTGTTTCTGATCCAGCCAGTTTCCTCCACCCATTTCCTTTTTCATATGGGACGGTGGGTAGGGGGGGGGGGGGCAGGGAATGCAATGCATTTTGTCTCCAGCTCCCCGTATTGTTACTGACTCTGTTTATTCCTCTGGATGGCTCCAGGCACTTGGAATGGCACCACCAAAGTCGCAGTGAAAACACTGAAGCCGGGTACCATGTCTCCAGAAGCATTCCTTGAAGAGGCACAAATTATGAAGCGCCTACGTCACGACAAGCTGGTGCAACTGTATGCCGTGGTCTCAGAAGAGCCAATCTACATTGTCACTGAGTTTATGAGCCAAGGTGTGACATGACTTTCTCATTTCCCTGTCATTGGGGCTGCCCAGGGGGCAAACACAGGTCTAGGTGTGCAGGGGGCACAGTTCTGTTGGGCAAATGCTTGAAGTGGGATAGGCGCAACATGAGACCCTTGAGTGGTCTGAGAACATAATTCACAACTACTCCAACAAAAACAGCACCATGGTTGGTAATCTACTACTTTATTTTCAGACCTTGAGGCTGATGGGTAACATAGACATGCAGGCCTTTATGTGAATGTGATAGGTACTTCCTGTAGTACAAGCATGAGCAAGATGTGGTCCTCCAGGTGTTTTGGACTTCAACTCCCACAATTCCTAACAGCCAGTAGGCTGTTAGGAATTGTGGGAGTTGAAGTCCAAAACATCTGGAGGGCCAAAGTTTGCCCATGCCTGGTGTAGTAGTATCTACTACTATATGCTTTAGTTTAAATTCTCATTTTCCACACAACATAGTTCTGATTCTGGATAGTCCCAGCACCTTTTCAATCCCAGTGTGAGAATCTTTCTCAGCACAATGGCAGCAGTCCCACAACAGACAAATAATATCTGTGTAATGTGTTGTCGAAGGCTTTCATGGCCGGAATCACTGTTCCAGAAGCATTCTCTCCTGATGTTTCACCCACACCTATGGCAGGCATCCTTTGAGGTTGTGAGGTCTGTTGGAAACAAGGCAAGTGAAGTGTATATACTGTATATCTGTGGAATAATATACAGGATGGGAGAAAGAACTCTTTTTTGTTTGAGGCAAGTGTGAATGTTGCAATTGATCACCTTTATTAGCATTGAAAAACCTTGCAGCTTCAAGGCTTGCCTGCTTCCTGCCTGGGAGAATCCTTTGTTGGGAGGTGATTAGCTGGCCCTGATTGTTTCCTGTCTGCATTTCCACTGTTTCTGAATGTTGTTCTTTTATTATTCTCCTGATTTTGAGGGTTTTTTTTAATACTGGAAGACAGATTTTGTTCATTTTCATGGTTTCTGTTGAAATTGTCCACATACTTAGTGTGGATTTCAATGGCTTCTGTGTGTAGTCAGACATGGCAGTTGTTGGAGTGGTCCAGCATCTCTGTATTCTCAAATAATACTCTGTGTCCAGGTTGGTTCACCAGGTGCTCTGCTATGGCTGACTTCTCTGGTTGGATTAGCCTGCCGTGCCTTTCATGTCCCTTGATTTGTGCCTGGGCATTGCTGCTGCGTGTGGTGGTCCCTATGTAGACTTGTCCACAGCTGCATGGTATACGGTAGACTCCTGCAGAGGTGAGAGGATCCCTCTTGTCCTTTGCTGAACGGAGCATTTGTTGGATTTTCTTAGTGGGTCTGTCGATAGTTTGTAGGCTGTGTTTTTTTCATCAGCTTCCCTATATGGTCAGTGATTCCCTTGATGTTTGGTAAGAACATTTTTCCTCTGGGTGGTTTTTTTGTCTTCCCTCTCGTTAATGGTTCTTGGTCTTGCAGCTCATCTGATGCCTGTGGTGGAGTTTCCATTGACCTGTACAGCCCAGTTTAGGTGGTTTAGTTCATCTTGGAGGAGATGGGCTTCGCAGATTCTTTTTGCACAGCCATAGCAGAGCACTTGATGAACCAACCTGGACACAGCATCTTATTTGAGAACACAGAAATGCTGGATTACTTGAATAACTACCATGTCAAATGGCACAGAGAAGCCATTGAAATCAGCAAGACGCATATGGACAATTTCAACAGAAAGGAGGAAACCATAAAAATGAACAAAACCTGGCTACCAGTATTTAAAAAACCCTAGACATTAGATAAAGAACAACACTCAAAAAGAGGGGAATTGCAGACAGGAAGCAATCAGGGCCAGCTAACACCTCCCAACAATTAATCCCCCCAGGCTGGAAGCAGCCAAGCCTTGAAGCTGCAGGGCTATTCAATGCTAATCAAGATGGCCAATTGAAACATTCACACTTGCCTCCAACAGACAAGAGTTCTTTCTCCCACCCTGGGCATTATTCCACAATATAAACTTCACTTGCCTACTTTCCAACAGACCTCACAACCTCTGAGGATGCCTGCCATAAATGTGGGCGGAACATCAGGTGAGAATATTTCTGGAACATGGCCAGACAGCCCAAAAAACTCACAACAACCCAATACCTGTGTGTTTTAGTGTAAATCTGGATGGCCATCTGTCAGGGGTGCTTTGATTGTGCTTTACCTGCATGACAAGGGGTTGGCCCTTGGGATCTCTTCCAACTCTATAATTCTAAGCATTCGAAATGCCATTTTGACCTTTTCAAATGAGGACAAAATTGCAAAAGCTGGGATAATAGTAAGTAATGATGCCACAGAGGATGTAACCATTCAGGGAAACCAAGAAGACTGAAGCAGAACCTCAAGGAGTCTGAGTTTAGTTCCAGAGTAGAATCAATCTCTGTTAAATTAGCATAAAAGTGGGAAAAGGCAAGGCCCAACGTAGGAACCCAACCTTCCACGTCATTGTTTTGTCACTTGATAGTCAGGGGAGGAGTTCCGTTTGACGAATGCAGAGCAGATAATGAAAGAGGCAGAGGAAGTGGTGCTGAAGGTAGGACATGGGGATGGAATCCTAGCAAGTGCCTGTCTTGATGATCTCCTGGTTCTTCCTTCCACAGGGAGTTTGCTGGATTTCTTGAAAGACGGGGATGGTCGTTTCCTGAAGTTGCCACAACTGGTGGATATGGCAGCCCAGGTAACTGGGAACAGGCAAAAGATGGCCAATTATTTTCTGAATTAATAATGCCGTTAAAATTATAAATAAATAATAAGGAAATAGGTATCCTTTCACACTTGGTTAAATCAATATCTCATCAGTTAAAATGTATTCTCAGTAGTTTAACAGGTAACACTTTACTCTCTGTTTTTGCTGCAGCAGTCTAATGGGCAAATCCAACTGAAGTAAATGCCGGTTCTGGTTTTCCTGGGAGTAAATTTCATTTATTGTAGTACAATTAGATGTTAGCACATAGGCACAGAACTGTCATTATAGTTAACTGAGCAGTGTGCAATAACGAACTCTTTAATTACCTTAAATAACATAAATGAACCCCTTTAACTTTTTAATCCTAAGTATATGAAAAAGGTTTGCTGTCTTATCTGCAGTAGGAGTTTTATCAAGGGTAGCCTAAGACATTTTGCTCTCTAAAGCTAAAAAAACAAGGTCTTATTTATTTATTTATTTATTTATTACTTCGATTTTGTATTCCGCTCCTCCCCACAGGCTCGGGGCGGATAACAACAATATATATGGGCATCATGTCACAGACATGCAGCCCTACAATAAAAGCATAAAAACACATTAAAACACAATCCAACACATTGCGAGGTACAGGGTGACATACATAGGTTTCTTGAGGTACAATCCTTCTGTGTCTAATTAAAAGCTAATCCAAAGAGGGCGGTCTTACAGGCCCTTCTGAATGGAGCTAGCTCTGAAATGGCTTGAGCGCTGTCCGGCAAGGAGTTCCACAGCACTGGGGCTGCCACAGAGAAGGCTCTCTGTCTGGTCACAGATAGGTGGCAGGAGCGGACCGATGGTATCGTCACCAGATTCTGTTCATCTGATCGCAGTGATCTCGGGGATAAATACGGGGTAAGGCGGTCCCTCAAGTACGCAGGCCCTAGGCCGTATAAGGCCTTAAAGGTCAGTACCAACACCTTGAACACCTCGATAGGAAGCCAGTGCAGCTGCCGGAGGATGGGCGTGATGTGCTCTCTCACCGACGAGCCCGTCAGCAAGCGAGCAGCGGCATTCTGCACTAGCTTGAGTTTCGAATTGTCGACAAGGGAAGGCCAACGAGAGGGCGTTACAGTAGTCTAGTCTCAAGATGACCGTCGCTTGGATTACCGTCGCCAGGTCGCTCCTGGACAGGTAGGGCGCCAGTCGCCTAGCCTGTCGTAGGTGAAAGAAGGACACCCTGCTGACCGCAGAGACCTGGGACTCCATGGTCAGCAGGGAGTCCAACTGAACACCTAAGCTCTTAACCGAAGATGACGGGCTAAGCCGCTCACCATCCAGGGTAGGCAACCGGCACCCACCCAGCCCAGGGCGACCGGGCCACAGGATCTCCGTCTTCGACGGATTCACCTTCAGCCGGCTGGCACGCAGCCAACCAGTCACGGCTTCGAGGCATCGATGGAAACAATCGGGTACGGTGTCCGGCCTGCCGTCCATTCTCAGCAGATGCTGGGTGTCATCAGCGTACTGATAACACTCCAGACCAAAGTCACGGGCCAGCTGGGCCAGGGGGCGCATGTAAATGTTGAATAATAAGGGGGAGAGGATGGCCCCCTGGGGGACCCCACACCTTTACATGTCAGAAATATTAAAAATTAACTAGGTATTTTTAATTATAAAAATGTGAGTTAAAGGGTTAAATGGGTGCAATGAATCAGCAAAAGCTGCAGTTCCATATAAGCAGGTTTGTATAGCTTAGTAGCCGTCAGTGTGAGCTAAACCTCAGTGGGAGAAAGGTCTCTGTTTGTGAGATAGGCTCACAGTGTGAGGTAGGCCTTAGTCTATGAGAAGGCTGAGAGTGTGACGGCCTGATGTGAGAAGCTTTGGTGAGAGAAGCTCCAGGTAGGACTTGTGTGTAAAGCTCCAGTACAAAGGCTGCTCTGTGTAAAAAGCTACTGTGTGAAGCTCTAGTATAGTGTGAAAAAGATCTTGGAGTCCTCATGGACAACAAGTTAAACATGAGCTAACAATATGCAGCGGCAAAAAAAGCCAATGGGACTTTGAGCTGCATAAATAGGAGTATAGTGTTTAGATCCAGGGAAGTCATGCTACCCCTCTGTTTTGTCTTAGTCAGACCACACCTGGAATACTGTGTCCAATTCTGGGCACTGCAATTGAAGGGAGATGTTGACAGGCGGGGAATGTGTCCAGAGGAGAGAGACTAAAATGATCAAGGGTCTAAGGAACAAGCCCTATGAGGAGCGGCTGAAAGAGCTGGACATGTGTAGCCTACAGAAGAGAAGGCTGAGAGGAGACATGATGAGAGCCATGTATAAATATGTGAGGGGAAGTCATAGGGAAGAGGAAGCAAGGTTGTTTTCTGCTGCCCTGAAGACTAGGACACAGAACAATGGCTTCAAACTACAGAAAAGGAGATTCCACCTGAACATTAGGAAGACCTTCCTGACTGTAGGGAGAGCTGTTCATCAGTGGAACTCTCTGCCCCGGAGTGTGGTGGAGGCTCCTTCTTTGGAGGCTTTTAAACAGAGGCTGGATGGCCATCTGTTGGGGGTGCTTTGAATGCGATATTCCCACTTCTTGACAGATGTGAGGGGAAGTAATAGGGAGGAGGGAGCAAGCATGTTTTCTGTTGCCCTGGAGACTAGGATGCAGTGGAGCAATGGCTTCAAACTACACAAAAGGAGATTCCACCTGAACATTAGGAAGAACTTCCTAACTGAGAGAGCTGTTCAGCAGTGGAACTCCCTGCCCCAGAGTGTGGTGGGGACTACTTCTTTGGAGGATTTTAAACAGAGGCTGGAAGGGGGTTGGACTGGATGGCCCATGAGGTCTCTTCCAAATCAATGATTCTGAGATTCTATGATTCTAAGTTCAGTGTGAGAGGAGGCTTTGTGAGAGTGAAGCTGTTTATCCGCATGAGGAAGACGCCCAGTATGGAAGCAAAGAAGGAAGTATAAAGGACTTTATTTGTGTTGTGAAATCCTTGTTATTATTCTAAATAGTGTAACCATATTATTTTATTACCAAAAAAAGCCTGTGGTTTGTGTGCTTTTGTTCTTTGTATCACTTTGGGCTACTGGTACAGAGTCACACTGCTGCTGATAAGTTACTCTGCTATACATAAGTTACTATGCTATACATCTATACTCGCCCAACATCACATTCCCTAGCAGTCTTAAAGAATGGGGCAGACTTTTTCATTATACTTGAAGGCAGCAAGTTAGTTTAGATGGCAAGTGGCAGGCTGTTAATACATAGCACTAACATCTTAGTTCTGCCTCAAATCTGCTGCTGGACGTAACTCTCTAAACTCAGCCTAACTAGCTCTTGTTTCACGTTCTGACCTATGACAAGGAGCCCCTGGGCAATTGGACATAGAAGAACTGCCTCATTTGAGTCCTCCTTGTCATTGTTGCATCCTTATTTCTCCCTGTAATTAAGATTGCAGCTGGAATGGCCTACATTGAGCGCATGAACTACATCCATCGGGACCTGCGGGCTGCCAACATCCTTGTGGGTGACAACCTGGTGTGTAAGATTGCTGACTTTGGCCTGGCCCGGCTCATTGAAGACAATGAATACACAGCTCGTCAAGGTATGCTCTCAGACAGACCCATCAAAGCAGGAGGAGCAACTCTCCCACATGAACTCCTGTTCGCGCATTTCAAAATCCTTCTGCAACTAATTAATTTAGGGCGCTGTGTTTGCTCTGCTCCTTCGCTGATTGCCCATTAATGAATGTGGCATAGAGAGAAGAGGGGGCAGAGAGAGAAAGAAAGGGCTGGGTTCTACTTTGAGCTCATGTCTTACCCACTTCAGCTTGATCCACCATATCCATGCAACCCCTAATAGATTATGCCAAAAGCAATGTGGTACTGCTTTATTTTATTTATTTATTAGCTTGGGGACCCGGCCCTGCCCGGGTCATTTGAGAAGTGCAGCAGGATGTAGAGTGGGTCATGGGGGCTCTGTGTGCCAAGTTTAGTCTTGATCCATCATTATTGGGAGTTGCAGTGGTATCATGAAATTACTGAAGGTAGTGCAAGTCCCATCATCTCTGTGTGTCCCGTCCCCCCAAAAGTGTAGTAGGATGTAGATTGGGTCATGGGGGCTCTGTGTGCTAAGTTTGGTCTGTATTGGTGAATGGATGAGGGATGCATTGTTTTTCGGAAGTGAGTGAAGGTACTTCAAGTCCCATCATCCGTGGTCCGTCTCACAGTAAACTGCACCAGGCTGTAGAGTGGGTCATGAGGGCTCTGTGTGCCAGATTTGGTGTTGATCAGTCATTGGATTAGGTTTGTAGCAGGATTGGGAAGTGAGGGAAGGTACTGCAAGTCCCATCATCCATGTTCTGTCCCGCTCCAAACTTCAGTAGGCTGTAGAGTGGGTCACTGGGGCTCTGTGTGCCAAGTGTGGACTTTCTCGGTGTTTGTTGGGGGCCACAGTGGTCTGTGGGAACAGAGGGGTGTAAAAGTACTACAAATCCCATCATCCATTGTCAGTCCTCCCCAAACCTCACCAGGACGTGAAGGCAGTCATGGGGGTTATGTGTGCCAAGTTTGGTCTCGATCAGTGATTGGATGAGGGTTGCAGCGGACTTGGAAGTGAGTAGAGGCACTTCAAGTCCCATCATCCATGGCCCACCCTCCTCCGAACTGCACCAGGACGTAGAGTGTGTCATGGGGGCTGTGTGTGCTGAGTGTGGTCTGTATTGGTCCTTTTTGGTGGCCTCAGTGGTCTGTGGGAACCAAAGTCTTGGAAAGTACTACAAATCCCATAATACGTGGGTCATGTCATAGGGGGGGTTATGTGTACCAAGTTTGGTGCAGGTCCATCACCCGTGCTGGTCGCTGTGGCCTGTGAAAGTGGCTGCCACATATCCGCCCTGGCCTGTGAAAGTGGCTGCCACATATCCGCCCTGGCCTGTGAAAGTATACCGGTGTAAAACAGAAAGGAGTAAAAAAATGGAAAAGGCCTGCATGGAATTAGCAGTAAGGTCCAATGAGGCTGGGTGAGGGGCTTTGGGCCAGAATTATTTATATAAGCATTAAAAGGCATTAGAGAAAGGTATTTATTGTTTTCTCTTGTGTCTTTTGAGTGAAGTAGGCCCTTACCTTGTAGAGTGACAGTGCCTGTTCTAAAGATCCTGTCAGAAGCTGCCTTTCTCTGACACTGTGTTGAAGAGGGAAGATGGATGCCTCTTTTGGGCCTATCTGGGAGAAGGGGATTTGTAGGGGCTACAATGTTTTCTGGGAAGTGAATTGGGATGCAAATCCCATCATTCGTCGACCATCCTGCCCTAAACTCTATTTTGGGGCCTGTAATGTTATGGCCTGCTATTGGTAACTTTAAAAGGGTGCATGGCAGGCAGCCGTTTTCTAAAAGCTGAGGGGGAGGAGAATACAGGAATCCATTTTGTTTTCACAGAGCCAAGTGGGGAGGGACTGTTGATGGTGCATTTTTCCCCTCAGTGGGAAGAAATCCTGTTGTTTGAATGTAGAGGCCTGGATTCTGGGTTGCTGGCTTTTTTCTCCTCAGTGGGAAGAAATCCTGTTGTTTGAATGTAGAGGCCTGGATTCTGGGTTGCTGGCTTTTTTCCCCTCAGTGGGAAGAAATCCTGTTGTTTGAATGTAGAGGCCTGGATTCTGGGTTGCTGGCTAATCAGTGGCTATCAATGCCCTCTGTCTGGTGCATTAGAATTTTGGAGTGGCGAGGCTGTCCAATCAAAGGACTTTATGCAAATAACTGCCACATATCCGCCCTCCGCATACACACATACACACATACACACATACAAACATTCCGTTTCATAAAGGTATACAGATTTATTTATTTATTGTTCGATTTTGTATTCCGCTCCTTCCAGCAGGCTCGGGGCGGATAACAGAGAATAAAATAGGCACATGAGACCAATCATGTAGCCATACAACAGAGATTAAAAACATAACAGACATCACATCACGGGGTACAGAATGAAATATACGCATTTCTTTGAACCCGAAGCATAGTTATACTGGGCTATTACACTAGGCTAAATTGCCTAGTTGAAAGCTAACTCTACACGCCGGTCTTACAAGCCCTGCGGAAGGGGATGAGCTCCGGAATGGTTCGGGTGGCATCTGGGAGGGAGTTCCATAGCACCGGAGCCACCACGGAGAAGGCCCTCTGCCTAGTTATTGACAGACGGCAGGAGCGGATTGATGGTACCGTTAAGAGGTTCTGTTCCTCTGAGCGAAGTGATCTCGGGGGACTGTACGAGACAAGGCGGTCCCTCAGGTACGCAGGCCCCAGTCCATGTAAGGCCTTAAAGGTTAACACCAACACCTTGAAGGCAATTCGGTACTCGATGGGAAGCCAGTGCAGTTGCCGAAGAATGGGCGTAATGTGCTCCCTCACTGGCGCTCCCGCCAGCAAGCGAGCAGCGGCATTCTGCACCAGCTTGAGTTTCCGGATTGTCGACAAGGGAAGGCCAACGTAGAGGGCGTTACAGTAGTCTAGCCTCGAGATGACCGTCGCTTGGATCACCGAGGCCAGGTCATTCCTGGACAGGTAGGGTGCCAGTCGCCTAGCCTGCCGTAGGTGGTAGAACGACGTCCTGCAGACCACGGAGACTTGTGTCTCCATGGTCAACAGGGAGTCCAAATGCACACCCAAGCTCTTAACAACCGATGACGGGCTAAGTCGCTCGCCATCCAGGGTAGGTAACCGGCACTCATCCCGCCCAGACCGACCAGGCCACAAGATCTCCGTCTTCGACGGATTCACCTTCAGCCGGCTGGAACGCAGCCAACCAGTCACAGCTTCAAGGCATAGATGGAAACAATCGGGTACGGTATCTGGCCTGCCGTCCATTCTCAGCAAAAGCTGGGTGTCGTCAGCGTACTGATAACACTCCAGACCAAAGTCGCGGGCCAGCTGGGCCAGGGGGCGCATATAAATATTGAATAATAAGGGGGAGAGGATGGCCCCCTTGGGGACCCCACAATTAAGTGGGGCTCTCCCGGAGACCTCCCCGCCCCCCTATACACGTTGTCCCCGGTCCTGGCGAAAGGAGGCCACCCATTTAAGGGCGGTCCCCCCGACTCCAGACCCGGCTAGACGGTGGGTCAACAATGAGTGATCTACAGTATCAAACGCTGCTGTCAGATCTAACAAGACAAGCAGGGCTGATCCACCTTGGTCCAGCTGGCGGCGAAGTTGGTCTGTAATGGCGACAAGCACGGTTTCCGTCCCATGCCCAATACGGAAGCCGGACTGGAAGGGATCAAATCCCGCTGTGTCTTCTAAGAACCGCAGCAGCTGATCCGCTGCTGCCCTCTCAATCACCTTGCCTAAAAAAGGCAAGTTGGAAACAGGCCGGTAATTGGAGGGAGCCGAAGGATCTAAATTCCTCTTTCCTCTGCTTTAAGGAGCAGAGAGGGTTACCTTAGAGCAGGGCTGTCCAACAGGCGGCCCGGGGGCCGTATACGGCCCCCGAGCCCCTTCCCTGCAGCCCCCTAACTTGTTTTAATAAAATACAAATTATTTTTTTAAAAAAAAAACCCTACTTCCAGGTTTAGGCAAGCATCGCGAGACTACGCCAGCCACAGACGGGATTTCGAGGGAGGTCAAAATCCCGTCTGTGGCTGCGTAGTCTCGTGATAGCTGCCGAAATCTCGGATCCCGCGGGATTTGCGGCCGGCCTGGGCACGCGCCTCCTCCTCCCTCGCAGCTGCTTCCAGGCCAGCCCCCATTCCCTCAGAGAGAGGGAGGGGGGAGTGAGGCAGGGAAAGCCCCTCCTGGCTCAGTCCTCTTCCTGTGGAGGGCCCTCGCTTCCCACCCCGTGGATGGGAGAGCCGCCGCGCCCGGCCTGAGCTTGGCCTCAGCTCCAGCGGGGCTCTTCGGGGACGGCGGCGGCGTTGGCGCTTCGGCCCTGTGGCGAGGCTCCCGCAGTATGGGTAAGGGCCTGGCTCGAGTGAAAGCGGGACGGTGGGTGAGTGGGGGGGGAGGGGTCCCTCAGCGGCGGTTTCCTTGGCGACACTTCCTTCCCCTCCTCCGCGCCCCTCCCCCTTGTTGTGCTGCCTTCCCCTGCATGCAGGGCGCAATGTGGCTTCCTTTGCGCCTGCCCCCGCGGCTTGTTTTCCCTTCAGGCAGGGAGGGAGGGAGCTCTTTGAGCCTCCTCCACCCGCCTCTGGGAAAGGAGGCCCCGTCAATCCCTGCGACGGCATTGAGGTGTTTGGGGTTTTTTTGGTGTGTCCCAATTTGAATGTGGACTCAAATAACTCAAAGGTATTAGGAAACATTCCCCCAAATCCACCAGTGTTCCCATTTGGGTATACTGAGTATTCATGCCAAGTTTGGTCCAGATCCATCATTATTTGAGTCTACAGTGCTCTCTGGATGGAGGTGAACTACAATTCCACAACTCAAGGTCAATTGTAAGTAAATTGGAGCCAGGGAGGGGGCGGAGCCGGGGGCGGAGCCGGGGGTGGAGGCAGACCCTTCAGCCCCCCAGGTGATCAGTGACCGGAATTCCAGCCCTTGGGCCCGTAGAAGTTGGACAGCCCTGCCTTACTGAATGTCCACCTAACCTAATATTATCTGCTCTTGCTAGCAACAGTTCTCAATGGGTTTCTGGCAGAAACCATAGATCACCTAGTCACTTGAAGATCTTAGGGACTGACAGGTATCGCCTCCATGCCGGGTAGTTGCTGCACTGTTGAACTTTGGTCCCTTCTTCTTTTAGACCTATCAAGAGATGTGAAGTGATATATTGGTATCTGGAGTGAAATCTATACCCAGCTACTTCAGTGGTTCAGTAGTGGTCCTCCAATATTGGACATGTGTTGGGCAAAGGTCAGCATGGTGCAATGATCGACAAGGACTTGAGAGATCCAAATTCAAGTGCCACCCAAGCCATAAAATTCATTGGTGAACTTGATCTGATGGACTTCATTGGGCTGTTGTAAAGATAAAGTAGGGCAGTGGAAAGCTGTGAACTGATGATGGGAAGGAAAGGACAACAAAATATTATCAATATTTAAATAAATTAATAAAATTTAAATTATTTTAGATTATTGTGACTTATATTTTGATATGTATTTTAATCTGTGTAATTTTGTCTTTTATTATACAGTGGGGGAAAAGTATTTAGTCAGATACCAATTGTACAAGTTCTTCCACTTAAAAAGATGAGAGAGGCCTGTAATTGACATCATAGGTAGACCTCAACTATGAGAGACAATATGAGAAAACACATCCAGAAAATCACATTGTCTGATTTTTTATGAATTTATTTGCAAATAATGGTGGAAAATAAGTATTTGGTCACCTACAAACAAGCAAGATTTCTGTGTCTCACAGATCTGTAACTACTTCTTTAAGAGGCTCCTCTGTCCTCCACTCATTACCTGTAGTAATGGCACCTATTTGAACTTGTTATTAGTATAAAAGACACATGTCCACAACCTCAAGCAGTCACACTCCAAACTCCACTATGGTGAAGGCCAAAGAGCTGTTGAAGGACACCAGAAACAAAATTGTCGCCCTGCACCAGACTGGGAAGATTGAAGACTGAATCTGCAATAGGCAAGCAGCTTGGTGTGAAGAAATCAACTGTGGGAGCAAGAATTAGAAAATGGAAGAGATACAAGATCACTGATAATCTCTCTCGATCTGGGGCTCCATGCAAGATCTCACCCCGTGGGGTCAATGATCACAAGAATGGTGAGCAAAAATCCCAGAACCACAGGGGGGAACCTAGTGAATGACCTGCAGAGAGCTGGGACCAACATAACAACCATCAGTACGCCACCAGGGACTCAGATCCTGCAGTGCCAGACGTGTCCCCCTGCTTAAGCCAGTACATGTCTGGAGCTGACTGAAGTTTGCTGTGGAGAGCATTTGGATGATCCAGAAGAGTATTGGGAGATTGTCATATGGTCAGATGAAACCAAAGTAGAACTGTTTGGTAGAAACGCAACTCATCGTGTTTGGAGGAGAAAAAATGCTGAGTTGCATCCAAAGAACACCATCCCTACTGTGAAGCATGGGAGTGGCAACATCTGTGCTTTGGGACTGTTTCTCTGCAAAGGGACCTGGGCGACCGATCCGTATACATGAAAGAATGAATGGGGCCATGTATCATGAGATTTTGAGTGCAAACCTCCTTCCATCAGCAAGGGCACTGAAGATGAAATGTGGCTGGGTCTTTCAGCATTCAGTTATCCCAAGCACACCACCAGGGCAACAAAAGAGTGGCTTCGTAAGAAGCATTTCAAGGTCCTGGAGTGGCCTAGTCAGTCTCCAGATCTCAACCTTATACAAAACTTTTGGAGGGCGTTGAAAGTCGTGTTGCCCAGCAACAGTCCCAAAACATCACTGCTCTTGCGGAGATCTGCATGGAGGAATGGGCCAACATACCAGCAACCGTGTGTGCCAACCTTGTGAGGACTTACTGAAAACATTTAACCTCTGTCACTGCCAATAAAGGATATATAACAAAGTATTGAGATGAACTTTTGTTATGGACCAAATACTTATTTTCCACCATAATTTGCAAATAAATTCATTAAAAATCAGACAATGTGATTTTCTGGATGTGTTTTCTCATGTTGTCTCTCATAGTCGAGGTCTACCTATGATGTCAATCAATCAAAACTTTATTACGGTCACAGACCAGCACAAAGCGGGCACAAGCACCCTAAGAGGAGAAGGACAACTCCCCAGTAAACAGTTATTTAAAATCAGACTAGAAATCAGTATAAAAATATATTTTAAGAGACAGGATATTGTTGCCTTACGGTGTCAATCATCCTCCATCTGATATTAAGGGCAGCAGCACAGAACTTAGCAACACTGTAAGTCATTGCAGTGTTAGAGTCCGAAAGCAGCAGGGTGGAATAACATCTTTCACTGCGCCCCGGGTACTTTAAAAGCTATGGTCCAATGAGATTGGATCTAAGATCTCTGTAGAACATGCATTGAAGAAGCACGTGCTCAGTTGTTTCCACATGACCAGACCCACAGGGGCATAGTCTCTGCTTGAAGGGGGTCTTCTGATACCTCCCCTCCAATACAGCCGATGGGAGGGCATGGCATCTTGCCAGGGTAAAAGCCCTTCGGTGTTTGGGCACCTCCAGGTCTGTTCGGTATGCCATGGGGGCAGTGAGGTATCTAGTGGCTTCCCTAACAATGAAGGCTGGGGAACAGGCTAGGTCGGATTGGCGCTCTATGTCCAGGATCCGTTGCTTAATGAGATCCTTGGCTTGGTCCCATCTCATGCTTAGCAATTGTCCTTGGGAGAAACCTAGCGTTGGGATCTTTGCTGAGACTGTTTTAATCCATGTGGACTGGAAGTCGTCTCTCATGATGAGGGGGGCAAGACCACATGGGGAGAAGCATAGGTGTAGCCAGTAATTGAGAATAGCTGTCCATATTCTCGCTTCCACTTTCACGAAGCCTGTCTCCAATCGCAGGGTAGCGTTAGGGACACATCTGGGAGCCTGTAGAGCCGCTCTTAGGAATTTCAATTGGACACCTATGATGTCAATTACAGGTCTCTCTCATCTTTTTAAGTGGGAGAACATGTACAATTGGTATCTGACTAAATACTCCCCCCCCCCCCCACACACACACACTGTATGTTTTGTATTATACTAGCTGGTGTACTTGGTTATTTGAAAAAGGCATTGTTTGTTTTGGGGTGTTAGGCCATATCATTTATTTAATTGGTAACACTATTTATTAGGAAGAAGTCAGAATGTGAATTTGGTTTTTATGAATGCTCTCATCAGAAAATACAAAACTATGTGGGTGAACTACAATTCCCAGAATTGTGGGTCAATCCTCCCCAAACCAGGCCTGTTTGCACAGTTGGTCATGTTTGTTTGTTTATTTATTTATTTCTGGCATTTTACCCCGCTCTTCTCAACCCCCGAGGGGGGACTCAGAGCGGCTTCCAAAAAGGCACAATTCGATGCCAACACAGTAAAACACATAAAACACAGTATAAAACCCCCAAAACATTACACATTAAAATACAATTACAACAACATATCATACACATTCATTTAAGTTTTTTAAAAAACAAAACAAACAAACAAACAAAAACCACAGTGTTCCATCCATAAAAAGCATTGAGCCCTATTCATCAACTTGCCATTAAAATCCAGTCTAAAATGCTGCCTTGTGCTAGTGTGCAAATGCCTGGTCCCATAGCCAGGCTTTTACTTTTTTCCTGAATGTCAGGAGGGATGGAATTGATTGTATGTCGCTAGGAAGTGCATTCCACAGATGGGGAGCCACCACCGAGAAGGCCTCGTCCCCACCAGCCGCATTTGAGAAGTCGGCGGGAGCGAGAGCAGGGCCTGTGTTGGGTCTGTGTGCCAAGTTTGGTCCATATCTGTCGTCGACTGGGTTCACTGCTCTCTGGATAAGGGTGAACTACAACTTCCAGCTTCCCAGGGCAATCACCCCCAACCCCAGCCAGTATTTACAGTTGGCCCTGATGGGATTGTGTGACAAGTGTGGTCAAGATCTGTTGTCAGCTGGGTTGAGTGCTCTCAGGTTGCAGGTGAACTACACCTCCCAAAATCAAGGTCATTTTCCCCAAACTCCTGAAGTATGTTCAGTTGGTCATGGGGCTTCTCTGTGCCAAGTTTTGTCTCGGTAGTGGCCTGAATGTTTGTCACTTTTTACTTGGAAGCCGCCTGAGTCCCCTTGGTGAGACAGAGAGTGGGTGAAAAATAAAGTTTTGTTGTTGTTGTTGTTGTTGTTAACTCATAAATAAGCTTGAGGGAGACAACTCCCATAATCTTGGCTTATCATGGAGACGTAGATCAGCACTGTGCAAGACTAGAGAAGGTTAAGCCAGATGATCTCTATCCTAGAGCACCATTCTTGGATACTTTAGGAAAGCTTTTAACTTTTTGGACCCTGTTTCTTGTGGGTATGATAGCATAATGTGTACATCAATGAAAGAAAGTATTTAAAATTTCCTGGCAATACCATCTCTCCTTTGGCACTAAAAATATTTGGCCTTGCTGATTCTGCTGACAAAGGTGTGAATAAGCGAATGACTTAAGCTTGTGGACCTTTCCTGTCCCTCCTCTTCATCCCTTGTTGTCTTCTTCCTCTCTCTTTCTGTCAGGTGCCAAGTTTCCCATCAAATGGACAGCCCCAGAAGCTGCCCTCTATGGCAAGTTTACCATCAAGTCAGATGTCTGGTCCTTTGGCATCCTCTTGACTGAGCTTGTGACCAAGGGGCGGGTACCCTACCCAGGTAAAACTGCTTTCTCTGTGTGTCTTTCATACAGGAGGAGGAACCTGTGGGGAAAAGTAGTTCAACAGACACCATGCCTTCTGGAAGACAATGCATACGATTCCCTTGTGGGACAGTCATTCCAACTGTTGGGAGGATTTTGGCTTGTAGAATAAATACATTCTGAGCCACAAATTTCCAGATCTCATTTCCTAGTCAAAGTTTGGAAACATTACTGTTAGTATACTCGTACAGCAGGGGTGCTCACACTTTTTCAGCATGCGAGCTACTCTTAAAGCAACCAAGTCCAAAAGATCTACTTGCCCCCGTCGCTGTGTGCTCCTTCACACTCCTGCGTGCACCTGCTGCTGCTTTCCGCCCACGCAGCGCTTCTTCCGCCTGCGGGGCATTGCAGGAAGGAGAAAGCACGAGGCGGGGCATCCAGAAGGAGTGCTCCGCCCTGCCTGTCCCGCCGGCAACGGAGGCGGCACAGCTGCTTCTGGACGAGAGAGAGGCAGGGCGCTCCCTCCAGAGGCCCCGTCTCATGCTTCCTTCTTCCTGCAATGCCCATGGGGCGAAAGAAGCACCGCGAGAGCGGAAGTCAGCAGTAGGAGCGCACATGCACGCAGGGTGTGCACGCACATGGCAGGAGCCCCCCATCCGGCTGGTGAGGTCCGAAGATCCCCTGGAAGAGGGCCGAAGATCTAGTAGCTCGCGAGCTACCTAATGAGCACCCCTGTCGTACAGTATTGTTATCTTAATAAAGACAATTATTGAGATAACAAGAATCGCTGAGGAATGCGGAAGAAACAACAAAGCGACGCTGGAAGGAAACGCTGAGAGTGATGAGGAATGCGTCAGCTCCCCCTGGTGGCCAGAAAGTTTGCCTCTGTTTGTCTAAAATGTCAAAATGTATGTACTGTTCTGTATTGTGATAAATGTCGCATGCTTATATGCCATATGTTGAACTGCAGGGATTGTCTGCAAAGTATGTGTACTGTAATCCGCTCTGAGTCCCCTTCGGGGCGAGAAGAGCGGAATATAAATAAAGTAAGTAAATAAATAATAATAAATAAATAATCTTAATGTTAAACTATTAAGAAAAATATTCAAGTTCATAAAATTATGTTGATCATTAGTTTACTCTAAAAAGGTAAAGGTTTTCCCCTGACATTAAGTCCAGTTGCGTCCAACTCTGGGGGGTGGCGCTCATCTCCATTTCTAAGCCGAAGAGCTGGCATTGTCCATAGACACCTCCAAGGTCATGTGGCCGGCATGACTGCATGGAGCGCCATTACCTTCATGACGGAGCGGTACCTCTTGATCTCACATTTGCATGTTTTCCAACTACCAGGTTGGTGGAAGCTGAGGTTAACAGTGGGAGCTCACCCTGCTCCCCGAATTCAAACTACCAACCTTTCGGTCAGCAAGTTCAGCAGCTCAGCGGTTTAACCCGCTGCGCCACTAGGGGGATCAAATTAAAATTACACCAGTGATTTGAATATCTTTTGCATTCAGTGGTTACAATAAGCACATTTAAAACTGTTGTTGTGAATGTTGATTCTTCACACACTATTCTCGAATTCAGTTCCTTGCATAGCAGTGAAATACCCCAGCCGAGTGCTGCCTAGGTGCTAAAACCCTCCCTGGCCTTTCTTTCTTCTGTTCTGCAGGCATGAACAACCGGGAGGTGCTGGAACAAGTGGAGCGGGGCTACCGCATGCAGTGCCCTGGGAACTGCCCTCTCTCCTTGCACGAGCTGATGGTGCAGTGCTGGAAGAAGGAGCCGGAGGAGCGCCCCACCTTTGAATACCTCCAGTCATTTCTTGAAGACTACTTCACTGCCACAGAGCCTCAGTACCAGCCAGGGGACAACCAATAGTCGTGGCTGGGGATGCTGGCTGGGAATTACGCCATGGGCAGCCTTTGGTGGGTCTGAGTCCCTGGCACTTGGCAGACACAGAAACAGCATTTTCCCTCTCGGGGGCCAGGATCCAAGAATCCCTTTTTGTACATCTAGGTTTGGACTCCTCTTTGGTTCCCTTTTTCTTTTTTTATGACTCTGCCCCTTTCCAGTTGTGATTTGGTGTTTTATTTTTCTTTTGGTTGAGCAACTTTGGAGTTGCACGGAGGAATAAGGCCTGAGCCGGATTGGCAAGGAGCGTGGACTGAAAGAGAACTTCTCCTCACCGAGTTATTTTTCTTTTTGAACTTCCCTCTACTCCAATCTTCCCCAGCATGGTGCCCAAAAACTTCCAGTAGCACCAGCCAAGCCAATGGTCAGTGATGGTGGCAGTTGTAAACCAAACAACTGGAGGGAATCAAAGTAGGGAAGGTGTTCCTTCTCTATCATTAAGCACATGTAAACTGTGTGCTCCAGTTACGGTTGGACTACATAGCCCATTATCTCTTGCCATTTCTCATGCCTTCTGTGGCTGCTGGGAGATGGGTTTAAGGAACATCTAGAAAGCCAGACATTGACTCCTCCCGTCCCACATCATTGGGGCGGGACAGTGTCGGTCTCTGTTTCTACCAGGCCTGATGCTCCAGCATTGATGGGGTCATGAGAACCTGGAGTCCATAAAAGTCCCAGTTGCTCCCCAGACCCAACCAACGCCATGAAATTGATTGTTTCTGTATTTCCTTGCTTTCTTTCCCTCACTCTTAACCCTCTGCATTCTTAACCAGGCCAGTAATATTGAAGCCATAATCCACTATTTGCATGATTGCGAGTGGAAGATGGTTGCAGAACGCAACCAAGATTGGAATGGGAAAGTCGCAAGGGTGGAATGCTTGCCCTAGTGCCATTTAGGGCTCAAGAAAAGAAGGCGGGAAGGAGAATGCCTGGGAGGGACACTGGACCTGTGGCATGTCCGTTACGTAGTGGTGCCTTTGTGTGAAGAGACATTGTTCATTACCAAGCCAGGAGCTCAGGAATCACTTAATGAGAGTGAGTCATGATTCAGGCAGTATCCATAACCTTGGTTTAATTGTCATTTCTTCTGTACAGGTCCACCTGTGAAGTCAGGAAGAGGGGACTAAGGTCCTTCAGGGGTTGTTCAGCTGTAGCCCTCAACACTTTGCAGCAGTATCGCCAATGGTGTGGGGTCATCAGATCTACATTTCAATCATATCTGCAGGTCCACAAGTAGCATCAAGAAAACATAGTTGTAGTCAGTGGGAGGTGTAACTGAACAGGCGTAGGGCATGTGCACTTGTGCAGGTACTGTTGACTACAATATCTGCCCACTCTTATCTTGTAGCTCAGGGGTGTCCAACTGCCGGCCCTGCAGGTGTTTTGGACTTCAACTCCCAGAAATCCTAGCCAGTTTACCAGCTGTTAGGATTTCTGGGATTTGAAGTCCAAAACACTTGCAAGGCCGGCAGTTGGACAGCCCTGTTGTAGCTAGATGGATAATGGGTGATGTAGCCCAGCAGACTTCCAGAAAAACACACATTTTCCATCCCTACTCTAAACTGACATTCCAGAAAATGCTAAAGAACTCTTTTAACAGATAATTTATACTACAAGTCCCAGCGTTCTTTGAAGCAATCATTGACAATTCTGATGCTTCATAAAAGGATCAGTAATTATGTTATACTGATTGATAAAAAGATGTTCCAGGCAGTTCAGCTTGCACTGGAGTAACTATATACAGGCAGTCCCCGAGTTACAAACATGTGCCTTACCAATGACTCGTAGTTAAGAACAATGTGGCTGAGACAGCAGGAAGTGAGAGAAGTCTACCCCTCGGAAGGGAAATTCACTCCTGAAAGAGTTATTATGGGGGAAAGGGGTCTCCACTGAAACTTTATCTCCAATCTTGTTTCCACAGCAAGCTGAATTTTCCAAAATCCAATTCTCAGATTCCCAACTTAGGTAAATGTAATTGGCAGAGCAAACGAATCCAAACGGCGATTCTCACCAATGGAAAGAAGTTATGAGTGAAGTGCCATCAGGAGGGTTCTGTCCTGGGCTCGGTCCTGTTCCACATCTTGACTTAGATGAAGGGTTAGAAGACAGGATCAAGTTTGCAGATAGGACCAAATTGGGAGGGAGAGCCAGTACCCCAGAAGACAGGAGCAGAATTCAAAACAATTTGAACAGATTAGAGAGATGGGCCAAAACTAACAAAATGAAGTTCAACAGTGAAAAATGCAAAAGACTCCACTTAGGCAGGAAAAAGGAAAGGCAAAGAGACAGAATGGGGGACAAGCCTGGCTCGAGAGCAGGACGTGTGGGAAAGATTGTGGAGTCCTTGTGGGGAGGAAAGGGAACAGAAGACAGGAATGTCATGCACCGGCAAAAACCCCCCAAAAACAACTCTCTGCACCAGAGTGCAGTGGAGGCTCCTTCTTTGGAGGTTTTGAAGCAGAGGCTGGATGGTCATCTACTGGGGGTGCTTTGAATGCAATTTTCCTGCTTGGCAGAATGGGGTTGGACTGGATGGCCCGCCAGGTCTCTTTCAACTCAATGATTCTAGGATTCTTTGATTCCATAGGCAGGAGAATAACGGGGATTGTAGTTACACTTCTGGAAGGCTGCTTAAACCCCTGGATTCCCTTTATCAATTATTTCTGATAGAGTGAAATCATATTATTTCTCTAGAAAATAAAAGAAAAAAGATTAAAAGGAAACGGCTGATTAAAATTTTGCATTCCAGACAGGGAACAGAAGCTAAATTATAGCATTGATCTCCCAGCTACACTGAACAGAAATAAATAAAAATAGGAAAACTTTCAGATAATATTGCAGGGAGCATTGTTGAGCATTGTAGGACAGGCATGGGCAAACTTTGGCCCTCCAGGTATTTTGGACTTCAACACCCACAATTCCTAACAGCCTCACACTTAAACAACTGAGGGGAAAAAAGAAAGGGCCTGAAGCTGTTAGAGAGTGTGGAAGTTGAAGTCCCAAACACTTGGAGGGCCAAGGTTTGCCCATGCCTGCTGTAGAATGATCTTGGCTAGGGATAAGGGAACATTGAGAACTTGACTATAAATCCATGCTGATGGAAGGACCTTTGTGGAAGGAACTTTTATAGTTGAATATGGAAAATGAGTACCTCCAGAACATTAACTGGACCTCATGTGGAATTAATTGACCTAGCAAATTATCATCCTGTCTCTCTTTCAGGACCAATTCATGTTTTCATATCACCTGATGTGTCTTTCAGCCAGTATTGTTAAGAGTTGCTTTCTGCTGTTGCTCACACCTTAAATTTGGTCATAGATCTTCCAAGAGGTATTTATTAAGAGTAATAGACATCAATCTATGATATTTGTGTGCATGCCCATATATGTACATGAGAGAAGGGGAATGCAAGTAGCTAGCCAGGGTGAACAACAGAAGCAATCACATCCAAGGTGTGCAACAACTACTGCAGGGCCATATTATTATCCCTAGTTTCCCACCTGGGTGAATAAACAAGTGACCATGGTATGAACGTGACATTGGATTCAAGGTCTTTTATGAAAGCTGCTAAAAGATGCCAGCATTTGACACTTGCCCTAGGGCTTCCCAAAGCGTCATAGGAAGTAGCAAGTCCCATGACTGAAAGTGCAAATGCTGTCACCTCAAGTTCATCTCAACTGTTCTAGGACTCAGATACTCCATTCAGCTGAAATAGGGACCCGGTGTTCTCTAGATGACTGTGCCTAGAATCCCTTCCCATTGGTCATGTTGACGATGGTTTCTGGGAGTTAAAGTCAAAATAGCTAAAGGGCAAAGAATCCCTCATTCCTAAACTGAAAGAAACTCAGGAATTGTGTTGGTGAGATAACACTGCAGGAGAAGGATCAGTGATAATGAACAAGATGTGTGGACAGGGCTGCTTTTTTATTTGGGGGAGGGGAATGGGGAGTATATTCAAGCAATTGATGGTCAAATCTGTGGATACAGAATCCATGGTTACAGAGGGCAGATTGTGCTTATCTTTCCTGCTCATTTCTGTCTGGGAGACAGTCCTTCAAGTATAACCTTTTTGGGAAATTTTATGATCTTTGGTGGGCCTCTGGTGGCACAACAGGTTAAACTGTTGAGCTGCTGAATTTGCTGATCAAAAGGTTGGCAGTTCGAATCCGGGGAGTGGAATGAGCTCCCACCGTTAGCCCCAACTTGTGCCAACCTAGCATTTTGAAAACACGCAAATGTGAGATCACTAGGTACCACTACTGCGGGAAGGTAACGGTACTCCATGCAGTCATGCTGGCCACATGACCTTGGAGGTATCTACGGTATCTTTGGCTTAGAAATTGAGATGAGCACCCCCCCCCCCAGAGTCGGACATGACTAGGCTTAATGTCGGGGGGAAACCTTTAGCTTTATAATATTTGGAAAGGCATGACCTTGTTAGAAGTCACAACCTTTTGAAAAATTATGCCATAACCTCTTGGTAAAAAGCATGACCTGTTAGAGTCATAACCTTTTGGGAAAATAGTATTCATCATATATTCAGCAGAGTTTCAGAAGTGTTCTTTTTTTAGTTGCCCAAAAACATCTACTGTCCCTTAAATATATTTGCCTTTAAATCATACTGTCGAGAGACA
Source organism: Anolis apletophallus (assembly GCA_030556195.1). Taxonomy (NCBI): domain Eukaryota; kingdom Metazoa; phylum Chordata; class Lepidosauria; order Squamata; family Anolidae; genus Anolis; species Anolis apletophallus. Next base: position 48,967,160 of record JARBWK010000011.1, on the reverse strand, counting down.
AAAAATAAGGTAGACTTCTTTAAAAGTAACATAATTGGTTTACTCACAAACTTCCTTTTTTCAGCATACAGATACTTTGCTTATCAAGCCAGTTACAAATAGGATTTGAAGTAGTTTCTCTGCGTAGATAACACAGGTAATCATTTCTTAGAATCAATAGTCCATAGTCCAAAGCACCTCTCTGTTCTGAGAGTCTAATAGAGTCTCTATCTAGTCTAAAAGTCCAATGGAGTCTAAGGATATTATTCCTACTGAAGTCCAAAAAAACAGTTCCTATAGAAATCTAAACTGAACACTCAGTTCCTACTGAAGTCTGAAGCATAACAGTTCTAAAATGGAGTCTGAGTCCTGAACAAGCCCTGTTCTGATCACATGGTCTGCAGCCCCTCCCACAACAAAGAGGTTAAGGAAAACTGAAAACCAATACATATACAATACAGTAAACAATTTGAATTAAATACAGAACAAACAACTAGTGCAGGCTTGAGAAGGTTGCTATTTCCAACATTGCAAGTGTCTCCCTTTAGTTTACGCTATGCGTGAGAGAATGCTTTTCAGATGTGTACCCATTGGATGGCCTTGTTGAGAACTGAGAAGGTTTACCTTGTTCACCCTATTCCTCCTCCTGGAAACATGTCCTGATTCTGAACACTGGGAATATAGAAATGTATAGATTTGTATTGATTGAGTGGGTTTAATCATAGGACTCACAATTAAAAGTCATGGCGTCAAGAGTAGAAGCAAACAAGCACAGTGTTGGAAACAGACTAGAGTCTCTTACTATGGTGAATGGTTAAATAGAACAGTACAGTACGATACCTATGGGAATACATTCTTGGACTTTGCAAGGATATGTGAAGATGTGGATAGTGGCGAACCCTATTGAAAGGGACTTTTGGACCAAGAATATCCTAGAGTTACACTGGAGGACCTCGAAAAGGCCCAGCAGATTTTGTCGGAGGTGGGCACGTGAAGCTGGATGGCAGTCCCATGGATACAGGGGCCATGCTGCATAGCAGACTCAGCCCAGCTTTGAACTATGTCTGAGGACTTCCTAGAGAGAAGAAATGAACACCGGCATCTTGTGAACATTAACAATATTGACAACTGAGTTAATATCATAAGTTAAGATGTCCCACCCAGAATGAATCTTCCCCCTTTCTCACCTGCGGTCATTGAAACTACTCCTTTCTATACGTTTTGTGTGTGTGTTTTTTAAAAATAAATCTGTAAATAAAGAGAAATAAAGCTTTCTAACAAGGGGGTGTTCGTGAGTTTTTTACATGAGGAATGCTCTGAAAGAATAAATGTTTGATATACAGTAGAGTCTCGCTTATCCGACTTTCGCTTATTCGATATTCTGTCTTATCTGACACTCTTCTCCGACGCCCCCCTTTTCCTCCAGCATTTCCCCTTCAATTAAAGGAATGCTCCCCAACTCTCTCTCCATTGCCAATAAGTGAAAAAGGCAAGATGAGGAGGAGGAAGGAGGAAAGGGAAAAGAGGCAGGATCGGAAGCATCCTCCCTCCTTCCCTCTGTGATTTCCACTCTCCTCTTCTGCATCCAGGCACTTCCTGCTGGGCCGCTCTAACCCCGAGGAGCTGCCTTGCCTTAACTCTTTGAGTCCCTCTTGTTAGTATTTTAGGTGTCTTAAGCACTGCGTTGGACGGGTAACAGGAGGAGACGCCGTATTATCTGACATTTTGTTTTATCTGACTTTCTGCCGGCCCGTTTATGTCAGATAAGCGAGACTCTACTGTAGTTAATTTTAATTTAATTTGTTACCTCTTATCCATTGCACTTTTCAACAAGAATTGTTTTAAAAGACATTTGGAACCGATTGTTTCTCATTGCTTTAATTCAGTTCTGGCCATTTGTATAATTTAATCACTTTCCCCACTGTAATGAGTTAATGATATAATTAATTAAGGAATGTATTAATTTTATAATTGCATCTACATTTTAAAATTAGCAAGTTTAATTTATTTACAATACACAGCTTCCTGGTTAGCACTAACGTTCCATTATGTACGTAATGAGAAGACAGGAAAGCTTAGAGAAGACAATGATGCTTGGAGAAATTGAAGGAAAAAGGAAGAGGGGCCGACCAAGGGCAAGATAGATGGATGGTATCCTTGGAAGTGACTGGCTTGACTCTGAAGGAGCTGGGGGAGGTGACGGCCAACAGGGAGCTCTGGCGTGGGATGGTCCATGGGGTCACAAAGAGTTGGAAACAACCGAACGAATAAAAAAAAAGACTCTACAGTAGGATATAACCCAGGCCCCTTCTACACTGCCATATAAAATTCAGAGTATCTGCTTTGAACTGGATTATATGGCAGTGTAGACTCCTAATCCAGGTTAAAGCAGACCTGGATTATATCGCAGTGTAGAAGGGGCCTCAGGCTGGATCTACACTACCCAATATCCACACTGCCCTATATCCTAGGATCTGATCTCAGATTATTTTATCCCAGATTATCTAACAGTGTAGACTCATATAATCCAGTTCAGATAATATGGGATCAGATCCTGGGATATAGGGTAGTGTGGATCCAGCCTCAGACCAAGGAAAATAATTTTTGAATATTCCTTGTTGAAAAAAACCCATAGGGTCACTATAGGTCAACAGATGAAGGCACACACATAGTAAGCTATATGTAATGAAAGCAAGCAAATTTGGTTCTCCCTATGTGTGTGTATATTCGCATGCATTGCATTGATGGGATGTTCTAGTTTCCTCCCCAAGCTTTCTCTTTGCCTTCGCTCTGCTCTTTGACTCCTTTTTTTATCCCACGGTGACACAGAACCACAGCACTTCTCGCAAGGACATCTACGCAAAAGCAGCAGCGGTTGAATTGCCTAGAGCTAGTCTGTTCAGCACATGATCGGCCATGTTATTGGGAATAATGGCTGAGTTTTGGCAGCAGAGGTACAGCTACAATAGTGTAGCTACGCTCTGTCATCTGCTCTGACCTCTGCACCGTTTGAGGTACTTTTGCAGAGAATCCAAAAAGCATCTCTTCTCCTCCTTGAAAGTAAACATACAATCATAATACAGCAAGTCACTTAACACCGGGCCATTTCATGACATTGAAAGCCATTTGTCTGAGGCATCTGACACATTTAGCATAATGTATGCCCATAGGGAGTCCCTGATGTCGCAGCGGGTTAAACCACTGAGCTGCTGAACTTGCTGACCAAAAGGTTGGGGGTTTGAATTCGGAAAGTGGGGTGAGCGCATGCTGTTAGGCCCAGTTTCTGCCAACCTAACAGTTCAAAAACATGCAAATGTGAGTAGATCAGTAGGTACCACTCTGGCAGGAAGGTAATGGCGCTCCATGCAGTCATGCTGGCCACATGACCTTGGAGGTGTCTATAGACAACACCAGCTCTTCGGCTTAGAAATGGATATGAGCACTGCCCCCGAGTTGGACACAACTAAACTTAATGTCAAGGGAAAACCTTTACCTTTACGTTACTCATATCAACTCAAGTCTAATGCAGCATCGAATCTAATGCACACCTCAATTTTTCAAAACCCCAAAAACAAAAAAACCTATTTACCATATTATGCAAATCTAATACACACATTAATTTTGTGAAGGTAATTAGGCCAATAAAGGTGAGCATTAGAAACTACTAAATATGGTATATTTGTGTATAAGTTTTGAAATGTAAATTTTAAAAATCGACCCAAAAATTGGATTGACTTAATTCTCTTCATTCCCTTCTCTGAGTGGAGTGACAAAAGCTTAGTTTGTCTTGGGAGAATCTATAAGATTTTCCAACGTCCTCTATTCTTTCTGCCACAATATGATTTTTGTTGTTTTTGAATGCTTGGCAGGAAAATTAAGATGGCAAATCATAAAATGTGCTGGCATTGGCATGGCTTTCCCTTCTCCATGGAATGGCCCTTGACTTATCTGCAGTTCCTACCAAACTCCATAATTTGGGCACTGAACCCAGCCCACATCCTATAGATGAGGTTGACATACACAAGTTTATTTATTTATTTATTTATTTATTTATTTATTTACTACTCTGATTTGTATACCGCCACTCCCTGAAGGGTCGGAGTGGTTTATAAAACAACCAGAAGCAGTATACATAAAACACAATTAAAACAACCAAACCCCAGTTATTCAACAGGATCCAAATGCTTGCCGGCAAAGGAAGGTTTTACACGCCCTCCGGAAGGATGGTAAACTTCGGATAGCTCGTGTTTCTACCGGCAAGGTGTTCCACAAGTCTGGTGCCACGATCGTGAAAGCTCTGTGCCTGGTGACGGAACAGATGATAGGTCCGACTGTTAGGGACTTCAAGCAGATTTTGATCTTCCGACCGAAGTGATATCTCGGGTTGATAGGGGATAAGGCGGGCCCTCAGGTACACCGGCTCTGGACCATATAAGGCCTTGAAGGTCAAAACCAGCACTTTGAAAGTAATCCAGTGCTCAATCGGAAGCCAATGCAATTGCTGCAAGATTGGAGTAATACGACATCTCGCCGGCTCCCCGGCAAGAAGTCGAGCAGCAGCATTTGCACCAGCTTAAGCTTCCGGATCACCGACAAAGGTAGGCCAATGTAAAGGGCGTTACAGTAGTCCAGTCTTGAGATGACTGGATATGGCAATTGTAGAAAACCCCCTGCCATTTCTATTCTGTATATTTGCTTAAGGACTGTTATGATTGCATACAGAGAGATTTGTAGCACTACAGCATCCACCCATGTGTGTATGTGTGTTTGTGTGTGTGTTTAAAAAAGAGGTTACACTGGAGCCAAAGATGGTTGTATATTTTATTTACATCATAACAGCAATCCCGCACCTAGACTACTCTAAATAATATGTTTTCCTGCACTCAGAGGGATGCTTGGCTTGTGTGGGTTCAAGAGGCAACAGGATTGAAAATCATTCCATGCATTTTCCCTGGGTCCAATAGGGTGTCCGTGAGACAAAACAACACAAAGTGCATATGGAGGGCAGTCATGTTTAGACCCAGAGTGGGTTCCACCTCCCCTGGATTAGTGCTTCCCAGCATTACAATGCACAGAAGAGAATCGTCTGCCCACAAGGAATCATGCCAGCACTGGGTGGGCTCTTCGTTGTTGGCAGCAGCCCGGAGGGCTCAAGCATAAATCCATCCAAGGCAGATCCAGCCAGTTCTCCACACCCTTCTCCCTCTGCCACTCTCCGAACAGCCAAAATCCCCTTGCTCAAGGACGGAGGCACAGATAACAGCTTGCAGGAGGCCTGGCGCACAGGACGTCAACATGAATTGCAGCCAGCAAAGTGCAGCTAAGCGAGAGGCCTTGTCGCCAGCACCTGCCCTTTCCCCATCCAGCTGGTGCTCGCAACACAGCTCCCCCACCTTGCCGCTTTCCGAAACGGGCAGCCGCCAAAATAGTGCTGTGTGACGTACACTGCAGGATCAGGCCAGGCCTGTCCTGCGGATGCCATGGCGAAGCATGCTCCAAAATCCTGCTCAAAGCCATCTGCAGAGTCCATTTGGTGCAGCCTCCCCTTTGCAGCCAAGCTTGCCAGGGAGTTGTTTTTCTGCTGACCCAGCCAGCAAGGCCAGCTGGCTGTGCAAAATGTGTGGGAGGGTCAAGGGGCCAAGCGGGTCAGAGGGGGAGAGAGAGAGAGAGAGAGAGAGAGAGAGAGAGAGACTATAGAAGAAATGAAGAAAGAGGGATGCAAATGGAGGAAATGCAGATAGGACTGCTCAGCATTGCTGGTGCAGTGCAGCGTGGTTGATCTATGTAGCTTTCGGTGCAGTAAGACTCACTGGACAACCTCACTCAAGCTCACTCATCTATAAATCTAGAAATGTTAATGAAAAAAACCCTGGGTCAACTTATCCACTGGTCAATGTAACTACCGTATTTCAACTTTATTTTAAAAAGTTCCTTTACTTTTGGTAAAGTTTAGTGGATAACCTCCGCAGAGAACTAGAAGGGGGAGTGTGCCTCTGCTGGTTCTCCTTGACATCACAGCAGCTTCTGATACCATTGACCATGGTATCCTTCTGGGTCGGCTCTCCGGAATGGGTCTTGGGGGCATTGCGGTGAAGTGGCTCTGCCCCTTCCTGAGGATCATACCCAGATTGTGATGCTGGGGGACACCTGCTCGGATCCCTGGCCTTTGACCTGTGGGATCCTACAAGGTTCTATTCTTTCTCCCGTGCTTTTCAATATCTACATGAAACCACTGGGTGAGGTCATCCAGGGTTTTGGAGTTGGGTGCCATCTGTACACAGATGACTCTCAACTCCATTACTCTTTTCCACCCCAATCTAAGGAAGCTCCCCAGATCTGGCAGCTGTGATGGACTGGATGAGGGCCAACAAACTGAGGCTTAGTCCAGACAAGACAGAGGTCCTCCTGGTCAGTCGTGAGGCCAATCGGGGCAGAGGGTGACAACCTGTGCTCAACGGGGTCCCACTCCCCCCTGAGGACACAGATATACAGTCTGTGTGGTCTTCCTGGACTCATCGTTGACATTTGAAGCTCAGCGGTGGCCAGGAGTGCTTTCACACAAGTAAAACTTGTGCGCCAGCTGTGGCATTACCTCGAAAAGCCTGTCTTGGTCATGGTGGTCCATGCCTTAGTTGCATCCAGAATGGACTAATGTAATGCACTCTATGCGGGGCTGCCTTTGAAGATGGTTTGGAAATTGCAGTTAGTGTAATTGCCGTTTGTGAGGCCGCACTGAGTCCCCCCTCGGGGGTTGAGAAGTAGCGGGGTATAAACACTGGAAATAATAAAGAAAGAAAGAAAGAAAGAAGGAAAGAAAGAAAGAAAGGTCAGCTGCCAGATTACTAACTAGAGCTAGCTATAGGGAACATACTATGCTCCTACTGAAGCAGCTCCATTTGCTTCCGACTATTTTATGGGTCAATTCAAGGTGCGGGTTCTTACCTACAAAGCCCTATATACTTCAGGTCCAACCTATCTTTGAGACCGCATCTCTTTCTAGGGACTGGCGTAGGCTTTGAGATCAGCAGTAGAGGCCCTTCTCTCGATCCCACCACCGTGTCAAGCGCGGTTGGTGGGTACGAGAGAGAGGGCCTTCTCGTAGTGGATCCCCGGCTCTGGAATACCCTTTAGAAAGAGATTAGGTTAGCTCCCAACGTTGACTTGACATGAATTTTTAAACAAGCTTTTGGTCTTGAGTAGGCTGAAATGGACCCATATGAAGTTGACACTTTGGCACTTTAGTTGTGTATTGATGGCAGTGAGTTTTAACTGAAGATGGCCTGTGTTTTAAACTGTGTTTTTAATTTTATTTGATGTGTTAATAGTGGTTGTTTTTATAACTTTCATGTGATATTGTTTTTATTCTCCTGTACTACAAGTTTATGTTATATACTACACTTGTAGTGCCTTGTGAGCTGCCCTGAGTCCCTTTTGGGAGATGGTGGCGGGATATAAATAAAAATAATGATGATGATGATGATTGTGGCAAAAGTTGAGAGCTCATATCAGGGAGAACCTAAAAGAAGCACTGACATATCTGTTCTTCCCACCACATTGCTGTTTCTGGCCTATTCAAATGTCTGGGGCAGGGAAATAGCAATGCCAGACAGGTGTGGCTAGCTCAGTGGCACTTTCCTTCCTTGTGGAATGGCTCTTGACTTATCCATGGGTCATAGCTGTTGGGAACTTCTCCCACTACCAAAACTGCTAATCCGCTGGCCACCGAGTGGGGGGAGGCAGCTAGCAAGACACAGCTCCATCCCATTTTAGATATTACATCTTATATATATTATGTTGATCGTAAACCTGAAAGCAAATTAACATTTTGTAAGCTGCTCTGAGTGCCTTTGTGGCTGAAGAGCTGGGTAAAAATTCTCTCAATGTCAATCAATACATAAAAATATCAAAATTAACTCCCAAAGATGCTCTCAACCTATACATGAGGCCATCTTATACACAAATATATATATGGTAGATAGTTTTGTAGGACACCCCATCTGCTAGGGCAGAACATAAGGAACATAAGAAGAGCCATGCTGAATCGGGCCTCAGCCCATCTAGTCCAGCATTCTGTGTCACACAGTGGCCCACCAGTTGTACATGGGGATCTCTAGCAGAAAGGAGGGCAAAACCCTCACCTGCTCCCGAACCCCCACAACCAGTACCCGGGGAAAATCCTGCCTGCCTCCATCAACACAGAGGTGGCACTTGGATGTCCATTTCAGTAACTACTGATTCCCTTGGTATCCATGAATCTGTCTAATCCTGCCTTGAAGCTGTCCAGGCTGACAGCTGTCACAACCAATAACAATGAAAAGAAAAACCAATAACAATGAAAAAACAACAATAACAATGAAGAACGGGTACTTGATGAAATAATCCATATCCCTGCAAGATGCAAACAGCCATGTCACTGTTAGGCTGTTCTCCTAATAGGAGGGTGTTCTCCAATAAAAGACATGACTATCTGGACTGAGCCTGCATATGATCAACCCCCAAATGTCTGATATACCACATCAATACTCAGCCAGGAATGAGGAAGGTGTAATCTGTGTGTATGGGCTGCCTAAAGGCAACAGATTCCATCTGATCTTGGAAGCTAAGCAGGGTCAGCCCTGGGAGATCAGCAATAAATGCCAGGTACTGGCGGCTATATTTTAGAGGAAGGAGCTCGCAAACCACCTCTGAGTATCCCTTGCCAAGAAAACCCTATGAAAATCCAGGATTTGTAGATAAAGTTGAAGGGCACTATGCAGTTAGGACTTCATCACACACAATTAAATAAGTGTTAAATAAGTGTTAAATTAAATGTTTCTACACACTTAGTTGTTTCACATCATTTTAATTATGTTTTTTCCTAAGGAATCCCAAGATTTGTAGTTTTGTGGACATTCATTCACAGTTCGTGATTGGTGCATAGTGTGGAATAAAGATAATGTTGAAGGGCACTATGCAGTTAGGACTTCATCACACACAATTAAGTAAGTGTTTCTACACACTTAGTTATTTCACATAAGTTAATTATGGTTTTTTCCTAAGGAATCCCAAGATTTGTAGGTTTGTGGACATTCATTCACAGTTCGTGATTGGTGCATAGTGTGGAATAAAGATAATGTTGAAGGGCACTATGCAGTAGGCCTTCATCACACATAATTAAATAAACATTTCTATGCACTTAGTTATTTCACATCATCTTAATTATTGTGTTTTCCCTATGGAATTCTGAGATTTGTAGTTTTGTGTACATTCATTTACAGTTTGTGATTGGTGCATAGTGTGGAATAAACTGCCATTGATTGCATTTGAGGAAAAAAGTCACTCCATGTAACTATATGCCGAAGGTTCCCTGAATATCTGTCTAGTGTCTAGAATGCCAACTCAAACTGATTTAATCCTCAGTTCTTTTCTTCTGTAGGTATCTGGGTGCCTCCTAAGTATCTCAGTAAACAACAAATGCTAGGATCCCTTGAGGTGGTGCCATGATTATTCAAATGAGCATAAGGGAGAAAGTAGACTGAAGGGACAATAGCAGGTGTATGAAACCACAAAAATGAAGCATTATTGAGCCATCTTCTTGGCTAACTGATTTATATGCCTGGTAGGAAGGCCATTGTTGCCAACTGATTATCATAGTTGATTGGATATTTATCCCATCCTTCCTTCAACAGGGATTTCAGGTACACTCTATTTTATTCTCACAACAATGCTGTGAGTTAGAGTGAGCTGAGTGTAATGGCTGTCCAAGGCCATCTCGTAAGTGTTATAGTCTGGAAATCGGTGTCTGGAAATATCTCTCTATGTGTGTATGTGCCTAAGAGCATATGCTCTGGATGGGAAGCCCAGCACTCAAGTCCTCCACACCCCATCTTTCCTCTCCTTCCTCTTACATCTGGCTCACCTTCCTTCCTTTGTTCTCTGCTGCTCCTAAGCATGAGGAGCCAAAGCTGCACAGAGGGATGTGTAGTCCCACCGAGCTGTTCCTGCTGCCAGTGCCTTGTCCCCCTGTAATGTTATGGGCTGCTCGCCAATTGGCTGCTTTGCACAAGAGTCAAATGGCCCTGCTTCTGCTAGCCAGGGATGATGGACAAACGGCAAATGCACCCCCCCCCCTTCTCTCTCCCTCATAAGTTCAGCTTAACTAGCCAGCCAGCCATCACCTTGACAACAGCAGCTACACAGCTGATCCGACAGACTTTTTTATACAATTTTATTTGGCCAGACAGGGTTGATGTGATGGTGCCTGGGTGCTCCTGTGTTTGAGGGTCACTTCCACCACTTCCACTTCCAGTGGTGAGGATTGTGGCACTTTTGAGTCTGGCGGCTTGTATTTATCCTTTGGGTCAGGGTCTAAAACAGGTATGGGCAAACCCAGGCTCAGGGGCCGGATGCCCAGGGCTTCCTTTCTCTCACCATCCTTTCGTTCCTTCTCTCTTTCCTTCCTCCTTCCCTACCTCCCTTTCTTTTTCTCCTTCCATCCTTCTCTTCCACTCTTTTATCCTTCTTTCCTTTTCTCTTTCCTCCCTCCTTCCCTCTCGCCCTCTTTCTCCTTCTTTTCCTTTGTCATTCCTTCCTTCTCTCCTTCCTTCTCTCCTTCCTTCCATTCTTCCCTTCCATCATTTTGTCCTTCCTTCCTTCTCTCTTTCCTCCCTCCCTCCCTCCCTCCATTCCCTTCCTTCCTTCCTTCTTTTCCTCCCTCCCTCCCGTCTCTATTGCTTTCCTCCTGGGAGATGTTTAGCTGGGAGAAGAGAAGGTTGAGAGGGAACATGAAAACCTTGATTCAACATTTCAAAGGGTGTCCCATTCAGGCCCAGATTACCCATAAGGCCACACTAGGCCATGGCCTATGGGCGTAGGCCTAGGGGGGCGCCAGATAAAGGACCAAAAATATATAATTTTAAGCAAAACCGCAAGGTGCCTCGGGCCTCGGGCAGGGGGAGAGCACTGCGAGGGGGTGGGGGAGGAGGGAATGGTGCCCCCCCCACCATTGCCCCCACCCCCAGGGCCGCTGGTGCCTGGCAAGCATGCGCGCACTGCAGGAGGGCACCTCTTCCTCCTTTGCCGTGTTCCTGAGTGCCAGCAGCGCATGGCCGTCAGCGGCACAGGGGACTTCCCTTTTTTCCTCCTCCGGGAGGAAAGAAGGGAAGTCCCCGGTGCCGCTGATGGCCATGCGTGGCACTCAGGAACACGGCAAAGGAGGAAGAGGCGCCCTCCTGCCGGCGCGCGCATGTGCCCGCCAGCGGCTCCAAGGGCGTGGCTTCCCTCCACCTCGTCATCCTCCTCCTCGCCCCGCCCTCCTTCCTTGGGCGCGAGGAGGATGACGAAGCGGAGGGAAGCCCCGGGGTGGGAGGAGGAGGACAACGGAAGCCCCACCCCCGGGGCGCTGCCACGCATGCCCGCAGCGCCCTGGGGGCAAGGCCTTGTTGGCCTAGGGCGCCAAAAAAGCTTAATCCGGGCCTGGTCCCATTGAGGAGGAAAACTGAGTTTCTGCTGCTCTAGCCAGGGCACAAGGGAGCAATGGTTTCAAATGGCAGGGAAAAAGATTTCGCTGAAAAGATTAGAAAGAACTTCCTGGAGAGTGGCCTAGGCAGCCTGGGAGTGTGGTGGAGTCTCCTTCTCTGGAGGATTTCCACAGAAGCTGTCTATTGGGATTGCTTTGATTGTGCCTTCCTGCATAGAAGGGGGTTGGACTGGATGGCCCTTGGGGGTCTCTTCCAACTCTAACATTCTATGATTCAAAATCAGGAGTGGGCAATATGGGGTCTCATGGATACAGTTTTTCTCTCCTACCTGTTAACGAGCTAAATTTGGGTCGGTTCTGCCCTCCACCTGGCAGAGCCCAGTCCCCCAAAGAGGGCTCTTTTAAGCCTTGGTGAGCTAGAGAACACAGATTTCCCCAGTCCCTGAAGCCCAGGCCAAATCTTCTCACCAACGCCGAAAGTAGAAGCCATCGAAATTTATTCTGCTCAGCTGAGAGGATGACAAACTGCAAATTCCTTGAAACCGCAAAGCTGTCATAAAGTTACATGGAAATACAGGGAATATTTAAGGGGTACAGAACTATCAAAGTTTGGCCAATCAGGAGAGTCTTTGCTTCCAAGCTGGTCCAATGGAAGAAGCGAGGGGGCAGGAGATGTCAAAACAATTGAGTGAAACTGTCCTTGAGTGGATTTAAAATATTATGAAAGGAACCCTGCCTAAGTGACAGGCCTTGGGCTCAGAAACCAGTACACATCTTTTGTTTAAGCTGCAACACAAAGTCTAGTACAGGGGTGCTCATTATGGTGATCGGGAGCACCTAGGTGATCTTCGGCCCTCTTCCAGGTGATCTTTGGGCCTCACCAGCTGGATGGCGTGCTCCTGCCATGCGCGCGCACATGCGCTCCCGCCGCCGCCTTTGCGGGGCTTCTTTTGCCAAAATGAGGCTTTAGTGGGCGGGCCCTGGCGCTCGTCTTGCCACGCACGGTGTGGTGACATGACCGCCCATTGGTTGCTGCTGGGGGGGGGGGAGCAAGGCTAAGGCACGAGCACAGATAGGATGCGAGGCTGTGGGAGGGATGGAGGGAATGTGTGTGTGTGTGTGTGTGTGAGAGAGAGAGAGAGAGAGAGAGAGAGAGCCAAGGAGAGAAGAAAGAAATCCGGAGAACTTTTTTGGATCCTTTTGGCAGGCTGGCAGGCAGGCGGGCGGGTGCTGGAAGGAGAGAGGGAGAGGGAGAGAGAAAGAGGTGAAGGAGGCCAGGCAAAGTGGGGCAAAGCCAAGCAAACCCCGCCGCAAACCCTGCTGCTGCCCTCGGGACTCCCATTCCAAGCCGAGATCTGGGTGAGCGAGCTGTGTGGGGCTGCTTTCTTTCCTTGGTTGGGGGCGAGGAGAGAGGGCTCCGCGGTGTTCCTGGGGCTGAACCCGAGGAGGAGGGGGCTGCGGGGATGGAGACTCCACTTGCTGCTGCTGCTGCTTGTGCCCTTGCCGCCTTTCTCCGCCTCGCGCTCCCTCGCCCTCGAAGGAGAAAGGCGGCGAGGGCCACGGGAGAGAGAGAGAGAGGGGGGGGGGGAGGGTGGCTCTTCAGAGCCGGCTAGGAAGAGCCACCCCCGCCCTCTCTCTCTCTCCCATGGGCATGGACTGCCACCAGTGGGAGGGGTCCTCCTTCCTACCAGCCATCCACTTGGGCATCCTTTCTGAGTGACACCCTCGGAAGGAAGGAAGGAAGCCCCCCCCTGCATCTGTCACTTTGGGAAGCACCTCTTCCACTCTTCCTTCTCCTGCCCAGGTAAGGAAGCCTCGAGGGAGGAGGGAGGGGGGAGGCTGCCCACTCTCGGTTGAGTTTCCCGGCCCAGGCAGCCCCTCTTCCCAGCCCTGTGCCTTCCGAGTTGCCGCCAAAGCCATATCTGGCCGGAGTGCTGAAGGGTGCGACTATAAATACCCTCCTGCTGCATGCGTGGGAGGGGCCTGCTGTGCACGCAAGAAGCAGGACGGGATGGGGACTTCCTGCTTCGTGATAGCACGCAGCAGGAAGGAGGAAGGCAACGAAGACATTAAGAGAGAGCGTGCGCGCAGGCAAGGAGGATCCCCTTCCCGGGTGCGCGTGGCGGCGAGTTCGTGGGCAGGCAAGAAAGAAGCCCCGCGCAGACGGAAGGCTGCAGTAGGAGCATGTGCGCGCGTGCGCACACTCACATGCACAACAGGTGATCTTTTCAACTTGATTGTTCATATAGTAGCTCGCATGATGAAAAAGTGTGGGCACCCCTGGTCTAGTACCTAATCTGCTTTTTCCTGTTGGCAAAGGCAGACCACTGAAACTATAGATAGGAAATCTCTGTTTGATGACTTTAATTACTGAAACAATATGGTGGCATGTTTTGCGGTCCGAATTCAAAAGAGGTGCCCTTGTGGGTATAGAAATTATTATGCCAGGCCACCAAAGACAAGACCCTGGGCGAAACTCTGAATTGGCCTTGTCATTGATTGACAGAAATAAAATCTGGATAAAAAGGAAAGACCTTTTTCCAAAAAGACCTATCTCTGGTATTGTCATGCAATTAGTTCCTGGTAGCTGAGTTGAGTCACGGTTCCTAGAAAATACGGCTTCGGCTACCTTGGCCAACCAAACTCTCCAAGAGAAATAACCTCTAGTAACCTCTTCATCAAACATTTTACATGGGGCATGCAGGGCAGGTTTACCGGGGGGGTGGGGGTGGGAATGGGGTAGGTTTACATCATTCCCTCGTAGCCTCTATAATTTATTGCATTAAAAATGATAATGATGAAAAAAAGGAGAAAGAAAAGGAAAGAGAGAGAGAAAGGTAAATTCAGGAATTGAGAGGCGATGTTTGATCAGCGCTGGGGAAAGCCTTATGAGTCATTGTGAAACTATGAATCTCTTGGTTCTGAACTATCTTTAGACAGAGGCCTGCGGGTGGGTCACCCCTGATATCATACCCACCATCTCATCCCGATCAAGACCAACCCTTTTGGCATTCAAACATTTCCTTTCTTTTCTTCCCTTTCTGCCCCCAAAAGAGAAGAGGAAGGGGAGGAAAGAGCAGGGGGGGGGCTTGGGGAGAAACCCCTCCCTTCCCGTCCGACCACCCTACCCATGCGGCCCCAAAGTTAGAAAGTTTGCCCATGCCTGCCCTAAAAAGAGACATATGTATCCATCTCTTTCTATTCCATGAATCCTCACTCCTGAGGCCGCAGGAAAGAGATGGAGACTCCATGGGACTGGGGGGTTATCTGTTATGGGTGATGCCAGCATCTAGCATCACTAGGCAGCTGCCAAGGAGTTAACACCTGTCCTAGCTTCCTCCCTTTTTTCTTGCCCATCCATCCAAGCAATGCCAAATCCATTTAATTTGAAACAATGCCCCTCTTCTAAGGCTGGACTGGTACCTTGTCCTCCTGGGGACAGCTGTTGCCATGCTGGACAGAAACAGTTCCCTGACAGAGCCTTGCTAGTGACGTCATTTCTGATGGGGCACAAAAGGGCACCTGCCCAATACAGCTGTACACACATCAAAAACATTGGGGGTCATTCAGAGTTTCTTGGAAGTTTCGGAGTCACCTTGTGCTGAACTAATGGGTGCAAACGAATGGACTAATGAACTGCTCACAGAAGATTCAAGATGAGTTTGTTTTATTTGAACCATGTAGACCAGGCATGGGCAAACTTTGGCCTTCCAGGTGTTTTGGACCAACTCCCACAATTCCCAACAGCCTCAGGCCCTTTCCTTTTCCCTTTTCCTTTGTTTCCCTTTTCCGCTTAAGCGGCTGAGGGGGGAAAGGAAAGGGCCTGAGGCTGTTAGGTAGGGTTGCCATATGTCCCTTATTCTAAGGGACGTCCCTTATTTTGGCCCTAAAATTTGACCTGGGGGTTGTTTTTTTCCAGGCCCTGTCCTTATTATTGACTAGCACGGACAGGACTCCTAAAGTGTCACGCCAGCCTCAGAAGCGGCGATGACCTTCTGAGGAGCGCCTGCGCTGTGGCAAGCCCAGGAACCCTCCATGGGCAGCCCTCCCTCCTAAAGTGTCACACCAGCTTCCTCCTCTGTTCTGCCTCTCCCACCGGCGCACCGATCAGGGCGCGGTGGGGGCTCGTGCCTAAAGAGGAGGAAGGGCAGCGTCCTCTGTTCTGCCTCTCCCACCGGCTTGCCTTCCTCCTCTTTAGGCCTGCCTCTTCCTCTGTTCTTGGAAGAAAGAGACGGAGGGAGGAAAGAAGCGGGCGGGGGCTGCGTGACGTCAGGCTCGGCGCCGGCGCCACACCTGACGTCAGGACTAGGGAAGGGGCTTTCAAAGTACAGTAGGACTGTTGACCAGAGGAACCCACGCCTGCCCGGGGATTACAGCCCGTTGGAAGGGATACAACTTTTTGTTGTAGACTGTACCCATTACCCAAGGGGAATGTTGGATCATGTTGGATAAAGATAGTTTCTGGTTGCTTGAGAGTTACTCTTAGAATAGGCCTAGCTGTGCATCCCAATACTAGACAATGCTGTGTATCCCATACTATACTATACCATTAACTATTGACATAATAATCATGCAGATGTACTGTCTTATAAAATTTATTTTATTTTAATGTTTAGACAGTGCACTTTTAAAGTCAGCAAAGTCAAGTACTAAATACAGATGGAGAAAATAAGGTAGTTCTAATAATGTTTTTTCTGCATGACAAAGCATGCAGAAACATACCATGTACTGTGTAAGTCAGTTTCTTTTGTGAGTTTCAATCATTATCTTATTCTGTTAATAAAACTATACCTAACGTTTGAGTTTCAAGTTTTTTAATGAAGTGTCCCTTATTTTTGTGAAAAATCCCGTAAATGTCCCTTATTTCGTATATCTAAAAGTGGCAACCCTACTGTTAGGAATTGTGGGGGTTGCAGTCCAAAACCCCTGGAAGGCCGAAGTTTGCCCATGCCTGATGTAGACATAGCCTATGTTACTCGTTTTCCCTGTACTGTGGTCTGAAAATCAAGTCAAAGCTGACAAGTTTCCTCCTAAATTGGTAAGATTCTGTCTTTGTGCTTACTGTGAGCCCCCAAGTCAGGGCTCCTTCTCCACTAGATGTGGGCAAACCCAGGCCCGGGGAAAGGAGCCTTGGGCTCTTTTCTTAGGCCCTCCTCTCTCTCCCCATCCTATCCTATCCCCTTCCTTCCTTCCTTCCGTCCTTCCGTGTCTCTTTCATTCCTCTTTTCCTCCCTCTTTCTCCTTCCCTTCCACCCTTTCGTCTTTCCTTCCTTCCTTCCTTCCTTCTTTCCTTCTTCTCTCCCTCCCTATCTTCTTTCCCCTCCTCCCTTCCCTTCCCTTTAATCCTTCTTTCCCTCTCTCCCTCTTTGTTCCTTCCCTTTTGTCTTTCCTTCCTTTCCTACCTCCCCTTTTCCCTCCCTCCTTTCCTTTGCACCCTTTAGTCCTTCCCTCCTTTTTGTCTTCTCTTCCTTCCTCCCCCTCTTTCTCCTTCCATCCTTCCCTTCCACCTTTTCATCCTTCCTTCCCCCTCTTTCTCCTTCTTTCCTTTTTCTTTCCTTTATCATTCCCCCTTCCTTCTCTTTTATCTTTTATTCTTTCTTTCTCCTTCGGTCTTTCCCCTCCTCCCTTTCATCCTTCCTTCCTTCTGTCTTTCCTCCCTCCCCTCCCTTTCCCCCTCCTCCTTCCTTCACTTCCACCCTTTCTTCCTTCTTTCTTTCTTTCTTTCCCTCTCTCCCTCTTTCTCCTTCTTTCCTTCTCTTGTTTTTCTTCTTTCCCTCTTTCCTGCCCTCTCTCCCTCTTTCTCCTTCCATTTTCCCCTCCCTTCCATCCTTCCTTCTCTTTTTACATCATTCCGCCCTCTTCCTTTCTTCCATCACCAGGCAGCCAGTCCTCCTAACAGGGAGTGCTAGCATGTGGCCCCCAAGTTAGAAAGTTTTCCCATGCCTGTTCTACACTCCCACAGAAAATAATCCACATTATCCATATAATCCAGTTCAAAGCAGATAACCTGGATTGTATATGGCAGTGTTGAGGGGGCCTTATATTCAAGTTTAAAGGAGTGCCTGACAAAGTGACTTCTGGTGCCCCCCCCCCCCCCTTTCCATGGCATTTAGTTGCCACCTGCCGGGCATACCTGGACAGCAGCACTCTGATTTGTGCCAGGCAGCCAGTTGGCATTTTAATTTCCCCCAATGCCCCAAAGGGATGCTATGTCAGTGGCAATATAGGAAATTTAAATGACACTTCCCAGAGGGCCCTATTTTTAATTCCTCCACTGCCTCTAGAAATGCCGTGCCTTCAACATCACAGGAACAGAAATAAGGGCTTTGCATCTTGTTTTGGTTGGGAGGCTTAGAACAGGTAAGTCTTCTGGGACACCATTTCTGCACCTAGTTCAGCTGCTGCAGTTTCCCTTTCCATTTCCGTGAGGTTTGGCCCATGACTTACCAGACTTTGCACTGGCTCTTTCCACAATCCTCCGATTTCTGCACAGCCCAACTCCTCCTTTTTGCTAAGTGAAGCAATACAGTGTTCCCTCACGTATTGCTGAGTTTAGGTTCCAGGACCTCCCGCAATAAGTGAAAAACCGCAATGTAGAGATGCTCTATTTCTTTTAATATTCATACATTATTTTAATAGTTATATTTATTTTATTTATTATTTACTGTATTTCTAACCTGCTCTTCTCACACACACACACACACGACAACAACTCAGGGCGGCTTACAAGGCACAATTAGATGTCGGCAACAATACACAATATAAAACAGTAATACAACAAGATTAAAACATCAACATTAAAACATTAGCTACCCAGTTCATTTAAAATTCTATCTATACAATGCACATTCAAATAATCAATCAATGGCGGAAGCCGTGTTTCATGTCCGTCGTTAAAACAGTCCGTTCCAAATAAAGTGCTGCAGTTACTGTGCAAAGGCCTGGTCCCACAACCACGATTTTACTCTCTTCCTGAAAGCTAGGAGGGATGGGGTTGATCGTATTTCGCTTGGAAGCGCATTCCACAGGCAGGGGACCACAGCTGAGAAGGCCCTGTCTCTCGTCCCCGCCAGCCGCAGTTGAGTTACTGGCGGAAGCGAGAGCAGGGCCTCCCTGGATGATCTTAAGTTACGAGGTGGGACGTAGCAGCAGATGCGTTCAGACAAGTAAGCTGGGCCAGAACCGTATAGAGCTTTAAAGGTCAAAACCATCAAAGAGCATCCTGAACTCTTGCAACAATGGAATTGAACCAAAGTTGGCATATTGAACTCTCATTACCAACAGAAAGTACTGAAAGGGTTTGCTTGGGAATTGACCTTGAGGATGGAAGTTGTAGTTCACCTACACCCAGGACTCAAACTATGTTATGTTATGTTGTTGTTTGTTTTCTATCCAGAATCACAATGTTGGAAGGAGGATCACCACTTTACGGTCCCTAAAACAGGCATGGGAAAACTCCGGCCCTCTGGGTGCTTTGGACTTCAACTCCCACCATTCCTAACAGCCTGAGGCCCTTTCCTGCTTAAGTGGCTGAAGGGGGGGGGGGAGGAAAAGAGCCTGAGGCTGCTAGGAATGGTGGGAGTTGGAGT
Organism: Anolis apletophallus; assembly: GCA_030556195.1. Taxonomy (NCBI): domain Eukaryota; kingdom Metazoa; phylum Chordata; class Lepidosauria; order Squamata; family Anolidae; genus Anolis; species Anolis apletophallus. The sequence continues at coordinate 48,948,134 of JARBWK010000011.1, read as the reverse complement.
CCAAAACACCTGGAAGATCCAAGTTTGCCCATGCCAGCTTTCGACAGAGACCTCTCCCTCCCCCTTCCCCTTTGCGCCCTTTCTTCTCCCTCCTGCCGAACACTTACTTTTTCTTCTACACTGCCGCTTCTGCTGCCATTTTGATCCGAGGGGACAGCGTGAGCGTGTTCAGGAGGGGAGGGGAGAGGGAGGAAGACGTGACCCGTGCACAGACTCGCCCCAGAACAAAGTGAGGCAAAGCGAGCAGAGCGAGGCTGGGAAGAAGGGAGCCTGAGTGGAGAAGAAAAAGTGTTCGGCAGGACGGGAAGGAAGGGTATTGGAGGTTCCAGTTTCCCACGGCACACCTGATGATTGCTCACTGCACACTGGTTGGGAAACACTGATCTAGACAATCCATTTCGTCCAGGAACCAGAGGCTACCACATGTTATATTGCCTTGCTCAAAATGGAGTGGTGGACACTAGCCAACAGTTACCCATTATGGTGGGATTCAGGAAAAGCATTTTCAACAAAGTTCTCCATTAGACATGTTTGAACTTTGCTTTGTTGTAAGGAGGCACTGACTCTTCCATTCACTCCCTTGACCAGTCTCTCTCTGTCTCTTTTAATGAGCTAAGAAGATCAAGGGTCTCGCTGACATGTGGTAGCTTTCGCTTCTCCAGGAATCTTGTCTACCTGAGTCTGTACAAATGGAAATGAATTTATTATTATTAGGTGAAATGGGGTTAAAGGTAATTTGACCAGAATATATAATTTGAGTTGGACTGAACCAGAGTGATTTTGTCTGCCAAGTGCCACACCAATTCTGCACAACGGGCTGCTGAGTGGCCAACATTCTCTTCTTGGAGACCAGAGGCTCGACTGGACTGCTCTTTGCAGATGTAATGGTGAGAGAAGAGATGACAGTCAGGCCCTGGTATCCATAAAATCTGTATCCATAGATTCAATTATCCATGGCTTGAAAATATTTTGTAAAGAAAATTCAAAAGGCTAATCTTTGTTATATATATAACTAGCTGTGCCGGCCACACATTCCTGGTGAAATGAAAAAGAAAGAAAAGAGAAAGTGCTGGTTTCTAATATATGTAATTTTATAATGCTTGTGGGTATATAATATTTTTGTTGTTCCATTGTCTAAGAAACAATAGTAATAATAATGGTGTACATAATAATAATAATGGACTATATCATCTATATAATAATAAGAATATATAATAATAATAATAATAGCAATGATACTGGTCTATATAATAATGATCAGTGTGTTTCTCCTTTCCAACCCTCCTATCTATCTCTCCCTTCCTACCATTCAGTCCTTTCTTCCTTCTGAGCTTCCAGTCTTCCTGGAGGTACAGGCGTGAGGCGGTGCTGGGCATGAGGCTTCGGAAGCCCAGGACTTGGGCTGGGTCTACCTCCTTTCCTGCCTCCTTCCCTCCCTCCCCTGTGCCTGACCCCTCTCTCCAGCCTGGATTTCCCTACCTGCCCTACCACCCTTTTCCTGCTCTTCTTCTCCCGGTTCTGCTCTAGAGGGAGGCAGGCAGGCAGGCTCTGTGGGGAGCGACCAGGTAATGGATCCCAAATGGCAGCTCCAGCCCTGACGGGATCGCTTCACGATGTGTTGTTATTATTATTATTATTTATTTATTTCGATTTGATGAACCGCCCTTCCCAAGGCTCAGGGCGGTTTACAGCATATAAAAACAGCATATAAAACACATAGGATTAAAACACATGAAGTTACATCTTAAAAACAGTCACACAAAGTCATAGCCAGACAAGGCTGGTTCATGCAGAATAATGGTGGTACAGCGGAGTGGCAATGTTAATCATGCGCCGTCGGACATCACACATCGAACGGCTGCCTAAATAGCCAGGTCTTGCAGGACCTGCGGAAAGCCAACAGGTCCCGCAAGGCTCGTGTCTCCGGCGGCAGCGAGTTCCATGACACCGGCGCGGCCACTGAAAACGCTCTCTGCCACGTGGTAGAGAGTCTGCAGAACTTCATCCCCGGAACATCAAGTAAGTTGAGCCCCTCTGAACGCAGTGATCTCCTGGGCGCATATGGGGTAAGCCGCTCCTTCAAGTGCACTGGCTCCAAACCATATAAGGCCTTGAAAGTCAGGACTAACACCTTAAAGGAGATCCGGAATTCAATGGATAACCAGTGCAGTTCGCGCAGGAGTGGTGTTATATGGGCCGTTCTCGGGGCTCCTAGCAGCAAGCGAGCTGCTGCGTTCTGCACCAGTTTAAGTTTCCGGATCGCCGACAAAGGTAGGCCAATGTACAGCGTGTTACAGTAATCGAGCCTCGAGATGACCGTGGCTTGGATCACCGTGGCCAGGTCGCAACGGGACGTTTTGCCTGTCGCAGGTGGTAAAAGGCTGTCTTGCAGGCACAAGCAATTTGTGTCTCCATAGACAGCTGGGGGTCCAGCCAGACCCCAAGGCTCTTTACTAAGGACTGCAGGCATAGCACCACGCCATCCAACGTCGGCAGCTGGATCTCCCCCCCCCCTCCGTCTTGCTTGGCTGTCCAGCAGATGGCAGTGTTCTTGATGCCAAGCATGTTTTAACCTGTCACATGTGTGACATCTATATAATAGTTGGTATGTGAATACATAAAACATTCATCTGCTCGAATGCTACATTGTGTCCAAATTTCGAAGCAATTGGTGAAGTATTTTGGGAGTTTTGAAGTCATTCACAAACTGACATTTACATTTTATTTATATAGATGGGCACAGCTTTATTTTATATAATGAGACTTCAGCATCCACAGACGGGTAGTGGTCCTGGAACCAAACCCAAGAGTTTTGACTGCAGTAAGGGCGTTAAATCAGAACTTGTAGAGCTATACAGCCTCATTGAGCCATGGAATTCAATTGATTCCCTGGGGCCAGTATAAACTATCCAATCTCACTGGATGGTTCTTAAGCATGGAACGTCAGGAGAGCCCCATACACTGTCCTGAGCTCACTGGATAGAAGGCAGGATATAACTGTCACTAATAGACAATACGTGTGTCACTCTCCTGTGTTTTCCTACTATGCCCCCTCCCCATCTTTTCCCTTTCCACTGAAAATGCACAATGAGGGGAAAGATGAATTGGAAAGTGGTAGGAGTTGTCTGAAATGGGAAGGAAGGGGCAGAACGGATGGAGAGGTTGGCAGCTCTGTTCCCATCCTCATTCAGTTGCTATATATATATAATGCGCTTGCAACAGCATTTCCCAGGAAAGAAGAACCCAGCGCTGTGGCCAGCCACTGTCACATCTGCTGGCCTGGAAGGGAGGCAGCTCTTTCTGTCCCCTTTGCCCTCTCATCCCAGTGGGCAGCCCTGTCTCTCTCTGCAGAATTGCCTCGGCGGCCTTCCAAACTCTGCCCAGCTGTCATTATCTTCCGGATGCGGTCCTTGGAGAAACAAAGAGAGCCTGGAGGATGACTTTGTTCTCCCCAGCTTCTCCTTTGGGGGAGAGGAGAGGAGTGGATGGGCATGGCTCCAGATGCAGCTCAGGGCCGTGCCTGCATTTGGAGGGCCTCGAGAGTGAGCCAAGCAGCTGCCCTGTTTTCCACGGCTGAGCAACAGAGCTTGTTTTTGACTCCAGAGAAGATCAGCAGTGCTGTCATCCAGCCCTTGCCGAGAGAACAAACATAGAGGGGAAGCGGCCAGTGTAGAGGATGCCTGCGAGGAGAAGGGCAGGTTTTGGAGATGCTTCATCACCTTCAGTTGCATCATTGAAGGTCTTATTTGGGGGCCTGCTTGGATGTGGGGCCGCTCCTTCCCTTGAGCAAGCTTGTAGTGCTTGTTCGATTGCAAGGATGGAGAACCAGCGACCAATGGACTTGGAGAACTATCATTCGGTTATGATCATACTATAGGAAGGTGGCTTGGATTCAGGCCCGGATTAACACCTTTTTGTGCCCTAGGCCACACTTTGGAATTACGCCCCCTTTAAGCCAACCTCTACCACCCCCCCCCCACATCACTCAGACCCACACTAAAAACAAAACCTTATCCTCTCCTCCCTCTCCCTCCCTTTCTCCCTCCCTCGCTCTGCGGCTGCCGCCGCCGGGCCCTCTCCCCCGCCCAAGTGGAGGAGGCCTCCCTCTGCAGCCAGGCGCGCTCTCCTCCGCCGGCGCCTGTCTGGGAGAGAGGGAGACCTCGCTGGAGGCCAGCCCCCCTCTCCTCCCCCTGGCTTGGACCTGGTCACATGACGGGGCTCTTGGTTGCCACCTGCGGCCCACCCCCAGCCCGGCCCAAAGACACTGCTGAGCACGGGATGACACACACCGCTGCCATGCCAGGGGAGAGCAAGCAGCCAACCCTCACTCCCTTTTCTCGCCAAGGCTGGGGCAAAGGCCCTGCTGAGGCCAGAGACCCGCCAGGAGGAGGGGGGAAGGGCCTCGGCCCCAGAAAGAGCAACCGACTGAGGGATGGAGGGGGAAGCGGACCCAAGGGGCCACTCGCTCAGGCCCCAGCACACACGCACACACACACCCCTCTTACCTTGCCCTCCCTTCCTCTCTCTCTCTCTCCCGGCGCCGTGAAATCATTCCCTTTCCCCTCTCCTCCGGAAGTGAGCTCAGCGGGAAGCGCATCGCCAGAGAGGCCTCTTTCTGCCGCCTCTCTAGGAAGCGCAGGCCGCCCCTCTCGCTGGACTTCCACCCGGCACAAACATGGCAGCCATGCGTAGGCGCCCCAAAGGGAGGCCAGTCTTCATGTCAGAAGGATGAAACCGGAGCCCCAGAACGAGAGAGAGAGACTGGGGGGAGAGAGTGCATGCCCCCCTCCTTCCCTCCCTCCCACTTTCCTCAGACTCCACCCCCTTGGGCCATGGCAGCTGAGGCTTCTGGGAGGGAAGGAAGGGTAGAAGGGAGGGCGGAAGGGAGGGCGGAATGGAGGGCGGGGCTTGGGAAGGAGGGCCTGGGGGGTGGAGAACAGGATCCCTGCGGGACCACCCCCTCTCCTTCTCCTTTGCTGGCCACGGCCTCTTGCGTGGGCGACCCCCTCCCCCCCTGCGTGGAAGGAAGGTCCTCCTGGGCAGCGGGGTCCCCCTGGGGGGCGCGGACTGCTCCCTGTGGCCGCCTGGCCCCATTTCCTCCCAGAAGCACGCTGTCCTGACATATCGCCCTCAGAGGCTGCGACAACATTTTTATTTTTATTTTTTAGTCCGTGATTTGCGCCCGCCTCGGTTTGCGCCCCTAGGCCATGGCCTAGGTTGGCCTTATGGGTAATCCGGGCCTGCTTGGATTGCAATTAAGGATGAAAAAACCCCACCATAAACCACCATAAATCGATAGGTGACTTGAAGACACATATGAGCTTTTAATGCAATTTTCCTGCTTCTTGGCAGAATGGGGTTGGACTGGATGGCCTACGAGGTCTCTTCCAACTCTATGATTCTATGATTACATGTTCCTATACTTGTGGTCCTCTGACATACATCTTTGTTGTTTATTCATTCAGTTGCTTCTGACTCTTTGTGACCTCCTGGACCAGCCCAAGCCAGAGCTCCCTGTCGGCTGTGGCCACTCCAGCTTCTTCAAAGTCAAGCCAGTCACTTCAAGGATACCATCCACCAGCCTTTCTTTTTGTCGGCCCCTCTTCCTTTTTCCTTCCTTTTTCCCTAGCATCATTGTCTCCTCCTTGCTTTCCTGTCTTCTCATTATGTGGCCAAAGTACTTCATCTTTGCCTCTAATATCCTTCCCTCCAGTGAGCAGCTGGGCATTATTTCCTGGAGGATGGACTGCTTGGATCTTCTTGCGGTTCAAGGCACTCCCACAAATTTCCTCCACATATGTACCGAATGTTATAGCACTTTACAGGTACAGATTTCCTAGGACGATTTCACATTAGTGTTTTAAAGCGAGCTCCCACTTTCCTATCGTGGGGCTGCCTCCTGCAGAATTCTGGGCCTTTGGAATTCTGTCATAGAGATCCTTGGTTAAATTACATTACGCAGAATTCTGAAAGAGTCACATAATAGGAGAGCAGGAGCCCCTGCTTTAAAACGCTGATGCAAAAAGGTCTCTAGTAAAAGGCACAATGAATCCAGTTAGGATTCTTCCTCCTATATATCCAGTCAGTGGTTCCCAACCTTTTTTTTACCAGGAACCATTTTGACCAGGGACCACTCTAAAGATTTTGGTCAACTTTAAATGCGGTTTGTTTACTTGGGGTGTTGATTCAGAAAATTGCATTGGATCCGATAGACCAGGGCTGTCCAACTTCTACGGGCCCAAGGGCCGGAATCCCGGTCACTGATCACCTGGGGGGCCGAAGGGTCTGCCTCCGCCACCGGCTCCGCCCCCTCCCCCGGCTCCGCCCCCACCCCTCCCCAGCTCCGCAACAACAAGGGGGAGGGGCACGGAGGAGGGGAAGGAAGCATCGCCAAGGAAACCGCCGCTGAGGGACCCCTCCCCCCCCACCCAACGTCCCACTGTTTTTAGATTGATTGATGCGAGCCAGGCCCTTCCTTACCCATACTGCGGGAGCCCCGCCACAGGGCCAAAGCGCCAACGCCTCCGCCGTCCCCGAAGAGCCCCGCTAGAGCTGAGGCCAAGCTCAGGCCGGGCGCGGAGGCTCTCCCATCCGCGGGGCGGGAAGCGAGGGCCCTCCATAGGAAGAGGACGGAGCCAGGAGGGGCTTTCCCTGCCTCACTCCCCTCCTCCCTCTCTCTGAGGGAATGGGGGCTGGCCTGGAAGCAGCCGCGAGGGAGGAGGAGGCGCACGCCCAGGCCGGCCGCAAATCCCGCGGGACCCGAGATTTTGGCAGCTATCGCGAGACTATGCAGCCACAGATGGGATTTCGACCTCCCTCGAAATCCCGTCTGTGGCTGACGTAGCCTCGCGATGCTTGCCTAAACCCGGAAGTAGGTATTTTTATTTTATTTTTTTATTTTATTTTTTATTTTTAATTTGTATTTAATTAAAACAAGTTAGGGGGCCGGAGGGAAGGGGCTCGGGGGCCGTGTACGGCCCCAGGGCCGCCTGTTGGACAGCCCTGCGATAGACTACATCACTTCTAGTTTCCGATACAGAGCATATGCCATCCAGTAGTCACCATCTGCTTGCCCATAAGAAAACCAAAGCTGATGTGGTCTATCCATTTCAATTTTCTGAATCAGCACCCCAAATAACCTCAGGAACAGGCCTAAAAATGATGACACCAAGGTTGGGCTGTATTATTATTCGTGGATTTTGTCAACACTCGTGTTAAAAAAAAAGAAGGGGAGGGGGCTGAGGTTGCAAAAAACACAGAAGTGGAGCACAAGACCCAAGATTTTCTGCCTTGATATTCTGGGGGCCCGTTCACACAGCTGAATATCATCCCACATTATCTGCTTTGAACTGGAATATATGGCAGTGTGGACTCAGATAGCTCAGGGCCCTTCCACACAGCCAGAATATCAAGCTGGTCAGCAACAGGGAGTGTGGTGGTGGCTCCTTCTTTGGATGCTTTTAAACAGAGGCTGGATGGCCATCTGTCGGAGGTGCTTTAAATGCCATTTTTCTGCTTCTTGGCAGGGGGTTAGACTAGATGGCCCATGAGGTCTCTTCCAACTCTATGATTCTATGATTCTACTCTTTATGTTTTGGTGATGTTACTTGGAAACCGCCCTGAGTCCCCCTCGGGGAGATAGAGCGGTATATAAATAAAGTATTATTATTATTCTAGAGAAGGAGTGGCAGACAGCGTGAAAGGAGTGGAAATAAAAGAAAGAGGAAGGAGGCTTGTGGACCGGATTTTTGTCCTCCCGGCCGACTGGTAGTCTATGGCCCACAGGNTAAGAAGCATTGGAACTTGCTGCCTGAGGAGACGCGAGCCCTACGGGACTTGATGGCATTTCGCAAGTCCGTTAAGACCTGGCTGTTTAGGCAGGCATTCAGCTCTAACCTGCCACCCTGCCGCGTCATTGCCGCCTGCACTATTGTTGTTCTGCTGTGGTTTTATTGTTGGGAGCGGGGTTTTAATTGGTTTTATAATGTTGTTTTTATGTGTTTTATCTGGTATTTTATTGCTGTAAACCGCTCTGAGCTCCGGAGAGAGCGGTCTACTAAGTCGAATAAATAAAATAAATAAAATAAATAAATAAATAAAAGTGCCACTTGTCTACCCATACAGTATGGGCATGGTGGGAAGCGGGGGACTGCATCCAGTGCTACGTCACCTTTTGTAGCATTCTCTTGCCGTCTCCATGTGCCCCCTTTTTATTTGGCTTCCTTTGGCTTCCTTCCTGCCCTTCGTTCTGCTCTTAGGCCTTTTGCACTTCTCGTTGCCTGACAGCTGAGGCGTTAACTCGCTGACCTGCTGCTGACACCCCCTGGCACATGACCTGCTTTTAGCCCACTCAAAAAAAGCCCCGGCGGTGGCAGGAGGTGATTAAAGGGGATGATTTTCTTTAACGGGTGGCACCAGCTTGCTTCCTTTTCCTCAGTTGAGAGAAGCTGCTTCAGAAAAAAACATTTGAAGGGGGGGGGGCAGAGAAGATTGATTTTATGTTAATCACCAGCCCAGTGGCTGGAGTGGAGTGACTGCGAAATCAAAAGGCACTTATCCGCTTTCCAGAGGGACACTGTAGAGAATGTGGCTGATGTTTTGTTCCTCTCCCAGCATCCTTGGCTCTCCTGGGAGCAACCCTACTTCCCCCGCAACCCAGCCCAAGTGTGCATCTCTCTCTCTGCTGATGCTTTGCGAGGGATCTCTAGGGGCAAAAGCACGAAGGATGCTGCGCTCTAATTCTCAGGCATGTATCTGTCTCTCTCCACCTGAAATATGCCTGCTGCTGGTTTCTGTCCAATCTCTGTTAGACGCCAACGTGACAATTCCTTTGGATTGCTGAGGAATCGCAGTCCATCAGTCTAGCGGTTTCCATCTCCTCCGCTGACAGAGTCCTCACCACAACAGGTGACCATGGGTCCGGTCACGTTCTCTGAATCTGGATTGTGAAGGCAAAGAGGGAGAAGGACCACACACTCCACTTGTGCTCGGTGGAAGAAAGGCAGGGTGCCAATGCAGCAAAGAAATCGAACACAATGAATAATGGGAAAAGATACTCCACAAGCTCAAATGGAACAAGCAAGATAAGGAGGAATGTGGCACACATGAAAGCCAGGATTCACAGCCACATCGCTCTGGTTTGTTCAGATTTTCTAGCATGTCCTAGCTCTCTTTGTGTGCACAAGCTCATCCAGTGCTACCTTACTGCGGCAAGTCAGAGTGACTCAGTTCAGTTGCTGTTAAGAGCTGCTAAGACTTGAACTGAGAACCTTTTTAGATGCAGCCACAGCCATGGCCGGATTACCCATAAGGCCAACATAGGCCATGGCCTAGGGGCGCATGTCGAGGAGGGGCGCAGATCACGGACCAAATAGATAAAAATTAAAAACTGGTCCATGCCCCTCTTTCCCCCTTTCTCATGCCCCTCCTCGCTCCTTCTCCCGGCAAAGTCTCTCACTCTCTGGGCTGCGGCGGGGCCCTCACATTGATCCATTGATTTGCCTGCGGATCTCTGGCTGGCCTGACCTCCTGGCTCCCGGGGAAGCCGTCTCCATGGTGACTTGCTCGGCTCCCCCGGTGGCAGACTGTAAATTCCTGCAGCCAGAGCCGAGCGGCAGAGTCCGGGAGAGGGCAGTGGGAGGGGAGAAGGAGGAGAAGGAGGCAACTAGGAGGAAATAAAGAAAGTAAAGAAGGAAGAGAGGGAGGAAGGAAGAGGGGAGAGAAAGGGCGTTGCTTGGGTGGACCTCTCCCAGGTCCCCAGCATGGGACCACACCAACCCAGGCTCGCTCCTGCACTCTCGGACGAAACCGAGGCGGCCTGCTTTGCCAAAGGGAGCTGCGGGAGGGAGGGAAGGATCAAGGCCAGGGTCTGGCTCTCCTGCCTTCGGGAGCAGCCGAACAAAAGCTGCACAAACCCCAACCTAAATCCTCCCTCGGTCTGCAGGAGCACAAGCCAAGCAGACATCTCTGTCTTTGTCTCTGTCTCTGTCTCTGTCTCTCTCTCTCTCTCTCTCTCGTGCATGCCTTTGGAGCGAGTTTGCACCCGCTGCGCTCTCCCCAAGCCTCCCGAGGAGACCTTCAGAGCACAGCGGAGTTTTCCAGCCGGTAGAAATGGGGACTTGGAGGTGGCGGGATGGTGCCTACTCGCTTTTCTCTTCTGCTCCGGAGGCACCATGGCGAAAGCCAGCCAAGTGTGGGTCTGAGTGGTGGGGGGTGGGGGTGCGGTAGAGGTTGGCTTAAAGGGGGCGTAATTCCAAAGTGTGGCCTAGGGTGCAAAAAGGTGTTAATTCGGGCCTGGCCACAGCACAACAGTCTCCGGCTGTTCAGAACCAACACTCACTAGGTCAGTGGTTCTCAACCTGTGGGTCCCCAAATGTTTTGGCGTTCAACTCCCGGAAATCCTTACAAATGGTAAACTGACTGGGATTTCTGGGAGTTGAAGGTCAAAACAATTGGGAGCCCACAGGTTGAGAACCACTGATGTAAACGCTTCACTCAACTCTACTAGTCATGGAATTCCCACAAAGAAAAGCAGGCATGAAGAGAGTCCTCCTCCACCACCTCCTTCTCTTCCTCTTTCTTTTCCTTTTCCCCCTATTGGTTTTTCCCCTTATTTTTCTTTCCTTTGAGTCTTGATTGGGCAACAAGATTTGGTGGGCTCTGTATCCTTTCTTAGCCTTCTTTTCCTCATTCTTAGGTTCTACTTCTTTGTTTACTAACTGGCTCTCTGAGCCAGACATCTTTTTCCCAGCTCCATTCTCCTGGTATGCCTATTGACCTGATTTGCAATCTGGTGCTAATACCTTTCCATTGAATAATAGAATCATACAGCCATAGAGGGCCCTTCCACATATGAAGTAAAACCCGGAAGAAACTGGGATAAAGGGGTGTGTGGCTAAACAACGTTTGGCGAAAGTGTGGGTGGAATTGGGTTAACAGCTGAAAAGCATGTTTTTTAAAAGTGCACTTAAAATCCCATTCGGCTGCAAAAATATGCACCTTCGCATTAGAGTTGTGCGCAGAACTGTTTTCCTTCATTTCATCCATTTTTTTCTTTCATTACCTTCAGGATCCCATAGTGGAAAGACCCCTCCCGGTACAAAAATCAGCTTGATACAAAAGCAAGTCGGACCCGATCCTGGCTCCTTGCCTGCTTTTTGTGAGCAGCCTTGGAAAGAGTGTGTGTGTGGCGTGCAGGCTCAGAAAGCACACATGCCTGCCTGCAACGAAGCACCTCGTTGGGAGTAAATTTGCCTCCTTGCCTTGGAAAGTGTATGTGGTGTGCAGGCCCAGAAGGCGTGCTCGCCTGCCTGCAACCAAGCACCTCCTCTAGAGGAAGGAACAGGTTAAAAGCCTCCTTAAAGCATGTGGCTGCCTGCAGCTGACCACCTCTCCTCTAGAGCAGAACTTACATGCCTAGAATGATGAAAAGGGGAACCTGGGAAGCCCCCCCCCCCCCCCGGCACCGTCATGGGCCGATGGAAAACGGATCTTTTGGCACCCCAGAGTGAGAACAGATATCAGCTCTCCTGATTTCGGGGGGCTCCAAAACATGGATCCGGGCTCCCACTGAAAGCCAGGACACGAAACGGGTCAAGGTTTACCCCAAATGCACAACACAACTTTGCATGACTGTATATCCCTGCAGTCATCCCCCTGTGTGGTCTACTCCAGTGCAAGTACGTGTTCAAAAAGCCCAAAACAGCCGATCAGGTGGTCAAACAATGGAGCCATGGACACACAGGTGGCTAAAGTAGAACAACCAGACAGCAATTAGGATTTTCTGTAACCATTCCTTTCTTTCTTACACTGCGAAACAGAGCTTGAATTAACAGTTGGATGAAGAGGGAGATAAGATATCTGCTTGTGTGTACACGAAAGTCAACATTGACACTGAAATACAACACTGCCTGAACTCTGAGTGCAGAATTTGTCTGAATGAAGCACAGAGTGTTTGAGGACCGGGACATCTGTAGGGATACCAAGGTGCTTGTTTATAAAAACCATTGTCCTCCCAACCCCGCTATATGCCTGCGAAATGTGGACTATCTACAGATGTCACATGCAACTCCTGGAACGATTCCATCAGCGTTGCCTCCAAAAGATCCTGCAAATATCTTGGGAACACAGGCGGACAAATGTCAGCGTGCTGGAAAATCAACAGCATTGAAGCCATGGTCCTCTGCCATCAACTCTGCTGGACTGACCACATTGTCCAAATGCAGTTGCTCTACTCTGAACTCAAGAATGGAAAACGGAATGTTGGAGGACAGGAAAAGAGATTTAAAGATGGGCTCAAAGCCAACCTTAAAAACTGTGGCATAGACACCGAGACCTGGGAAGCCCTGGCCCTTGAGAGCTCTAGCTGGAGGTTAGCTAGGACCAGCAGTGCTGTAGAATTTGAAGAGGCACGAATGGAGGGCAAAAGAGAGAAATGTGCCAAGAGGAAGGCGCGTCAAGCCAACTCTGACCAGAAATGCCCTCCACAGTTATCTACCTATTCACCACCAGTACACCAGACTTGGAGGACAATCTTACTCGGACAACGAGGGATCGCCTAAGTAAGTAAGTAAATACATTGGGATCTCCGTATGTGTGCATATGAGGTCCAGCACATTTTGGAGAGGTTTTTTAAAACCTTCTGCCAGATGCCCCCCATTTGCCCTCCCATCTTGATCCCCTTCAAAAGAAGGTGTGAGGATGGTGAGGAAGCATTTCCTGGAACGGACAGGCTTGTGTCTGGACTTGCTGTCCAGTCCCGGATTTTTTGCCCCACTTTTAAAACCCGCATTTTGATGCTGTTTGGAAGTGCCCAGAGTTGGAGCCTCCACAGGCCATCAAGTCCAATGCAGGAATGCTGGCTTGAGCACCACCCAGAAGGCTGCTATCCAGCCTCTATTTGAAGGAAATGTGTTCCCTTGCTGATACTGTCAAGAAATTCCTCTGAAGTTCAGCTGAAATTTACCTTTATATAACTTAAAACCATTAGACTTCATCCTTCCCTCTGGGCAGGAACGAATATGCCTGTATCCTTCTGTCTGTGACAACTTATGAGATACTGCAAACATGCCATCTTTTTAGCTGTCTCTACCAGGTTGAACATCCTTCAATATTTTCTCATATGCTTTGTTTCCATACCTTTTATTATCCTTGTTGTCCTTCTCTGAACCTGCTCCAACTTGTCTATATCCTTCTTATTGTGAGGTGCCCAGAACTGAGCACAGTACTCTAGATCAGTGTTTCCCAACCTTTTTTGAGCCGCGGCACACTTCTTACATTTACAAATTCCTGGGGCACACCACCAACCAAAATGACACAAAATGACACTCTAATACAGTAATACATATAGTTAACATGTTTTAAATGTATTTATACACTCAGTGTGAAACCTGGGCCTGTTTCGATGAACACAACATAGAGTTATAGTTCACTCACAATCAAAGAGCATTCTGAGCTCCACCAATGATGGAATGGAATCAAACTTCCCACACAGAACTCCCATAACCAAGAGAAAATACTATAAGAGTTTGGTGGGCATTGACCTTGAGTTTTGGAGTTGTAGAACACCTCCATCCAGAGAGCACTCTGGGCTCAAACAATGTTGGATCAGGACCAAACTTGGCATGAATAATCAATATGGCCAAATGTGAACACAGATGGAGTTTGGGAAAAATAGACCTTGATATTTGGGAGGTACAGTTTCTGGGATTTATAGTTAACACACAAACAAAGAGCATCCTGAACTCTTGCAACAATGGAATTGAACCAAACTTGGCACACAGAATTCCCATGACCAACAGAAAGTACTGAAAGTACTGAAACGCAGATGGAATTCAGGGGAAATAGACCTTAGAATTTGGGAGGAAGGCTGAGGAAGGCTGGCGAGGGAGTCCCTCACGGAATCCCGCCTGCCTTTCCTTCCTCTGAGGATCCTCCTGCCAGGCTCTGACCCTTTCCCCCCACAAAGAAAGGCCCCTTCTCCCCTTTGGGGTCCTTCCTCCCCGAGGGGCTTGGGAGGGGGGCCGAGGGGAAGGGTGCCCCGGGGCTTCACCTGGGTCGCAGCAGGGCCGAACTCGGGGCGCCTCCAGAAGCAGCTGGCTCCTTCGCTTCCTTCACCACCGCAGGAGGAAGGTGCATGCATCTGCCACCCCCGGGACCTAGTGCGCATGCGCCCAGACAAGCGCACTTCCGCCTCCATTCCCCGCCCTCCCTCGATTGGAGGCTGGCTGGTTGGGGAAACGGCCGAAGGAGGCGGCGCCCCGGCTCCTTCTTTTTCTTCGCTGCTGCCCGGCTCTTCCTCCCCCTCCTCCTCCCCCAAGCTGCAGCACCATGAGTTCGGCAGGAGAGGGGAAAGGGGGGGAAGAGAGGTTTTCCACGGCACACCAGATAATTCCTCATGGAACAGTAGTGTGCCACGGAACAGCGGTTGGGAAACACTGATCTAGATGAGGTCTGCAGAATATGGTGTGACTATTCCTTCCTTAGACTTGAAAACCAAGCTGAAATATTATTTGCCTTATTTGCCGCAGCATCATACTATTTGCTTATGTTCAGTTTATGATCAACGATTATTCCAAGTCCTTTACACATATATAAGCAGTCTCCAACTTACGAACACCTGACTTATAAATGACTCATAGCTAAGAATGGGGGTGAGACATCAAGAAGTGAGAGAACTCCACCCCTAGGAAGGGAAATTCAATCCTGAAAGACTTATCATGGGGGAAAGGGGGCTCCACTGAAGCTTTATCACCAATCCTTGTTTCCACAACAAGCCAAGTCCCCCCCCTCCCCGCCCCAAAATCTAATTATCATAGGGACAGAAAGTTAAGTGAAATCTTCTGAACTGGGGCACAGGCAGCAAAGGAAACCCCTACAAATTAAACTTAAGAGCAAACCTACAAAGTCCAGCTTTAATAATTGTATGTTTAATTCTATTGAAATGTTTTTATTTTGTAGAATTAAAGTTGTATTGTTTTTAAAGCTGTGAGCCACTTTGGGACTTGATCCAGAGAGGAAAGTGGGGTAGAAATCATCATCCATCAGCATCCATCAGCAGCAGCATCACCGCTCAAGCAAGGAGTCTTGAAATAGTTGAACAGGAGCTCTCTAAACCTTTAGGTTCTCTTATTGCCTATTACAGAGAAAAGCAGCTGGTTTCTAATCCTTCTGAAATGCAGATGTGAGCTTTTCACCTTAAGAAAAGACAAGCATCTCGAGCTCTGAGAGTCACTTGGGAAGGAATCCCACTGGAGCATTGCAGCACAACCAAATTCCTGGGAATCTCTCTGGACCATGCTCTGACTTACAAGAAGCACTGCTTGACTATCAAGCAAACAGTGGTTGCTAGAAATAATGTCATATGAAAGCTGACTGGCACAACCTGGGGATCACAACCAGATACAGTGAAGACATCTGCCCTTGTGCTTGGCTACTCTGCTGCTGAATACGTAGGCCCAGAGTGGAACATATCTCACCACACTAAAATAGTGGATGTGGCTCTTATTGAGACATTCTGCGTTATCACAGGATTTCTATGCCCAACACCACTGGAGAAATTATACTGTTTAGCTGGTATTGCACCACCTGACATCAATCGGAAAGTAGCAGTCTGTAATAAAAGGACCAAGGCAGTGACATCTTCAGCTCATCCCTTGTTCGGATATCAGCAAGTACGCCAAGGCCTTAAATCAGGAAATAGCTTCCTAAGATTTACAGAGATACTTGCAGCAACACCTCAGCAAGCAAGAGTCCAAAAGTGGCAGGCTAAAACCCAGCACCTCAATCCGTGGCTGATACCGAATGAGAGACTCCCTCTTGGGCACACAGAAGATGGGGCGACTTGGAAGGTGCTGAACAGACTGCGCTCTGGCACCACGAGATGCAGAGCCAACCTTAAGAAATGGGGCTATAAAGTAGAGTCCATGACATGTGAGTGTGGAGAAGAGCATACTACAGACCACTTACTACAATGCAGCCTGAGCCCTGCCACGTGAACAATGGAGGACCTTCTTATGACACCAGAGTCACTTGAAGTGGCCAGCTTCTGTTCAAAGGTAATTTAGCATAATACCAAGTTTTTAACTTTGTGGTTTTTTATACATCATAACCGTGCCCTCAATTTGCTTCTGACATGATAAATTAATATTATAATCCATAAGTATTTTATTAAAATGGTGCAGAGTGATGACCCCAGGGCAGAACCCAGTGGCACTCCACTCAAGATAGGTATATAGTTTTCCAAACAATTATGGATCCATCTAGAACACATCGAGTCAGTTTGCTAATCAAAATACCATGGAGGACTTTATGGAATATTTTGCTGAAATCTAGACAAATGACATTTTTAGCATTCCCGTAATCTACTAAACCAGTGAATTGATTTTTAAAAGGTACTAGCTGAACCCGGCACGCGTTGCTGTGCCATGTCTCTCTCTCTGTGTGTCTCTCTCAGTCTCTCTCTCTCTGTCAGCTCCGGCTGGTTCGTTTGTTGCCATAACGGACCATGCCGATCGCGCCATTTGATATGGACACTGCTTGGCGGGCTCTGGTCAGACCCAGCCCTTTGATCTGCCAGATACCTCCCTGGCCTTTGATATGCGGACAGGCCAGATGGTCAAGCCTCGGAAGGAGGGATCCAGCAGGGGGGCGGGCCAGGGAGGGAGTTTGAAGAACTGTTTGCGCGGGCTTTCTTTAGTCTATCTTTGCTTAGCCTGGAGTAAGGAACCAATAAATGATCTATCTTCCAACCCAGCTTGCAGTGAGCTTGATTTACTGGACCCCCCTTTCCGGAGCATTACATAAAGATAGACTCACCAACTTCTACGGCCGTGAAAACCCTCCGACCGTAACCAACTTAGAAGGATGTCCCAAGCCGAAGGGAACCCCTCGGAGGAGCCGGCCCTGATGGACCCGGAGGAGGAGGCCGAGGAGCTATGGGACGATGACGAGGCGAATGCCGGGGCTGCCGGAGGCGAGCCACAGGTGGTGGTGACCGGGATGAGCGGTGAGGAGCCCCTGAATCCCCCCCAGCAGCCGAGAGGGGCTAGGCGCCGTGTGGCGAATGCATCCAACCCAGAAATGTTGTGGATGGAGGTGCAGATGTTCCAGATGTCGGAAGCAATGCAGAAGATGCAGTCCCAAATAGACCTACTGATGAGTAGGCCGGAGGAGAGGCCTTGGGGGACCCCTGAACCCGTCCCCCAAGGAAGGAGCCTGAGCCAGGGCCCGGGACAGTCGGGAAGAACCTCGGGGAGAGTGAGGTTCTCGGAGGAGTTCTACCCACCCAGAGGGGCCGCCTCCACCCCCCACCTGGGTCCGGGCGACCAGAGCCAAGAGATGACGGGGGCTCGAAGAGACCTAAAGGTAAAGTTCGACGGGGACCCCCGCCAACTGTCCTATTTCCAGAATTACATGCTGGACTATGGGGATTCGTTCCCCTCGGAACCGGCCAAGGTGCGGGCTGTGGGGGCCAATCTGAAAGAGGCCGCAGCCGATTGGCTGATACAGTTAACGGACACTCGAGCGCCGCAACTGAGGCGGCTAGACACCCTGCTAGAAGCCCTGCGAGCCCCTTTGGGGACCCCTTAGCAGGAGAGAAGGCCAAGGCCCAACTGAGGAGGATTTACCAAGGCCAGAGGTCCGTCTCGAATACGCACAAGCTTCCGAGCCCTATGGGAAGATCCGAGGCTGGTCAGAATCCACCATACTCGAGTGCTTTCATGGCCGGCCTACGGCAGGACATTCTGGAATGGGCGATGCACCGGGGAAACCCCGAGACCCTGGAGGATTGGATAGCCTCGGCAGGGAGAGTGGAGTGTGATATGGAGCAGATGCCCCGGCGCCACCGAGATGGCGGGAGACCCCACGGGACGGGCGCAGGCCCATCGGGGCGGGAAACGACAACGATCTGCTGTAGACGCCCGACAGCAGATCCAGACCCCTTCGGGCGGTGAGTCAGATCCCCCTGGGTGCGACACGTTCAAGCTGGACGTTAAAGTGTGGGGCCCCGAGGCGGCCCAACCCATAGAGACTACGGCCATGATAGATAGTGGTTGCACTAGGTGTTTAATGTCCCCCCGGCTAGCGAGGCAGCTGGGGATAAAGCCCCGAGCCCTAATCGAACAGTTCTCCCAGCTAGATGGGTCCCCGGCCAATGGGAAGCCAGCCACCCACAAGACAGGGGAGATGAAAGTCCAGATGGGGACCCACCAAGAGGGCCTGAAATTCGTCATCTCAGCGATGGCACACCAGCCCATCATTCTGGGAGCCCCTTGGTTGCGCGGCCAGAACCCGCAAATCAATTGGGAGACAGGAGCCCTGCAGTTCAGGGACGGAGAGGCCTGGGCAAGGCTAGATGACCTTGGAGACGCTGGAGGGCCGACCCACGAGGGGGCAGGCGTAGGAGCAGCAGAGAGCCAACCCACCGAGATCCCGTGAGAGTATGGAGATTTGGAGGAGGTCTTTAGCGAGCGGGAAAGTGACCAGCTGCCCTCCCCACCGGAAGTCCGATTGCGCAATCGAAATCGAAAAGGGCGCCAAGCTGCCCAGCCCAAAGCTATACGCCCTGTCTGAGCCAGAAAGAAAAGCACTGAGAGACTTTATTGACAAGAATATGGACAGAGGGTTTATTGAGAAATCTACCAGTCCAATGGCAGCCCCCGTCCTATTCAGGCCCAAGGCGGACGGCTCGCTACGGCTATGCGTGGACTACCGAGGCCTCAATGCGATTTGCGCCTCAAGCCCCTATCCGCTGCCCCTGATGTCCGAGATTTTGGCCCAACTAGGGGGGGCACGGATCTTCACCAAACTGGACATCCGGGAGGCGTTTTACCGGATCAGAGTGAGGGACGAAGATTGCTGGAAGACCGCATTCAACTGCCACCTGGGACAGTACCAATTCCGGGTCACCCCGTTCGGACTCAAGGGTGCCCCCAAAATCTTCCAGCAATTCATCAATGAGATCTTCAGGGACCTGCTATACAAGGGAGTTCTAGTATATCTGGACGATGTATTAATCTACTCCAAATCGGAGGCGGAGCATGTCGAGATGACCCGGGAGGTGCTGCGGCGGCTGCGGGACAACCAGCTCTTTGTCAAGTTATCCAAGTGTGAGTTCCATCGACAAGAACTGGACTATCTAGGGTACCGCATCTCCACGCGAGGCCTGACCATGGACCCCAGTAAGGTGAGAGATGTGCTCGCGTGGGAGGCGCCGCGGACCCGGCGGCAGTTACAAGGCTTTTTGGGATTTGCTAACTTCAATAGGCAGTTCATCCAAAACTTTGCTAAAATAGCACTTCCCCTGACTGAACTATTAAAAACCAAGGGCTTGGGAGAGACAAAGAAAGCCAAGTCCCCCAGTGCGAAGCTCAACTGGACTTCGCAATGCCAGGAGGCCTTTGAGAGCCTTATGCGAAGCTTCACCAGCCAGCCGCTGCTAAGGCACCCTCAGCCCGACAAGCCGTTCACGGTGCAGTGCGACGCCTCGGAGGCGGCGTACGGGGCGGTCCTCCTACAGCGGGACGAGGATGGGACCCTGCGGCCCTGTGCGTATTTATCAAAAAAGTTCACGCCGTCGGAGAAGCGGTGGCATGTATGGGGAAAAGAGTCTTTTGCGGTGCGGGCGGCGCTGAGCCACTGGAGACACTTCCTGGAAGGGCCCGCCCTGCCCTTTGACCTGTGGACGGAACACAAGAACCTGCAGGCGCCCAGACCCCCCAGAGACTCAATGCTAAACAGCTAAGGTGGGCGCAGTTCTTCAGCCGCTTCAACTTCCAACTCAAGTACCTGCCAGGCCCGAAGAACGTGCTGGCCGACACGCTTTCCAGAATGCCTGAGGCGGACTACTCGGCGCCGGAAGAAGTGGGAACCGTGTTCTCTAAGCAGCAGCTGGGTCTGGTGGCCCGCACCCGGGCAGCTGACAAGGTGCCAAACCCGGCAGTCCCCGGGACCCCCGAGCTACTAGCAGATTTGGCAGCAGCTTATGAAGCGGACGCCTGGCTTAAGGAGCACCTCGAGGACTTAACTGAGGCTAAAGGCATATGGTACTACAAAGACAAGTTTTATGTCCCCCAGAGCCAGAGAGCCCCGGTCCTAGCTCAAGCCCACGACTCCACCTTGTCCGGCCACTTCGGCCTCACTAAAACTCTAAAGCTACTGGCCCGGCAGTTCTGGTGGCCGGCCATGAGAAAGGACACTAGCGACTACATAGCAGAGTGCGGTGTGCGACGAAACAAACCCAAGACGGGCCGGCCGCCGGGGCTGCTGCAACCAGTAGCCGATCCGGCCGAGCCCTGAGCGAAAAATAGCTATGGACTTCGTTGTCGATCTGCCACCCAGCAGCGGATACACCACCATATGGACGGTGGTGGACCTGTTCTCAAAGCAGGCCCACTTCGTCCCGCTCCGCCGGCTGCCCACGGCCCCGGATCTGGCTCGCTCTTCACCCACCACGTCTTCCGGCTCCACGGCTGCCCTCGGCGTGTGGTGAGTGACAGAGGACCTCAAATTAAGTCCAGGTATTGGACTGCGATCCTGCCGCGGCTGGGGTCCCGGAGAGCCCTAAGCACGGCGTTTCACCCCGAGACGGACGGCGCCACGGAGAGGCTACAACGCACCCGGCAGCAGTACCTCCGATGTTACTCGACCTACCAGCAAGACATTGGGCTGAGCTGCTGGATGTGAATACAGCTACACAACGCCGAGCACGCTTCGACGGGGGCCTCGCCTTTCAGCATTGTGGCCGGACGCGACTTTCCCGCTCTTCCTCCAGTGGTACCCCAGGCAGACCCAGCGACCCGCACGGATTGGGAGCAAAGTCGCGCGGCCTGGCTGGCCATCCAGACGGCGCTGCGGCAGGCCCGTGACTTACAAGCTGTACGCTGACAAGAAGAGGGGGCCCCAGCCAACGACACGGTGGGAGACCCGTGTTCCTCTCCACCAAGAACCTGAAGTCGACTCAGCCGTCTCGCAAGTTTGCGAACAAATTTGTAGGGCCCTCAGCGTGGTGGAGATAATTAACCCCGTAGCGGTCAAGCTGGACTTGCCGCACACCTGGCGCAAGGTCCACCCTGTTTTCCATGTGAGCTTACTGAAAAAGCTGTGTCCGACCGGAAGTGGTCCGCTGAGGAAGGCGCACCGGTGCTATTATGGTGGGATCCCACACCCACTTTGAGATTAAAGACATTTTGGACTCTCGGCGCCTCAAGGGCCGTCTAAGCTACTTAGTTAAATGGACTGCCAAAGACTTACACCCTGAGTGGGTGTTAGCACCCCCACGTCAGCCCCGGAAACTAGTTAAGGCTTTCCATGCTGCTTTCCTGAACAAGCTGGGGCCCTGACCTCCCTTTCTCTTTGTTCTTTCCTTGCAGGTCACCATCTTGTGGGGGGGGCGCTATGTCAGCCCGGCTGGTTCGTTTGTTGCCATAACGGACCATGCCGATCGCGCCATTTGATATGGACACTGCTTGGCGGGGCTCTGGTCAGACCCAGCCCTTTGATCTGCCAGATACCTCCCTGGCTTTTGATATGCGGACAGGCCAGATGGTCAAGCCTCGGAAGGAGGGATCCAGCAGGGGCGGGCCAGGAGGGAGTTTGAAGAACTGTTTGCGCGGGCTTTTAGTCTATCTTTGCTTAGCCTGGAGTAAGGAACCAATAAATGATCTATCTTCCAACCCAGCTTGGGTGAGCTTGATTTACTGGACCCCCCTTTCCGGAGCATTACACTCTCTCTCTCTCTCTCTCTCTCTCTCTCCTCTCTCTCTCTCTCTCCCTATCTACCTATCTCTCTCTCTATAACTTCCTGTG
This sequence comes from Anolis apletophallus, assembly GCA_030556195.1. Classification (NCBI taxonomy): domain Eukaryota; kingdom Metazoa; phylum Chordata; class Lepidosauria; order Squamata; family Anolidae; genus Anolis; species Anolis apletophallus. The sequence continues at coordinate 48,926,327 of JARBWK010000011.1, read as the reverse complement.
TCTGTCTGTCTGTCTCTGTCTCTGTCTCTGTCTCTCTCTCTCTCTCTCTCTCTCTATCTATCCCTATCCTTATCTATCACTGTCTCTCTCTCTGTATATTATTCTCCATCACACACTCTCTCTATCACTCGCGCTCTCTGTGTCTCTCTATCTCTCTGTACTCACTCTGTGTGTATCACTCAATCTCTCTCTATCTACCACTCACTCTCTCTCTATCCCTATCTATCACACCCTCCCTCCCTCTCTCACTCCCCCCTCTCTCTCTCACTCCCTCCCCACACACACTCCCCCCTCTCTCACTATCTCACTCCCCCTCTCTCACTCTCCCCCTCTTTCTCTCTCTCTCTCTCTCTCACTCTCTCTCTACTCGCCCCCTCTCTCTCTTTCACTCTCTCATCCCCCCCTCTCTTTCTCACTCTCTCTCTATCACTCACCCCTCTCTCTCTCTCGAAGTTCCACCTCTCCTGGGGAGAAGTCCTCCACGGGACTACACTTCCCAGAAGGCCCCGCACGGCTACTTCCGGCCGCGGAGGTTTCTGGGAAGTGTAGTGCGGCGCCCCAGAGCTGCTCCGGGGGACGGGGACGTGCAGGCGCCTGCTCCTGCCTCCTGCATTTGCTCTTAGGCGTCCTCCAGCGTCCTCGAGGGGCTGCCGGACCCAGGGGCCGCGGCTGGACCCGGGTGGTGTGGGCGGTGGTGTGGCCGGCCCGAGCGGGCCAGGGCCGGGAATGGCAGGGAGACGGCCGAGGAGGCCGAGGAGGTAGAGGAGGAGGTTAGGCGCCGCCGGTGTGGCTGCGAGGTCCCGGTGAGTGAGGGGGAGAGGGCGACGGGATGCGTTGGTGGGTTGGGGGGGGCTGAGTGCCCCTGCGCGATTGCTCTCCCCTCTCTCCTGCGCGCGCGCCAGTGAAGAACGGGATGCAATGGGCGGTTTGGGGGCGGTTTTTGGGGGTTGAAAGGTAGGGAGGTGGGTTTTTGTGCCACGAATGTACCCCGTGGTCTGGAGGAATGTGTTGGGTGGGGTTTTGTGGTTGGGGGCCTATAGTTTTCCCATGCATAAGCGTCAAAACCGGACCGTCTCTTTTTATATATATAGATAAGACTGGTTAGAAAGGGTTTGTTTCTGAGAAATCCGAGCTGGCTCCTATTTCTTTTATCATCTTGATTTATATCCCTCCTTTCCCCCATTGTCACCCAGGTACTTTCAAACAGACTCTTTTAGGATCTATTCTAATATTTTTGCTGGCATTGAGGTCAGTCCTCTGATACCTCAACTCTCAGAACCTGATATTTGAGGCCTGGAATTTGGCACCTGAAATCCAGACTCATGACAGACACAACAGATAAGAAGGAAACAGGGTGGGAATCAACGGCCCTCAACCCTGGCGGGAACAGCAGTGCAGGAATGGGAGAAGGCGGGAATGCACTGTTTGAAATGCAGGGGTATTGTATATAAAGAGGAAGGGAAGTTGTGGGATTCACTCTTGGCTTTGTATGCGTTAGAAGTTCTGTAGTAAAGTTCCCAGTGTTCCCAGATCGTGGTCTGTGTGTCATTTGGAAGCGGCTGCAGTAAGCTGACATCAACCATTTCCCAAGAATCCTCAAAAACAACGGCAAATGATTCAGAAAGAAAATCAGCAAGTGCCTTCAGTACTCTGGGATGCTGTTTATCCCTGCAGATTTGAACTCAATTGGATTGACCAGATGATCCTTGACTTCAGCCTGCTGCCCATGGCTCAATCTGGATACATTTTCCAACAGCGAACACATTGTTCCTCCTATGTGTCCAAGACCAGAGCTTGAAAAGGTTACTTTTTTGGATTGATATGAATATCCTGGCTGGATGAGTTTGTGTGCCATTGTCCAATAATAACTTCTCCAAGCCTGGCCATGATGTGGATAGCTATCGCCGTGCATTGGCATAAAAGAACATTATGGTTCACCACAATTGTCCTGAAGTTATTCTAGGATTCATGGAATGGAATGACTTCTGAAAAGGTTCTCCTCTTTTCTCAAGACAATTTCAAGGTTGGCAAGCAATTACTATTTGTACAACTGAAATATTTACAGCTTTATTCTCTCCCATTGCTGCTTTTTAGTATTTTAGCAGCAAGCTCTGTGTCCAGGAGAATTTCATTGCAGTGTAGGGAAAAGAGCAAATGCCTCCAAGAGTGCAGGTCCCATAAACCAGTGTTTCCCAACCAGTGTGCCGTGGCACACTAGTGTGCCGTGAGCGATCATCAGGTGTGCCGTGGGAAATTGGAACCTCCAATGCCCTTTCTTCCCCCTCCTGCCGAACACTTTTTCTTCCCCACTTGGGCTCCCGTCTTCCCAGCCTCGCTCTGCTCGCTTTGCCTCGCTTTGCTCACGCTGCCGCCATTTTGATCCGAAGGGATTCCTAGCAGCCTCAGGCCCTTTTCCTCCCCCCCCCCCCCCTCAGCCACTTAAGCAGGAAAAGGCCTCAGGCCGTTAGGAATGGTGGGAGTTGAAGTCCAAAGCACCCAGAGGGGCGGAGTTTCCCCATGCCTGTTTTAGGGACCTTAAAGTGGTGAGCCTCCTTCCAACATTGTGATTCTGGATAGAAAACAAACAACATAACATAACATTGTTTGAGTCCACAGTGCTCTCTGGGTGTAGGTGAACTACAACTTCCAAACTCAAGGTCAATTCCCAAGCAAACCATTTCAGTACTTTCTGTTGGTAATGAGAGTTCAATATGCCAAGTTTGGTTCAATTCCATTTTTGCAAGGAAGCATTGTTGAAGGAAGCGAAGGAGCCAGCTGCTTCCGGAGGTGCCCCGAGTTCGGACCTGCTGCATCCCAGGTGAGGCCCCGGGGCTCCCTTCCCCTCGGCCCACCCCCCAAAGCCCCTCGGGGAGGAAGGGCCCCAAAGGGGAGAAGGGGCTTTCCTTCGTGGGGGGAAAGGGTCAGAGCTTGGCAGCCAGCCTTCTTCAGCCTTCCTCCCAAATGTCAAGGTCTATTTCCCCTGAACTCCATCTGCGTTTCAGTACTTTCAGTACTTTCTGTTGGTCATGGGAATTCTGTGTGTCAAGTTTGGTTCAATTCCATTGTTGCAAGAGTTCCGGATGCTCTTTGTTTGTGTGTTAACTATAAATCCCAGAAACTGTACCTCCCAAATGTCAAGGTCTATTTTTCCCAAACTCCATCTGTGTTCACATTTGGCCATATTGATTATTCATGCCAAGTTTGGTCCTGATCCAACATTGTTTGAGCCCAGAGTGCTCTCTGGATATAGGTGAACTACAACTCCAAAACTCAAGGTCAATGCCCACCAAAGTCTTATAGTATTTTCTCTTGGGAGTTCTGTGTGGGAAGTTTGTGTCTTTCTGCCATTCCTGCCAGGATATCTATGTTGTGTTCATCGAAACAGGCCCAGGTTTCACACTGAGTGTATAAATACATTTAAAAACATATTAACTATATGTATTACTGTGTTAGAGTGTCATTTTGTGTCATTTTGGTTGGTGGTGTGCCCCAGGTTTTTGCAAATGTAAAAAATGTGCCGCAGCTCAAAAAAGGTTGAAAAACACTGCCATAAACTACCAACACTGGTTATGTTAGCTAGAGATGATGGAGATGAACTCCAGCAACAGCTAGAAAGTTACACATTCTTCATTCCTTCAGTATGAAATGATGTAGGGTTCTCCAAAACTATATATATTATCTTATTTTATGTAGGGGGCCAGGCTTAGCAAAAAAAAGGCTAAACCACTGTGCTGCAGAAAAATCCTGCATATCAGAAAATCAGCAGTTTGAACCCTGGCGGGGTGACCACCCACCATTAGCCCCAGCTCACCTGTCCAGCTAGCAGGTCGAAAGCAGCAATGCAAGTAAATAAATAGGTACCACTTTTAGCGGGGAGATAATAAAAGTGCCCTTAAATGGACATTGATAGGAGGAAAGCTCCTCAGCATGGAAGAAGGAGCAACAGCATCCCTCCCCGCCATGGCCAGAGTGGAGCACAGCCTCCAAGATGCTGTAAATAAGATGGGAAAAACTGACTTGACCTCTGTTTGTCTTATCTGTCCTTGTTAATTGTATAATTAGCATTGATATTTTGCCATATGGGTATTCTGTAAGCCGCTATGAGTCCCCTTTGGGATGAGAAGGGCAGGGTATAAATACTGCAAATAAATAAATAGATGTAGAGTAGCCTTGCATTGTACTTTACAGTTGACAGTCCTCAATTTGAAGACATCTTCAATTGGAAGAACTGTCTAGTCACCAGGAATGTGGCACCGGGAATGTGGTGCAGCTGGCTGAGTGTCAGCTGCATAAAATCTCTCTGACCAGAAGGTCATGAGTTCGATGCCTGCCCGGGTCGAGGTGGGCTCTCGACCTATTTGTGTAGCCTTTGCAACCTGAAAGACAGTTGCATCTGTGAAGTAGGAAATTAAGGCACCATATAGTGGGGAGGCAAAATCTAACTGATTTACGAGGCCATAAGATCTCCAGGAAAGCACGTTGAGGACGCTGAGGAATGAAGAAGTGTGACAGCTCCCCCTGGTGGCCAGATGTTTAAAAAAATGCCTCTATCTGTGTGTCTGTCTGTTGGTCCAAAAGGCATTAAATGCATGCCTATATGTGTTCATTGTGATCCGCCCTGAGTCCCCTGAGGGGTGAGAAGAGCGGAGTATAAATAAAGTAAATAAAATAAATAAATAAAAA
>JARBWK010000011.1:48879609-48921544 GCA_030556195.1 Anolis apletophallus | reverse complement strand
AAGCAGCCTCCCCGAACTTTCCCAGCCGGCCTCCATCTGCTCTTTCGGCCAGGTCCTGGGAACCTCGGCCGTTTGGGAATTCATAACTATCTCTGCTGTCTGCGCTGCCTCCATCTCCACCTGGTCCGCTCCTTCCCCGAGAATGCCCCACTGAGATCCATGCTAAACTCTCTACAGGTGAACTGGGCAAAGGCACTGCTGACCAATCTTGCTCTGGGCCTTCCAGCTCGTCCTCCGAGTCCCCTTCCAGCCTGTGCGGGTCCCAGCTGGCATCGGACCCCGGCGCCTCACCCACCCAGTGGCACCGACTCAACCCATGGGTGCTACAGCTATAAGCAGTCTTGCTATTGTTAATGGTTTGTTATCGCATCTTTATCCTTTTTTTTCCAATTGTATACTATTATATAATGATAATAAATATACTAGGACTTCTTTCTATTTTAATATTCATTATATCTTCTATTTCTTCAAATACTTTTGCCCAAAATTTGCTTTTACATATTTACATTGCCACCACATATGTATGTATGTTCCTGTTTCTTCAGCATCCTCTCCAACAGTTTTTCGAGTAGTTTTATTTTATATTTGCCATTCTTAAGGTGCAAAGGTACCATTCCATATTAATTTATAATAATTTTCTTTAATCCTTATTGATAAATTTTAAGATGTCTTGTCTCCACAATTGTTGCCACTCTGTTTCCTTTATTTTTATCCCTAAGTCTTCTTCCCAGATCTCCTTAAGGTGTTATTTTTTTGTTTTTCCTTCCTTTATTTCAATTATTATCTTATATATTTTACTAGTTATTCCTTTCAAGTTTTCGTGCTCTTCTACATCCCTCCCATTTTGTATTATTTGTTCAAATTGGTTAACCTTACTTCCTTTTTATTGTGTTTTAACCAATTTTTAAAACCATTGTTCTAATTGTATACAAATAACCATGTCAATTTTATTTCTAAATTCTTCCATAATCATTTCCTTCTTCGTTCGTATCTCTGACATCAGGGTAATGGGTAGCTGAATGCGCTGATGGCACAGTCCACGCACAGTCGTAGGGTGCCATCCGCCTTTGGGCGGAAGACAGCACCGGGCGCCGCCAACGGGCTCGTAGACTTTTCAATAAAACCTCTGTCCATGTTTTTGTCAATGAATTTTCTTAGTGCCTTCCTTTCCAGTTCGACAGGGCGTATAACTTTGACTTGGCAGCTTTGGGCCCTTTTTCAATTTCAATCGCACAGTCTGACTTCCGGTTGGGGGGTAGTTGGTCACTTTCCCGGCTCGCTAAAGACCTCCTCCAAATCCTCATATTCTCGGGGATGCTGCGAGTTGGTTTCTCTGCTGCCCCACGCCTCGGCTCCCCTCTTGGCCTGGGGCTCCGTCTTCGCTAGGGACCATCTTACTCACCCACAGCCTCCACGTTCGGAACTTCACCGCTCCTGTCTCCCAATTGATCTGCGGGTTCTGACGACGTAGCCAGGGGGCCCCCAGAATGACAGGCTGTGCCATGGCGGAGATCACAAATCTCAGGTCTCCTGGTGGGTCCCACCTGGACTCTCATCTCTCACGTCTTGTGGGTGGCAGGCTTCCCATTGGCCGGGGACCCATCCAGTTGGGAGAAGAGGATCTGCTCTATCAAGGCTTGAGGCTTTATCCCCAGTTGTTTCGCTAGTTGGGGATGATCAGCACCGGGTGCACCCGCCAACTCAACATGGCCACTGTCTCTATGGTTTGGGCCCTCCGGGTTCCCTAACTTGACATCAAATCTATACTTGCCACAACCAAGGGATCAGACTCCACCGCCCTGAGGGTCTGGACCTGCCGCCGGGCGTCCTATAGCAGATCATTGTCGTTTCCCGCCAGCCATTCAAAGTTACTCTCCTCCGTCTCCAGCTCCAGCTCATCTCGCCTCTGCAGGCTCCGGTGCCCTAGCGGTCTCTCGCAGCGGCCGCGGCCTTGCCTCGGACTGGGGTCTTGGCCTGCTGGGCCGGCTTGGTCTCCGCGTCTTCTCCGGCTTGGGTGGGAGGCTCTTCCGGCGACAGTCCCGCCACCCGGTGGCCTTCTCGGCCGCACAAGAATGCATGCTCCTCTTCCCCTTGTGCCCCCCGACTGCTTGACCGGGCTCTTGGTGATGCTTTCGGGCTGGCCCCAGCCTCCCCGCCGGACCTGCCTCGGGCTCTCCCCCGCCCCGGGTAGCGGCGCGCATCTGCTTCATGTCACACTCCACTCTCCCCCGGAGACTATCCAGTCTTCTAGGGTTTCGGGGTTTCCCGGCATGGCCCACTCCAGGATGTCTGACCTCAGGCCGGCTTTGAATCACTCCAGTTTTGTGACTGGACCATTCCGGATCTTCCCTTGCGCCTTGGAAGCTCAGGGCATATTCGGAGACAGACCTCTGGCACTGGTAGATCCTTTTCAGTTGGGCCTTGGCCTTCACCGGCTAGGGAGGTCTCGGAAGCGGGTTTGCAGGGCTTCCAAAAGCCGCCTAGCCGCCTTAGCTGCGGGGCTTGAATGTCAGTCATCTGCACCAGCCAATTTGCCACCTCCTTCAGGTTGGCCCCCACAGCCCACACCTTGGCCCTCCGAGGGGAATGAATCTCCCATAGTCACAACATAAAAAGTTCTGCACGCTCGTGACAAAGTATGAGAGCTGACGCGGGTCTCCGTTGAACTTTACCTTCAGCTCCCTTCGACTTCCCGCCAACTCCTGACTCTGGTCGGCCTGGCCCAGGTTGAACGTGGAAGCTCCCCTCGGTGGGATGAAGTCATCTCCACTGCCTCGGAAAGTCACTTTCCCCGACGGTCGGGCTGGCCGCTCCGATGCTCGGCTCGAACCCCGGTCCCGGGGCCGGGCGTCAGGGATGGCCCACGGCAACTCCTCTGGTCTGCTCAGCAACAGCTCCATCTGGGACTGGAGCTTCTGCACCGCCTCGGTCAGCGCGAACACCTGCACCTCCAACCGTAGTTCCGCTGGGCTGGGGAAATCGCCGTCAGGGCTGGATCCCTCTCTCCGGTCCGCGCTGGCCTCTTGCGCCGGGTCACGTCTCTCGCTGCCGGGGCGGGGAGCCGTGGCGTCTCGTTCTCCATCCCCGAGATCACGACCTGGGGTTCCGCCCTCGGGGCTCCGGCTCTGGCCTCGTCTCCTTCTCCATCTCCATCCTCCTCGGCCTCCTCCTCCTCACCCAAGTCCTCAGGGTGCAGGTCGGCGAGGGGTTCCATCTCAGCTTGAGACATCTTGTAAGGTGGCTACGGTTGGAAGGTTTTCACAGCCGTAGAAGTTGGTGAGTCTATCTTTATGTAAGCTCCGGCAAGGGGGGTCTAATGAACCACGCTCACTCCAAACGGTGCTGAAGGATAAGTAGTTTAATAGGTCCTTAATCCAGGGCAAGCAAAGATAGACTAACTTTTTCCCGTGCAAGAGTCTCTTCAAAAGCCCTCCATGGCCCGCCCCCCTGCTGGGCCCCTCCTTCCTCAGCTTGACCATCCGGCTCTCCACATATTTATTTATTTTATTTATTTATTTATACTTCAAACTTGTATACCGCCACTCCCCGAAGGCTCGGAGCGGTTTACAGAAGTTTGAGTGCCCGAAGGCAACACCAAGACAACATGTACAGAGTAGACAAGGGAAAAACAGAAGGGTAGGGAACAAGGGGGAAGTGTCAGCAGCAATGTCCCTAGTGTCTCGCCTTGCCATCGAACGGAGGCAGGCGGGGGTGACCCAGGGGGATTGCTGGTGCTGAGGGGCGCAGATTCCCGCATGGGGGCCCGACCCAACTGCGCCTTGTCCTTTGAGTCTGAAGTGGACGTCCGGCCAGACTCTCGGAGCTTCAACTGCTTATAGCAGGAGCTCCAGAATGTCCTGGTGGGGAAAGTCCTCGGGGCCAGCACCGACCTCTGCACAATCCGTCCTCCATTAGTCGAGGCGGTCGGGGGGCTGGTTCTGGGAAGACTCCGTTCTTTGGGGCCGGGGGGTGCTCTCAGTCTTCGGTGTAGGGCCTGAGGGGGAGCTTGTGCGCCGGTCTTCCGCTTCCGGGGGCGCCTCCTTCTCTTCCGGGGGCCTCGCTGAGTCATGGCGGCAGGCCTCTGGCGGAGGGGCCAGGACGGCCGAAATGTCCAGCTCGGCGAGCTCCGAGCCCACCTGCGGCGGGGGGTCCTCGGGCCCCAACCGTCGATATCAAAGTTCAGGAAAGGTGCCTGGCACTTCAAAGGGTGGTTCCAGTTCAAAGCCCACCAGATGCTGCTCTTATCTGATGGGGCGCGGGGCTTGGTCCGTTAGGGCAACAAACGGGCCAAGCGGCGCTGACACAAGGCCATAGCCAGGATTTTGATTCGGGGGGAGGGGGCTGAGTTTGGTTCGGGGGGGGGGTGCTGAGACTGGGTGGAAGAGGGTCTATCCTAGCAAACCTTTTGTATTGTTATCCCAATAACCCCATTAATGTGGGATATAATGAGCATGGTGATCAGATCATGATATGAATAAACATAACAGTTTAAATAATGTACCAGTAAGACCTTTTCGCGGACCACCCTGAGAATTTGGGGTGGGGGCAATCTAGCTTAACTTGATTTTACTCCTGTATGTTTTTATGACTGTGAGCCGCTCCGAGCCCTCAGGGAGTGGCGGCGTACAAGTCCAAATAATAAATAAATAAATAATAGGTCACTCCTGACACAGAAATAGATATGTGTGTGTGTGTGACACACACATTATATATATAATATATAATATAATATGTAAACATGTCTTGGTGCTCCACGAGAAACTTTTCCCTGCAAAAGTTTGATAACTCTTGCTCTAAGCTAAAGCAAGGTTTTATGCTTTCAGCAATGGGCCATTGTTTTCCATACCAGTCTGCATTGCAAGATATCACCATGTAGTTGCACAGAAGCTTGTGATTCATTCAACCTGCAGTCTCCATCCCCGGACTGGGTTTAACTGCACAGCTACAACATCTGGTCCAATCCTGAGACTGTTCCTTTTCTTCCTCTGTCCCTTACATTTTTGTCATCAGGGGAAGAGCTCTGGAAAACTGGAAGGATGGTACACTTTATTGGTATTCTGATTAGTCCTGATGCAGTGTTAGCCAGCTGTTGATATTGTTTTGTTTTTTCCCTCCTAACAAAGACAGGGTAAAGTTACTGGCTTGCGAGTATCACATTCTGCCACATGAAAGAAGAGTTGGATAGACTGCCCATAGTCCCCGTCCATTCATAATAAGGGCTGGGTCTAGCTTTCAGCTCCAAACTAGTATTCTCTCGCACAATTGTGATGTCCCCCTTTCTTTGTCTTGAAAGCCGCATCGTTCCAGCTTGTGTGAGCATCATTCCCTATCTCCCCCCTCCTCTCCCCCTTCACATCCACCCCATAGTATGTTCTCCCGTCACGTTCTCCCACCTTGGCGCTCTTTCTGTCTGCCCTCCTTTGAACTTTTCTCTCTGTCTCCTTTAAAAGCTCAGCGCTGAAGCTGTGCACAGAATCCCAGGCGTGCCCTGGGCGATGCAGAGAGAAAAAGGCACTCTAAAGGCAGCCTCCAGTCTGCAAGCCGCATGCTCGACACATCCCCAATTAGAATGCCTCATGCTCCCTTTGCAGCGGAGGCATCACACTGTGAACTCATCTTCCCCTTGCCTCCCACCATTACCTCAAAATCGCTCTCCTCCTGACCGCCTTCTAATTAATACTCCCCATCCCTGGATCTGCCTGGCATTGATGCCGCTCTTCTTGGGCACGCTTGCTTTCTGCAGAAGGAATTTCAGGCTTTCAGGCGGGTGCGAATGACATGGCACCCTACCCACCCACACACCCACGGGCCTGTTGTGCATTGCACATCCGCACACTCACACAGGCAGGTGGAGGTTGGCTCTGATTAGATTTTCTTTCTCTCCGCTTCCTGCAAGTGACCTTGGTTTTGCTTTGTTGTTGTCAAGAGCATGGATACAGAGAGCTGGCGTCAGAACAACTCCACATCAGGTCATGGTCAGCTGAAGTGAGTCAGACTGCAAGGCCTGAGAGGCCTGTGGAAAAAGCTATCCAGAGGGAGCTTGGGCAGAAGAGTGGCTCATTCTGCCAGCTCGGAAGTCCATGGTTTACATGTCGCCATAGCAGTGAAATCATTACTTCCATCAGCAAAGCCACCCCTTCCCCTCCCTGTTGGTATTCTCAACCTCTCAGTTTGCAAGCTATACTACTGCCAGAATCTTGTGCAGGACTGTTGTGTGGCCAAACCCATGTCCAACAACCAGGCTGCTTGCACCTGAGGTCAGTAGCTGACTTTGCTTTGCCGCCCCATTGATCCCAGGACTTTTGTAGGGAGTTCCCTCATCAGGCCCGGATTAATGGTTAGTGGCGCCCGAGGCCACACTCTCTAAATGCTGCCCCCGGGGGGCGGGGCCGCTTGAGGGGGCGAGACCTCTTGCGGGGGGTGGAGCCGGCACGAGGGAGAAGGAGCCGGGGGGAAGTCCCGCCCCTAGGGTGACTGACGTGGCTTCCCCCGCCGCCGCCTCGCTCGCATGGGCGAGCGAAGCCACATCAGTCGCCCTAGGGGCGGCGGGGCTTCCCCCCGGCTCCTTCTCCCTCGCGCGGGCGGGCGCCACTCCTTCCTTCACTGAAGGGAGGAGGGGCGGAGCCGGCGCGAGGGAGAAGGAGCCGGGGAAGTCCCGCCCCTAGGGCGTCTGGCGTGGCTTCCCCCGCCGCCTCGCTCGCACGGGCGCCCCTCCTCCCTTCACTGAAGGAAGGAGCGGTGCCCGCCCGCGCGACCAAAGAGGGGGAAACCATGTCAGACGCCTTAGGGGTAGCGGAACTTCCCACGGCTCCTTCTCCCTCGCTCCTTCTCAGTGCGCAGGCGCAGAAGCAACCGCCCGAAGTTCGGACTAAAATTTTATTATTATTATTATTTCAATTTTGGAATTCTGGATCTGCTGCCTCCCCAAAGCTGCCGCCCTAGGCCATGGCCTAGGGTGGTCTTATGGGTAATCCGGGCCTGTCCCTCATAAGAGATGCAAGCCATTGGTGTGAGGCAAAGGGCAGGAGATGAAAGGGTTGTCAAAGGCTTTCATGGCTGGAATCACTGGTTTGCTGAGAGTTTTCCAAGCTATATGGCCATGTTCCAGAAGCATTCTCTTCTGACGTTTTGCCCACATCTATGGCAGGCATAGATGTGGGCGACAAAGATCCACTCAGAAGAAAAGTCTTCTTACCATAAATCAAGGAGCTCCCAGTGGCGCAATGGGTTAAACACTTGTGCCAGCAGGACAGGTTGGCGGTTCGAATCCGGGGAGCGGAGTAAGCTTCCGTCTGTCGGGCTCTAGCTTCTCATGCAGGGATAGGAGAGAAGCCTTCCACAGGATAGTAAAACATTAATCATCTGGGCATCCCCTGGGCAACGTCCTTGCAGACAGCCAATTCTCTCACACAAGAAGTGACTTGCAATTTCTCAAGTTGCTCCTGACACAAAACAGAAAGATAAGAACTACTAAAGATTACACCACAAGCAACAACGGAGGTCCCCTGGTCAGACCACTTCACCCTGAAGGTTAACATCAAAATTCCTCTACCACCAAGGATAGATCCAGAACCTATCCTGGCACGGCAGAAGAGACTCATGGACCCTACCAGATTTGCGTCGGCCATAGAGTCCGTGGAAGTCCCCGGAGGTACCCTTAACGACCAAGTAGAAAGGTGGAATGTAGCCCTGTCTAAGGCTATCGACCAAATAGCTCCTAAACGCCTCTTCCAACCATGCAGTTTCCGCTCTCCGTGGTTCACCGAAGAACTGAGGTCACTGAAGCGCAAACGGAAACAACTGGAGAGTGCCTGGCGGCGGAAACCTAGCCAGACATCAAGAACAGCCTTCAGAAACATGCGCAAGACATACTAGCGGGCCACAAAAGAGGCAAAGAAAATTCACAACACCTCCCTAATAACAGCTGCGAGATCGCGCCCAGCGCAGATTTTCAGGATTGTCCGAGATTTGGTCACCACCAATCAGCAGCCAAAAACCAGGGACACTCCAGCCATCTCAGCAGAGGAATTCCAGGAATTCTTCATAGAGAAAATCACCGCTCTTCGGCTAGACCTGCTATCCGTGCCTGAAGATACGAGTGAGAGGGTAGAAGAACTACATACACCAACTAACCAGATATTTGACCACTTCAAAGCCCTGGACCTGGAGGCAGTTAATAAAATCATCTCCACAGCACGGGCGACTACCTGCTCCACGGACCCTTGCCCATCCCATCTAGTTAAGGACTGCGCAGAGGGCTCTCGATTCCCCTGATGCAGATAATAAATCACTCCCTGGAGCAGGGAATTTTCCCGGATGCCTTGAAAGAAGCCTCGGTCCGCCCACTCTTGAAAAAGCCAATCTGGACCCAGCGATGCCAAAACTACATCTCAAACCTCCCGTTTCTCAGTAAGCTGATCGAACGGCGGCAAACCCAGCTACAAAACTTCCTTGAGACATCAGAGGGCTTGGACCCCTTTCAATCAGGGTTCCGCCCCGGGCACGGGACCGAGACCGTCCTGGTGGCCATCTCGGACGATATCCGCTGCCAACTAGACAAGGGAGGTGTAATGATGTTGATTATTTGTGTGTAAATGTTGTGTGACATGTGTTAAAATGTATGTTGTTTTGAATGTTCTATGGTTTGTTTCTGTGGGTGAAACAGAAGGGAGGCATGGCAGAAGCTTAGAAGAGCTGTCACCATGGCAACCAGGGCTAGAGGCTAGTAGAATGTTCAGGTTTGAATTCTACAGTTGGAAAAGAGCGGGAAGCCAACTGCCAAATGAGAGGGGGGGAGTTATGTTCTAGTTTAGAGTGTCCTAAGGACTGAAAGAGAACGGTCCAGTGTTAGTGTGTGTCTTAAGGTCTGCTAGTGAGCAGTCCAGTTAAAGGGTATAGAGACCCTAGTTAAAGTTGCAGGGGTTTATAGAGGTTTAGTGGAAACCCTATAATAGGTCCCCATTGTGTTATGTAACAGAAAAAGTTGTGCCTCTAAGGAAGTTTGAAACCAACCAAGATTGTACCCATTTGTGTCAAAATAAATTGTTTGCATCTTAAAAGGAAAACACCTCTCCTGATTCTTTTATTGGTGGTGGCCCTCAAAGTCAGTGGTCAGCCGGATAAATGGTGGCAGCGTGGTCAAGTGGTCACTGAGAAGTTTTAAAACTCCAGTCAGTTAAATGGTGAAGGGGTGAGACAGTACCCTGCCAATAAACGTGAAGTTGCTGAGGTAACTTCGAGGTTTCCTTGGATTGGAGGTCAGCAGTGTGGACATAGAAAGATTGTCCAGTCTGAGGCCGGTCAAGAAGTGGAGTGGTCACATATTGGCGGCAGCGGTGGGATCTTTAAGAGAGGGTCCACCCTGTCCAGCCGGTTGATTTGAACGTAGCTTCACCGCATATTGGCGGCAGAGCGGTGGGATCGTGTAAGAAAACTGATCCAGTGCGAAAGCAAGGCTACCAGAGGAATTTGTTTAATTTCTCAGTTTACTGACCAAAGTCGTGTGGTAGTAGGAACTTTAATAGTTTAGTTTAAAGTTCTGAGGTAAAAGTTCGGCAAAATGACCACCAGGAGACAAACGAGGGCTTTGGAGGAAGCAGGGCAGCCTGAGGTTCTGCAGGAAGGAGAAGACTCTGAAATTTCAGAATCAGAGTCAAGTAAAATGTCTGGAGAATACCGGTTTAGGCTTGAGGTGATGAAACTTGAGATGCAAAGGGAAGAGAAGAAAAGGAGAGAGAGATGCGAAGAGAAAGAGAAGAAAAGGAGAGAGAGATGCAAAGAGAAAGAGAAGAGAAGGAAAGAGAAGAGAGAGAAAAGGAGAGAGAGTTGCAAAGAGAAATAGCCAGGTTGGAGTCTGAGAGAGGGAATGCCTCTCAGTGTGCCAGGCCAGTTCAAGAGGTGCAGGCAGAAGGTTCTATAGACCAACTCCTGAGGAGATTCCCGAAGTATGTAAAAGGGGATAGTGTGGAGAAATTTTTGGTTTCTTTTGAAAGATGTTGCTATGATTTTGAAATTGAAGAGGAGAGATGGATGACATATTTACGACCACAGATCTGCGGACAGTTGCTGGAGATTTATAGCGATATGGCAGAACAGGACCACAAGGTTTACCAGAAGTTTAAACAACAGGTCCAACAGAAGCTTCAGTTGACGCCAGAACATTACAGAGTTAAGTTCAGGTCCTTGAAAAGGAGAAAACCGAAAGTTTCTGTCAGCTAGCATCAAAGCAAAGCCAGTATTTCGATAGTTGGTTAAAAGGTGCTCAAATTACCAGTTTTCAGCAACTTAAGGATCTGATGATCCTGGAACAGTTTTATCAAAATGTTCCCTCAGAGTATAAATGGTTAGTTCAAGAAAGGAATCCTGAAACACCCAGTCAAGCAGCTCTTATGGTGGATAAGATGGTGACATTGAGAGAAGGAGTTTGTAAGGCTGAAGGCTACAAACCAGTGGAGAAACATTGTTTCAAGAAACCATACAAAGTGTTGCCACAGTATCAAGAGGCTAAAAATGCTGCAGGAGAGTACGCTCGTTACAGAAGGCCTGAGGAGAAAAATTACCTCAGAGATGGCTCCCTCAGTAGTGGAAATCGTCCAAGCTTTGATATGGCTAAGAGAATGTGTTTTTCATGCGGCAAGTTTGGACATATGAAAGCACAATGTTATCTACATAGCAAGGAAAAATCTTCCTTATGTATAACTCCAATATTAGAAAAGAGTTTTGAGAAGGGGCTTGAGTCTAATAAAGGAAAGAGTTCTTCGGAACCAATGCAAGTACATAATCCCTTAGAAAAACAATGCCTTTTTGTTATGTTGGACACAGATAGAGATGACTACTTTGAACCACTTCAAGTAGGTCAAAACGAAATATTAGGATGGAGAGACACCGGATCGGAGGTCTGTGTGATTCGCCCTGAACATGTGCCAGAGGCATTCAGAAAACCTGTGTCTCAGCTTAGACTAAAAGGAGTAGGGGCAGTGTTGTGCGACGTTGTGTCTTTGCCAATCCAATATAAGAATTGGAAAGGATTTTGGGATTTTGCAATATATGAGGACATTCCTTTTGATTGTCTGCTGGGGAATGATATTGTAAGGAAGATCAAGTATTTAACAAGAGATGATGAGTTAACTGAAGGTCCAGTTAAACAGCAAGATGTTTCTTGTTTACCAGTTGATATTATCCCTGAAGAAAATCCTGAGACAAGTTCAAATATAATAGAGTTAGTGAAAACAGGAGCAGGAGAAGAGGATATTGCTAATGAGCAAAAGGCAGATGAAACACTGAGATCTTTATTTACTGCGGCTCAGGATGAGACGAAAGTCTTATCAAAAGAAAATCCTTCAAGATTTGTAGTTAAAGGACGAGTGTTGTATAGAGAGACCATGTGTGTAAAGTCTCCAGGAGGAACTAGTTCTTGTACACAAATAGTTGTGCCCCAAGCTTATAGGGAACAACTTATGAATTTGGCACACGCAAGCACACAAGGTGGCCATATGGGAATTCGACGCACCACACAGCGCATCACCAGAAATTTCTTTTGGCCCAATATGTATCAGCACATTAAAGAGTTTTGTCAATCGTGTGATACATGTCAGCGTGTCGGAACAGGAAAAGACAAGACCAAGGTTCCCTAATTCCTATGCCACTAATTGGAGAACCATTTTATCGTGTGGGGATCGATATTGTGGGACCCTTACCAAAGGCAAGTCGTAGAGGACGTCGGTATATCCTTACTTTGATGGACTATGCCACGAGGTACCCAGAAGCAGTGGCGTTGACTAATATTGATACAACCACAGTAGCGAACGCCTTGTTGTCTATATGGGGAAGAACAGGATATCCCAAAGAACTGATTTCGGATTTGGGAACCCAGTTTACGTCAAGACTGATGGAAAGACTGTTGGAGATGTGTGGAATTAAACATCTGACATCGTCTGCTTACCATCCACAAACTAATGGTCTTGTGGAAAACCTAAATAAGACCTTAGTAAGAATGATCAAGGCGTACACTCAACAACATCCAGCCGATTGGGATGAGAAACTACAGCAACTCCTGTTTGCATGCAGAGAGACTCCACAAGGCAGTACAGGATACAGCCCTTTCGAGTTACTCTTTGGAAGGAAGGCGAGAGGTCCGCTGGATCTAGTGAGAGAGCACTGGGAGACTTCCTCGGTTGCAGAGCCAGTTCCAGTGAGTCGGTATCTACAGAGTTTACGGGAGACGATGGAGATGGCAAGAGTTATCGCTCAAGACAACCTTGCAGCAGCACAGCAGAAACAGAAGACCTGGTATGATCAATCAGCCCGAGAGAGATCCTTCGACGTTGGTGATAAAGTACTATATTTGATCCCGGAAAGAGTCAACAAACTTCAATTGAAATGGACAGGACCATGGACAGTTGTTAAGCGTGCCAGCAGAGTTAACTACTTGATACAAGAATTACAATCAGGACTGGAAAAACTGGTGCATGTTAACTCGCTTAAACCTTATGTTGAAAGATCAGTAGATGTATGTATAATAGTTAATGAAGGTGTAAATGGATCGTTTCATTTCTGGGAAGGGAATAGGAAGGCTGACAAGAGTGTGAGTCAGGTAAAGCTTGATGAAGGGCTGACTTGCAAACAGCAGGAGCAACTTAGAGAACTGCTCCATAAGTATAAAAATTTGTTTTCGGATTTACCGGGAAGAGTAGAAGGGGTGCAACATCAAATTATAACAGGAGACGCCTTACCCATTGCGTCTACTCCACGAGTCACAGGGAAACTCGTGGAGTGTGTTGATAGAGAAGTTCAGGAAATGCTGGATATGGGGATTATAGAACCATCCAGTAGTCCTTGGGCATCACCCGTCGTGTTAGTTCAAAAACCAGACAACACAATAAGGTTTTGTGTTGATTATAGACGGTTAAACGAGGTGACGCAAACCGATACATACCCTATGCCAAGGTTAGACGACCTGTTAGAAAAAAATGGGGAGAGCCAATTACATCAGTAGCCTAGATCTCACCAAGGGTTTTTGGCAGATACCAATGGATCCCAGAGACCGGGAGAAAACGGCCTTTAGAACCCATAAAGGGTTACATCAGTTCAATGTCTTACCATTTGGACTTAAAAACAGCCCAGCCACTTTCCAACGATTAGTAGATAAGATACTCGGGGGTATGAGTAACTTCTGTGTGGCATACATGGACGACATAGGTGTATTTAGCAATACCTGGGAAGAACACCTACAACATCTAGACCAGGTGCTGTTTCGACTGAAAGAAGCAGGGTTAACAGTAAAAGCACCCAAGTGTCGTTTAGGGAATCGAATGTCCAAGTACCTAGGACACATGGTGGGAAGTGGTATGATTGGTCCAGAACCTACTAAGGTGGAGGCGATACACAAGTGGCCGATACCCAAAACCAAAAACAGGTTCGGTCCTTTTTGGGATTAGCCAGTTATTATCGAAGGTTTATCCCAAATTTTAGCGAATTGGCGACTCCATTGACAGGCTTAACCAAGAAGGCATGTCCAAATGTTGTAGTGTGGACACCACAATGTCAGGAGTCAATGGACAAGTTAAAACAGACCATAACATCACAGTCAGTGTTGAAAGCTCCAGATTTTGATCGTCCATTTATATTAACGTGCGACGCATCAGAAACAGGTTTGGGAGCGGTTTTAAGTCAAGCTGACGAGGATGGGGAAAAGCATCCTGTAATGTTTTTAAGTAAAAAGCTATTGCCGAGAGAAAGTAGTCTTTCTACCATCGAGAAAGAATGTCTCGCCATAGTGTGGTCGATTCAAAAACTGAGACCATATCTGTGGGGCAGGAAGTTTGTTTTGCAGACGGATCATGCGCCATTAAAATGGCTGAGTAATGTTAAGGGTACTAACAACAAACTCTTAAGATGGAGTTTACTCTTGCAAGACTACGATTTTAAGGTAGTGCATGTGAAAGGCAAATCGAATGTAGTAGCTGACTCTTTATCGAGAGTTACTTAAATTCAGATTACAGAATGGATATGGTTTGTATATAGTTGTGTAAGTATAAATGTATATGTGAAATGTATAAGATTATATAATGTCTTGCTAACGGCATTATTTTTAATTCACTCTGGACAGAGAGAATTAAAAATAATTTCGGGATGAAGGAAGGTAATGTAATGATGTTGATTATTTGTGTGTAAATGTTGTGTGACATGTGTTAAAATGTATGTTGTTTTGAATGTTCTATGGTTTGTTTCTGTGGGTGAAACAGAAGGGAGGCATGGCAGAAGCTTAGAAGAGCTGTCGCCATGGCAACCAGGGCTAGAGGCTAGTAGAATGTTCAGGTTTGAATTCTACAGTTGGAAAAGAGCGGAAGCCAACTGCCAAATGAGAGGGGAGGAGTTATGTTCTAGTTGAGAGTGTCCTAAGGACTGAAAGAGAACGGTCCAGTGTTAGTGTGTGTCTTAAGGTCTGCTAGTGAGCAGTCCAGTTAAAGGGTATAGAGACCCTAGTTAAAGTTGCAGGGGTTTATAGAGGTTTAGTGGAAACCCTATAATAGGTCCCCATTGTGTTATGTAACAGAAAAAGTTGTGCCTCTAAGGAAGTTTGAAACCAACCAAGATTGTACCCATTTGTGTCAAAATAAATTGTTTGCATCTTAAAAGGAAAACACCTCTCCTGATTCTTTTATTGGTGGTGGCCCTCAAAGTCAGTGGTCAGCCGGATAAATGGTGGCAGCGTGGTCAAGTGGTCACTGAGAAGTTTTAAAACTCCAGTCAGTTAAATGGTGAAGGGGTGAGACAGTACCCTGCCAATAAACGTGAAGTTGCTGAGGTAACTTCGAGGTTTCCTTGGATTGGAGGTCAGCAGTGTGGACATAGAAAGATTGTCCAGTCTGAGGCCGGTCAAGAAGTGGAGTGGTCACATATTGGCGGCAGCGGTGGGATCTTTAAGAGAGGGTCCACCCTGTCCAGCCGGTTGATTTGAACGTAGCTTCACCGCAGGAGGCTCAGTAGTTCTGGTATTGCTGGACCTTACCGCCGCATTCGACACGGTGGACCATGATCTGCTGATACGACAACTTGCCGTCATAGGGATACAAGGAACAGCTTTAGCTTGGCTTAGCTCCTTCCTGCGCGGACGTATTCAGCGAGTTGAATGGCTAGGCCAAACATCTAGGAAATCTCTCCTCGAGTGCGGAGTGCCCCAAGGCGCCATATTATCACCAACGTTGTTTAACATCTATGTTCGGCCGTTGGCTGGTATAGCCCGGAGCTTCGGCCTAGGGTGCTACCAATATGCCGATGACACCCAGCTCCTACTGAAACTGGAGCCTGGCGCAACTTCGGTGCCCGAAAACTTCACTCGAGGCCTAGAAGCAGTGACAAAATGGCTCCGCGCCCACAAACTTAAAATAAATCCATCAAAGACGGAGATCTTATGGCCGGGCCGCCCAGAACCACCTTTCTCGCTGCCCCCCTTTGAAGGGGAACCGCTGATTCCGTCCCCCTCAGTAAAAAGCCTTGGTGTTATCCTGGACTCCAAATTGTCGATGGAGGCCCAGGTTGCCTCCACGAGCAAAAGGGCCTTCTTCCACCTGCGCCAAGCGAGACAATTGGCGCCCTATCTTCCGACGGAAGCGCTAGCTACAGTAATCCATGCCACGGTTACATCAAGGCTGGATTACTGTAACGCTTTGTATGTAGGTCTACACCGGTCACTAACCCGCAGGTTCCAGATGGTGTAGAACGCAGCCGCCAGGCTTCTCACAGGAACATCGATGAGATGCCACATTACACCATCTCTGCAGCGCCTGCACTGGCTGCCCGTTGAGTATAGAGCCTTACACAAGACCTTGACCTTGGCTTTCAAAGCCCTACGGGGCCGGGGCCCAACATACCTAAAAGACCGCTTGTTGATGCCTGCTTGCTCAAGGACCCCGCGGCCAGCAAACAAGAACCTTCTTCACGTACCAGGCTTGAAAGAGGCCCACCTGGAGACCACGAGACGGAGATCGTTCTCCGCTGTGGCCCCCGTTCTTTGGAACTCGATGCCACCGGACCAGAGAGCCTCCCTCGACCTGCCCCAGTTCCTGACCGCTCTGAAGACCTGGCTATTTAGGAAAGCCCATGGTTAATGCAGAACCAGGAACCCAAATACTGGGCCTGGCCCCTGCATTTAACCACTGAATATTTTAATCTAGTTTTAAATACTCTATTTTAATTGTGGAATTTGTTGTGTGTAAGTCGCCCGGAGCACTAACGTGGAGGGCGACTCAGAAATAATAAAGTCAGTCAGTCAGTCAGTCATCATGGGAACCACTGACTGCATAGGGAAGCTGGTGAAAAAAAGCCCAACCTACAAACTATCTACAGACCCACTAAGAAAATCCAACAAATGCTACGTTCAGCCAAGGACACGAGGGATCCTCTCATCTCTGCAGGATTCTACTGAGTACCATGCAGCCGTGGACAGGAAGTCTACATAGGGACCACCAAACGTAGCAGCATTGCCCAAATACAAATCAAGGAACATGAAAGGCGCTGCAGAATAATCCAACCAGAGAAGTCAGCCATAGCGGAGCACTTGATTAACCAACAGCATGTTATTGGAGAACACAGAAATGCTGGACCACGCCAACAACCACCATGTCAGGCTACACAGAGAAGCCACTGAAATCCACAAGCATGTGGACAATTTCAACAGAAATGAGGAAACCATGAACATGAACAAAATCTGACTACCAGTATTTTTAAAAAACCCTCTAAAATCAGGACAGTAAATAAAGAACAACACTCTGAAAACAGGGAAATTCCAGGCAGGAAATAATCAGAGCCATCTAACACCTCCCAACAAAGGTTTTCCCCTGGCAAGAAGGAGCCAGGGTTTGAAGCTTCAAGGCCATTCAATGCTAATCAAGGTGGCCAATTGCAACATTCTCACTTGCCTCAAACAGACAAGAGTTATTTCTCCCACTCTGGATATTCCACAGATATATAAACCTCACTTGTCTAGTTTCCAAGAGACTTCACAACCTATGAGGTTGCCTGCCATAGATGTGGGCGAAACATCAAAAACGCTTCTGGAACATGGCCAGACAGCCCGGAAAACTCACAACAACCCGATGAAATAGCTGTTTCCCTGGAGCTCTCAGCCAGAGGATGTCAGTGTGAGCATCACAGAAATGGAATTCCTCACTGCCATCTAAGTTTTTTTTAGCCCTACATACTTCTGGCATCTCTTCACTCAAAACTGGTGGGAAGACTAAAGGTGCATCTACACCAAGCAGGCATGTAGCCAGGCTTCAGCCCCCCCAATTCTCAGGGTGGTCCGCGAGAAGGCCTTACTGGTACATTATTTAGACTGTTATGTTTATTCATATCATGATCTGATCACCATGCTCATTATATCCCACATTAATGGGGTTATTGGGACAATACAAAAGGTTTGCTAGGGTAGACCTTCTTCCACCCAGTCTCAGCCCCCCCGAACCAAACTCAGCCCCCCAAATCAAAATCCTGGCTCCAGTAGGCTGTTAGGAATTGTGGAAGTTAAAGTCCAAAACACTTGGAGGAAAAGCCAAAGTTGGCCCATACTTGATGTACACTGTAGAATTAATTCAGATGGACATCATTTTAACTGCCTGGCTCAATGCTATGAAATCATGGAAACTGCAAATTTAGAAGGTATTAAACCTTCTCTGCCAAAGAGGACTGATGCCTTACCAAACTACATATCCAAGAATTTCAAAGCATTGAGCCATGGCAATTAAAGTTGGGTCAAACTGCATTCATTCTACAATGTAGATGCACCCTGGGTTAGTTTCCACGGACTCTCCGTTGTTTCCGTTTTGATGTTTCACATTCTTTTTACTTTCAAGGCTTGCTGGATGACATCTCCATGCCCTCCTCACAAGATCACCATTTCCTGTCTCTTGGATCTAAGAGTTTCAGAGGTTAGAGAGCTGGTGATTACCAGGATTCTATGTATGCATGAACATGCACAAATGTATACAGCTGCTTTCAATGAACCACAGTTACATCACTAGGGGGAGGTGTGGGTGATACCATCAGGTTAGGTGACACCAAAAAGGTTGTCCATAAAATGTCTTTCAGCAGAAATGTATCAACCCTATTAACCACTGGTGAGTCATGCCATTGTTCTCTCCAGCACAATAATATCTATAGTCATTTTCAGTGGTGATCCCATACGTATAGAACAGGGCTGTCCAACTTCTTCGGTCCCAAGGGCCGGATGGCAGGTGACGGATCACCTTGGGGGCCGGAGCGGAGGGCGTGGCCGCTCGCGGGGGCGTGGCCGCAGCGGGGGCATGGCCGCTCGTGGGGGTGGGGCCGCTCCCACCCTGGTGCGCATGCTCAGCGTCCCTGCGCTGCCCGCCCGCGCCACGTCTGACGTCACCCAGCCCCGCCGAAAAGGCTTACCTTCCTTCAGGTGCGGCCGCTGCAAGAGCTAGGGTCACGGCGGAGGGCGGCTCGCCAATCCCCTGGCCCGCCTCCCGCCTTGGCGCGCATGCCCAGCATCTTTTCGGCACCTTACGTCACCCCGCCCCTTTTCGGCGCCTGACGTCACCCCGCCGAAAAGGGGCAGGTCACGCAAGATGCCGGGCTTGCGCGCCAGGGCGGGATCGGCGAGCCGCCCTCCGCCGTGTCCCTGGCTCTTGCAGCGGCCGCGCCTGAAGGAAGGTAAGCTCCCGGGCTTACCTTCCTTCAGGCACAGCCGCTGCAAGAGCTAGGAGACGGGCGGAGGGCGGCTCGCCGATCCCGCCCTGGTGCGCAAGTCCGCAAGCGGCCCTGCGTGACTGAGGAACAGGCGGGGGGAAGTCCCGCCCCTAGGGCATCGGACGTGGCTTCCCTCCGCCTCCTCCTCACTCGCGTCGGCCCCCTCTCCTCGCGCTGCCCCCCCCCCAGATCGAAATTTTTCGAATTTTTTCCCGATTTTTTTTTAAAAACCTGATGTCTTGCAGGGGGTTAGGGGGCCGTAGGGAAGGGGCACGGGGGCCGTGTACGGCCCCCGGGCCGCCAGTTGGACAGCCCTGGTATAGAACATCACCAGGTAGAGCCCATCAAAGTGACCGTCCTTTAGTTGAGACCCTCAAAGAAGCTTGTATTTCTAGTGCCCTCCTTCTATGGTTCATTTTCCAAGAAAAATGCAGGGAACAAAATCAACCTCTGTGCATAAGATTCATTGATCTTGCAAAGGCATTTGACACAGTGAATTGCAGTGCTCTCTGGACCATCCGCCAAAACATCGTGTGCCCTGACAAATTTGTGAACATCTTGTGGCTCCTCCATGATGACATGATGGCAACAATCTTGGACAACAATGGTTCCCACAGTGACTCAAAACCAAGGTCACAACAACATCTGTTATAGAACTCCAATATGCTGATGATAACATAGTATGTGCGCATTCAGAAGTATACCTACAAGCCACTCTAAACACCTTTGCAGAAGCATACGAGGAGGTTGACCTCTCATCGAACATCAAGAAACCAAAGTGCTCTTCCAGCAGTCACCAGCCAATCCCTCTGCATGCCAGAAATACAGCTTAATGGTAACATTAGAAAATGTGGACCATTTCTGATACCTTGGCTGCCACTTCTACACAAAAGTCAACATTGACACTGAAAATATAACACCGCCTGAGCTCTGTGAGAGCAGCATTTTCCCAAATGAAGCGGATCATGTTTGAGGATAGAGGCATCTGTAGGGAAACCAAGGGGCTTGTTTATAAAGCCATTGTCCTCCCAATCCTGTTCTATGCCTGCAAAACGTGGACCGTCTACAAGCATCACACTCAACTCCTGGAACGATTCAATCAGCGTTGCCTCCGAAAAATCCTACAAATGTATTGGGAAGACAGGTGGACAAATGTCAACGTGCTGGAATAAGCAAAGACCACCAGAATTGAAGCAATGCTCCTACACCATCAACTCCACTGGACTGACCACGTTGTCCAAACGCCCAAAGATCACCGTCTCCCAAAGCAGTTTCTATACTCCCAACTCAAGAACAGGAAATGTAATGTTGGTGGAAAGGAAAAGAGATGGAAAGATGGGCTTAAAGCTAACCTTAACAACTGTGGCATAGACATAGAACTGGGAAGCCCTGGCTTTTGAGCCCTCTAACTGGAGGTCAGTTGTGACCAACAGTGCTGCGGAATTTGAAGAGGTATTAATGGAGGATGAAAAGGAAAAACATGCCAAGAGGAAGGTGTATCAAACCAACCCTGACTGGGACTGCCCTCCACCTGGAAACCAATGTCCTCACTGCAGGAGAACAAGCGGACCGGGAGTAGGGCTTCACAGCCATCTGTGGACCCACCGCCAAGACATTACACTTACAGGACCATCATCCTCAGGCTACGAAGGATCACCTAAGTAAAGTCTATGGCTCAATAGGGCTGTTTCACTGAAATCGTTTGTGTGTGTGTGTGTGTTGTTTTAATCTTGCTTGTTTGACTTTCATGTTATTACGTTCTTTGGTAGATTTTAATTGTGACTTACCAATGCTCTGTGAATTTTGTAAGCCTCCATTAGTGGCTTATCTTGCTCTGTAGGTGGTGCACCAAGCAACAAATAAAAAAGAAAGTCGCTTTAGGCAAGTGTGCTGCAAGTCAAGTCCAATGCATGCGAACATGCCCCATGCTGTGCGGTGCAAGTGTTGGTGCAGAGCATGCTAAGGAAGAAGATGGGCCTTGTCAACGGTGCCCTCTCCCTCTGAGGAGATGTTATCTGTAACATCTCCCCAACCCTCACATTTTTCATTAGTAAAGCATTTCTGTGATCCAGGCCTTTATGCTACTGAAATAGAGAAATGTAAAGCTGCCACGGATAGCGAAACCCGTACATAGCTCCCTAAGTTGCTCCCAGTACAACATGGTTTCCAGACCCTTCACCATTTTAGTTGTCCTTCTCTGGATACATTCCAGCTCGTCAATATTCTTGACTTGCCGTAGTCAGAGCAAACACAGTATTCCAGATGAGGTCTGGTTAAAGGAGAATAGTGTGTTACTTATGACTTTCTTCGATCTAGACACAATTTTTGCTCAGATCAGTACTGGTTGTAAGTTTTTTAGGCTGTATGACCATGTTCCAGAAACATTCTCTCCTGAGATTTCACCTGCATCTATGGCAGGCAACCTCAGAGGTTGTGAGGTCTGCTGAAAACTAGGAAAATTGGGTTTACATAGCTGTGGAATGTCCAGGGTGGGGGAAAGAACATAAGAACATAAGAACATAAGAAGAGCCATGCTGAATCGGGCCTTAGCCCATCTAGTCCAGCATTCTGTGTCACACAGTGGCCCACTAGTTGTACACAGGGATCTCTAGCAGAAAGGAGGGCAAAACCCTCACCTGCTCCTGACCCCCCCCTAGTCCTAGTGTTGGGTGACAGAGAAAATATTTTTCTTTATTCACCTTTTCTATCCCATGCATGATTTTATACACTTCGATCAAGTCACCTCTTAAACGCCGTCTTTCAAGGCTGAAAAGACCAAGGCGTTGCAACCTGATTTCATAAGGGAGCTGCTCCATCCCTTGGATCATTTTTGTTGCCCTTCTTTGTACCTTTTCCAGTTCCGTTATATCCTTCTTAAGGTGCGGAGACCAGAATTGTACACAGTACTCCAAATGTGGCCTTACCATAGATTTGTAGAGAGGCAATACAACATTTGCCGACCTATTTTCGATTCCCTTCCTGATCATGCCAAGCATAGAATTTGCTTTTTTCGCTGCTGCTGCGCACTGGGTTGACATCTTCATTGAGCTGTCCACCAAAACCCCAAGATCCCTTTCCTGGTTTGTCTCGGAAAGCTTTGAACCCATCAATTTGTAGGTCTAGTTGGGGTTCTTTGCCCCGATGTGCATGACTTTACACTTGTTTAGGTTAAAATGCATTTGCCACTTTGTTGCCCATTCACTCAATTTCAAGAGATCTTTCTGGAGCTCTTTACAATCAGTTTCATTTTTAACTACCCTGAACAATTTAGTGTCGTCTGCAAACTTTGCTACCTCAGAATTCACTCCTACATCCAGGTCATTAATGAATAAATTAAAAAGTAACGGACCCAAAACTGAACCTTGGGGTACGCCACTTCTCACCTCTTTCCACCCAGAGAAATGTCCGTTTATTACCACCCTTTGTTTCCTACAGTTTAGCCAGGTTCCAATCCAGGACAAGACCTGTCCTCTGATTCCATGGCTGAAGAGCTTCTTTAGGAGCCTTTGGTGAGGGACTTTGTCAAAAGCCTTTTGAAAGTCAAGGTAAACAATATCGACTGGGTCCCCTTTATCTATGTGTTTATTTACACCCTCAAAGAATTCTATCAAGTTAGTAAGACATGATTTGCCTTTGCAGAAACCATGTTGATTTTCCTTCAGCAATGCCTGTTCTTCTATGTGCTTAGTAATTTTTCTTTAATAATGGTTTCCATCACTTTGGGTTAGACAAACTGGCCTATAATTTCCTGGATCACCCCTGGATCCTTTCTTGAAGATCGGAGTTACATTTGCCTCCCTCCAGTCCTCGGGTACAGTGCCTGATCTTAGAAAAGGTTATATATTTTGGCCAGAATTTCAGCAATTTCACACTTGAGTTCCTTAAGAACTCTGGGGTGGATGCCATCTGGCCCTGGTGATTTATTGACATTTAGTTTAGTAAGGCATGTGAGAACATCTTCCTTGTTTATCTCTATCTGGTTTAATTCATTTAATTCCCTCCCTGAAAAAAACTGACTCAGCTGCAGGCATATGTTGTCTGTCCTCCTGTGTGAAAACGGAGGCAAAGAAGTCGTTTAGCCGCTCAGCAATCTCCTTGTCTTCACTTATTGTCCCTTTCTTACCATTTTCGTCAAGTGGCCCAACTGCTTTTCTAGTTGGGTTTCTACTTCTGATGTACTTAAAGAAGTTTTTGCTATTTTTTTAATATTCTTAGCTATATGTGCCTCAAAATCTCTCTTGGCTTTCCTGACGGTTGCTTTGCATTTAGTTTGCCAGAGCTTGTGTTCCTTTCTGTTCTCCTCAGTAGGAAGAGCCTTCCATTTCTTAAATGAGTTTTTCTTCTTTCCAATCACATCTTTTACAAGAACTCTTGTCTGTTGGAGGTAGGTGTGAATGTTTCAACTGGCCACCTAGATTACTCAACTCAATTCAACTCAACTTTATTTCTTACTAGCTTGGGGACCCGGCCCTGCCCGGGTCATTTGAGAAGTGCAGCAGGATGTAGAGTGGGTCATGGGGGCTCTGTGTGCCAAGTTTAGTCTTGATCCATCATTATTGGGAGTTGCAGTGGTATCATGAAATTACTGAAGGTAGTGCAAGTCCCATCATCTCTGTGTGTCCCGTCCCCCAAAGTGTAGTACGATGTAGATTGGGTCATGGGGGCTCTGTGTGCTAAGTTTGGTCTGTATTGGTGAATGGATGAGGGATGCATTGTTTTTCGGAAGTGAGTGAAGGTACTTCAAGTCCCATCATCCGTGGTCCGTCTCACAGTAAACTGCACCAGGCTGTAGAGTGGGTCATGAGGGCTCTGTATGCCAGATTTGGTGTTGATCAGTCATTGGATTAGGTTTGTAGCAGGATTGGGAAGTGAGGGAAGGTACTGCAAGTCCCATCATCCATGTTCTGTCCCCCTCCAAACTTCATTAAGATGTAGAGTGGGTCACTGGGGCTCTGTGTGCCAAGTGTGGACTTTCTCGGTGTTTGTTGGGGGCCACAGTGGTCTGTGGGAACAGAGGGGTGTAAAAGTACTACAAATCCCATCATCCATTGTCAGTCCTCCCCAAACCTCACCAGGACGTGAAGGCAGTCATGGGGGTTATGTATGGCAAGTTTGGTCTCGATCAGTGATTGGATGAGGGTTGCAGCGGACTTTGGAAGTGAGTAGAGGCACTTCAAGTCCCATCATCCATGGCCCACCCTCATCCGAACTGCACCAGGACGTAGAGTGGGTCATGGGGGCTGTGTGTGCTGAGTGTGGTCTGTATTGGTCCTTTTTGGTGGCCTCAGTGGTCTGTGGGAACCAAAGTCTTGGAAAGTACTACAAATCCCATAATACGTGGGTCATGTCATAGGGCGGTTATGTGTACCAAGTTTGGTGCAGGTCCATCACCCGCGCTGGTCGCTGTGGCCTGTGAAAGTGGCTGCCACATATCCGCCCTGGCCTGTGAAAGTGGCTGCCACATATCCGCCCTGGCCTGTGAAAGTGGCTGCCACATATCCGCCCTGGCCTGTGAAAGTGGCTGCCACATATCCGCCCTGGCCTGGGAAAGTGGCTGCCACATATCCGCCCTGGCCTGTGAAAGTATACCGGTGTAAAACAGAAAGGAGTAAAAAAAATGAAAAAGGCCTGCATGGAATGGATTCTGGGTTGCTGGCTTTTTTCCCCTCAGTGGGAAGAAAATCCTGTTGTTTGAATGTAGAGGCCTGGACTCTGGGTTGCTGGCTTTTTTCCCCTCAGTGGGAAGAAATCCTGTTGTTTGAATGTAGAGGCCTGGACTCTGGGTTGCTGGCTTTTTTCCCCTCAGTGGGAAGAAATCCTGTTGTTTGAATGTAGAGGCCTGGATTCTGGGTTGCTGGCTTTTTTCCCCTCAGTGGGAAGAAATCCTGTTGTTTGAATGTAGAGGCCTGGATTCTGGGTTGCTGGCTAATCAGTGGCTATCAATGCCCACTGTCTGGTGCCTTAGAATTTTGGAGTGGCGAGGCTGTCCAATCAAAGGACTTTATGCAAATAGCTGCCACATATCCGCCCTTCCGCCCTCTGCATACACACACACATACACACATACACACATACACACATACAAACATTCCGTTTTATAAAGGTATACAGATGAGTCGCCCTCCACCAAGGTGCTCAAGGCCAGTGATTTTCAACCAGTGTGCCGCGGAGCACTAGTGTGCCATGAGAGATCATCAGGTGTGCCGTGGGAAATTATTTTTGAACTTAATTCATATATAAACTTCGACCGGTTTCGGCCACTGGACGCAGATGCTGTCGAAAAGATTGTGGCTGCAACCAGGCCTACCACCTGCTCCCTCGACCCGGGACGGAGACGGTCCTGGTCTCCATCACAGACCAACTCCGCTGCCAGCTCGACCAAGGCAGGTCTGCTCTGCTCGTGTTATTGGACCTCACGGCAGCGTTTGACACGGTCGACCACAATCTCTTGATTCAACACCTGGCCATGGCTGGAGTGAGGGGGACAGCCCTGAAATGGCTGACCTCCTTCCTCCACCAGCGGTCTCAGCGAGTGAGGAGGGGAGAAGTGGTCTCCGAGGGCTCCCCATTAGTTTGTGGAGTCCCTCAGGGGGCCATTCTCTCCCCTCTATTATTTAACATCTACATGCAGCCACTTGCACAGCTGACAACACTCAGCTCATTCTGAGGATGGGGGGCAGGCCTGGATCCGTCCCCGATAATTTCCAACACTGCCTTGAAGCCGTTACTGGATGGCTGCGAGCCAGTAGGTTGAAGGTGAATCCAGCGAAGACGGAGATCTTGTGTTTGGGTCGTCCGGGTGATGGGGATGTCCAGCTTCCGACCCTGGACGGTGTGGCGTTATGCCCATCGCCTTCTGTAAAAAGCTTGGGGGTTCATTTGGACTCCCAGCTGACCATGGAGACCCAGGTCTCCATGGTCAGCAAAACAGCTTTTTTCCACCTTAGACAGGCAAGGCGGCTGGCCCCCTATCTATCCCGGAATGACCTGGCCACGGTGATCCAAGCCACGGTCATCTCGAGACTTGATTACTGTAACGCACTCTACGTTGGCCTTCCTCTGTCGGTGACCCGGAAGCTCAAGCTGGTGCAGAACACTGCCGCCCGACTCCTGTCTGGTACGCCAGCAGGTTGTCACATAACACCTACCTTGCAGGATCTGCACTGGCTCCCAATTGAGCACCGGATCACCTTCAAAGTGCTGGTACTTACCTTTAAGGCCTTGCACGGCCTGGGGCCAGCGTATCTGAGGGACCGTCTCTCCCCATATTGCCCTACGAGATCACTCCGGTCTGAAAATACCAACCTGCTGGTTATCCCTTCGGCGAAGTCAGCTAAGCTAACGGCAACCCGCAGGAGGGTGTTCTCCGTGATTACTCCCACGTTGTGGAAAGCCCTCCCAGCGGAAACGCATGCTATCCAAGATCTCTTGCCTTTCAGGTGGGCATGCAAGACGGATCTCTTTCAACAGGCCTTTGGCCTATAGGTTCCGCTAAGGCATAGCCCGCCGTTTTTGTTGTATTCTGCACTTGTTGTGCCCTACACTCTGCACATCATGCTGTATTTTAATCTTGATGTTTTAGACTATGTGTTGTGTTTTGGTGTGGTTTAACGTGTTTTAATATGTTTTTATTGTACCTTGCCTGTTGTGAGCCGCCCCGAGCCTCCCGGGAGTGGGGGCCTAGAAGCCTAATACATAAATAAATAAAATAAATCAACTATAAGGCACATCTGTCCCTTTAAGAAATGGAACCATAGCACTCTTGCATCACCTAAGAAGTGACACAAGAGTGCTATGGTCGCGCCATCTTGGATTCGCTCAGATGCGGCTAAGTAAACAAAGTTAGAGTTAGTGCTGCAGCTGCGCGTCAAGTGACCGTGGCAATTTGGGATCACAAGCGAGTGACAGTGATGGCGAAGTTTCTGAGAAGGGAAAATGCAAATGCCAAACAGGGCCCTGGACAAAATTATGACACAGATGAAGGCCCTAATATGAGTGGTGGACAAAAGAAAAAAGAAAAGACAGTAAGCTCAAGGCAATACAACGAAAGCTATCTTTCATTTGGTTTCACACTAAGTGAGTGTATAAATACATTTTTTAAAATATTAACTATATGTATTACTGTGTTAGAGTGTCATTTTGTGTCATTTTGGTTGGTGGTGTGCCCCAGGATTTTGTAAATGTAAAAAATGTGCTGCGGCTCAAAAAAGGTAGGCGACTTACAGTTAAAATAAACAGGTTACATAGATTAGCATTTAATGGCCTAGCAGTTTCAAGGTGTGGCTTCTTACTGCCTGGGGAGTAGAATGGCGATACAGCCCGAAAAACTTTCAGCAACCCAGTGATTCCAGCCATGAAAGCCTTCAACAATAAAGATCAGTACTGCTGATAGAAGGAGCCTTGTGCTTTCTTCTTAAAACTGCCATCCTCGAATACCAAAATCCGACTATATACAGAGCAGCGAAAAATGAAATAATAATAATACAAAATGTGTCTGAATCCTAAAAAAAATATCCAAGATAAAAAAAACCTGCAGTTTATACCTTACTACCAAACTAGACTTGGGAAGAATTAGTTTTTTGGACTTCAGCTCTCAGTAACCATGTTTCTTGGGAGAATTTTGATTTATTTATTCATTTATTTCCAACATTTCTACCCCGCTCTTCTCTACCCCCGAGGGGGGACTCAGAGCGGCCTAACAAAAGGCACATTTCGATGCCAACATAATAAATACAGTATAAAACCAAAAACATACAGCATTAAAACACATTAAAATACAATTAACATTAACACATCGTACACATTCTCTTAAGTTAAAAACAGTATTTCGTCCATAACAGGAGCATTGAGCCATATCCATCAACTTGCTGTTACAAATCCAGTCCAAAGTTCTGTATTGTGCTAATGTGCGAACGTTTGGTCCCACACCCAAGATTTCACTTTTTTCCTGAATGCCAGGAGGGATGGGGTTGATCGTATGTCGCTTGGGAGCGCGTTCCACAGACGGGGAGCCACCACCGAGAAGGCCCTCTCTCTTGTCTCCACCAACCGCATTTGAGAAGTTGGCGGGAGCGAGAGCAGGGCCTCCCCGGACGATCTTAAATTACGAGGTGGGACGTAGTGGCAGATGCGTTTGGACAAGTAAGCTGGGCCAGAACCGTATAGAGCTTTAAAGATCAAAACCAGCACGTTGAATTGAGCTCGGAAATGGACAGGCAGCCAGTGGAGCTGACACAACAGGGGGGTAGTATGCTCCCTGTATGTAGCTCCCGTTAGTAATCTGGCTGCCGGCCATTGGACTAATTATAATTTCCGAACTGTCTTCAAAGGCAGCCCCACGTAGAGTGCATTGCAGTAATCTATTCGGGATGTGACCAGAGCGTGGACGACCGTAGCCAGATCAGACTGCCCAAGGTACAGGCGCAGCTGGTGCACAAGTCTTAACTGTGCAAAAGCTCCCGTGGCCACTGCCGAGACCTGGGGTTCCAGGCTCAGAAATGAGTCCAGGATCACTCCCCAGCTGCGAACCTGCATCTTCAGGGGGAGTGTAACCCCATCCAACACAGGCTGTAACCCTATGCCCTGTTCGGCCTTTCGAGTGACCAGGAGGACCTCTGTCTTCAATTTGCTAGCCCTCATTCAGTCCGACACAGCAGCCAAGCACCGGTTCAAAGTCTGGACAAGCCTCCTTAGTGATTAAGGTCCAAAACCTCACTTTTTTGAGCTTCTTGTTATTGCTATTAATGGAAACAGTTTCCACTGGACAAGTATAGGAGTGATACCTATCAGGACTGCAGCAGAAAGGCTGAGAAGTTTCCTCTTTACCACCTAAAGAGCATCTCTCCATTGGAGCTTCTGTAAAGGCAGCTGTAGGTGGAAACATTAAAGTTGTGTATACGAAGCATATTATTTGTGCCTCTACCTCAGTTTTCTCAATTCTGCATGGCAGCTGGCTCTCTAAGTCTTCGGCAGAAAATACCCCCCATCATCGCTGGCTATTGGGCCTTTTAACTGGAAATTAAATTGGTCTGGGCTCTTTTGCATCCTAAACCATGTGTTCTACCAGACTTCCTTAAATTTGCCACTGAAAAGACATGTTGGGAGCAGGCCTGGATTACCCATAAGGCCAGCCTAGGCCCTGGCCGCGGGCGGCAGGTGTTGGGGGGCAGCGGATTCGACCCCCCCGAAACATAACTTTTTTAAAAAAAACGCTTTCCCCCCGCCCTCTCCCGAGAGAGTCATCATACCTAGGGAGAGGGCGGGGGCGAGCGCTGCGAGGGGGCGGGGAGGAGGGAATGGCACCCTCCGCGCGCCTGGGCCGCCCCCCTGCAAAGGAAGGAGGCGGCAAGGAGGAGGAGGAAGAGAAGCCCCGGGCATCCTTCCTCCTCCTCCTCCTGGCCACCTCCTTCCTTTGCAAGGGGCGGCCCAGGCGGCGAGGAGGAGGGCGGGGCTTCCCTTCCTCCTCCTCGCGCCTTCCTGTCGGTCGCGGGAGAAGGAGGAGGAGGTGGAGGTGGACGGAACGGAAGCCGCGCGGCACTGCTCGTGGGGCTTCCGTCCACTGCCTCCTCCTCCTCCCGCGACTGAAAGGAAGGCGCGAGGAGGAGGAAGGGAAGTCCCGCCCTCCTCCTCGCGCCCTCCTTTTGGTCACGGGAGGTGGAGGAGGCGGCGGACGGAAGCCCCACGAGCAGTGCCGAGCGTCTTCTGTTCCGTCCACCTTCTCCTCCTCCTTCCGCGACCGAAAGGAAGGCGCGAGGTGGACGGAAGCGCGGGGGGCCGGTGCGCGGCTTCCGTCCACCTCCTCGGCCCTCCTTTCAGTCACGAGAGGAGGAGGCGACAGAAGCCGCATGGCACCGGCCGCCTCCTCCTCCTCCCACGAACGGAAGGAGGGCGCGAGAAGGAGGCGACGGAAGCCGCACGGCCGGGGCTGCTGCCGCACATGCACAGCAGCACCCTGGGGGCATGGCTTTCCGCACCCTGGGGGCATGGCTTTCTCGCCCGGCATCTTGGCATCTTGGCTTCGGGCAGCCAAAGAGGCTAATCCGGGCCTGGTTGGGAAACAATTCTATTTTCACCTTGTTGTCATTGGAAAAGTGTTTCCTTCAATTGAAGTGACAAACTGGTTGAAAAAGGCAGAGGGAAACTTCTATGACATAGGCATCAAAAACTCGGCACACACATGACAAAATGTATTGAACTGAACGTTGATTATGGCTAACAGGTTGCCATACAACACTAGCCTCCTCCCAGCCTAGCCAGTTCGTCAGGGCTGGGCATGTGCAATGCCTCCCAAACCTTCCTGTACACCCCTTCCCCCAATGTCCCAATGTCAGGAATCCCTCTTTGCCATGTCAGCAGACTCATCCCTTCCTCTCCTCCAAAGCTCCCTTGTGCCCTGAGTTAGACAGATCCTGGAACAACAGACCCTGCTGTGACGGTAATGAGGATTCTTGCCATGGGGGAGATTGGATTGCAGGAAGGCTTGGGAGGCACCACCTTAATTCCTCTCTGGACT
The DNA here is from genome assembly GCA_030556195.1 of Anolis apletophallus. Classification (NCBI taxonomy): domain Eukaryota; kingdom Metazoa; phylum Chordata; class Lepidosauria; order Squamata; family Anolidae; genus Anolis; species Anolis apletophallus. The sequence goes on along the minus strand of JARBWK010000011.1, from coordinate 48,891,321 downwards.
GCCTGAGCCTGGGGAGTACAGGTTTGCTGCGGGAACACAAATCTGGGATCGCACATGGCAATCCCAACTGACAGTCTCCACTGCCAGAGCACCAGGAAGATCTGGATTATTGTTAGTGGGTTTTTTTAAATAAAAAAACAACTTTGGGTTAAGCTGGATTTAAATACTTGCCCCTGTTTAAACCCATTAGCCTGATTGGACACACCAGGCTAATGCGAGTGCTAGACCACAGTATGTGACAGTGTAGATGGGGTTGAACTATTTGGAGGAAAGGTGGGTTGTGAACATCCCTTCCTCCCCTCTCTTTCCCCCCTCCCTCTCACACACACTAGGGAGAGCCATAAAGTATATGGGTGAAATAATCCACTTTTCCGAATGCAAAAAGCCACCGTACATTCAGGATAATGTGTTCTAGAAATATTCCTGCAGGGATCTCTATTAACCTCAGTGAGTCCCGTTTGAAAGGAAAATGGGAAAGATAATAGAAAGAATGTAAGTGGTGGCATAGATTTTGCCTTAACACCCCCCCCCCCACCCCCACACACACACTTGCTATGCACATTTTCACAATCCTGGGGGTGGGGTGGGGGGTGGGAATGCAACCGGAAAGTTCTGAGGGAATTGGCGAACTCATCCTCTTTGGGAATTATAACCTCACTGTGATAATACAATACATTTCAAGAAGGACTCCCGGTAGCCCACAGATGACCTCACCACTGCAGTAAGTTTGCAGCCTCTCACATACCATGGAAACAGTGAATTATGCCCATGGGCAAAGACAGGGCTGCACATTGATTTCCTCACACAGGTGTCTGAAAGCTGTGAGGGAGGGTTGCTTGCAGTGCCTGCCTTGACAAAGGCTTCATTATGCTTCAAGAGCGATTCCGATATATGCAGTGGAAGTATGGCTGTCTCCCCACGGCTGGGATTTCCTCAAGCCTTATGGAAGGTGTTGCCATGAAATTTACAGGATGAGAGAAAGTTGCCCCATTTATGTTTCTTTCACAATTTTGAGACTAGCGGCAGTCACTGGGTGTCCAAATGTGATGTTGTTTACTGCTGCTCCTCTCGGATGCGGTTATTCAGAATACAATCTTCTATTTAAGACTTACATAAAAACTGCATTGATTTGGGATGCTCCTTCTTTGGAGACCTTTAAGCAGAGGCTGGATGGCCATCTGTCGGGTGTGCTTTGAATGCGATTTTCCTACTTCTTGGCAGGGGGTTGGACTGGATGGCCCACAAGGCTTCTTCCAACTCAATGATTCTATGATTCATAACTCCCCAATGTTGGACCATTACTTGTGTAGTGGAGGACACAGAAAACCTTGGGCTTTTTTGAGAAACCACAAGCCGCTTCTGGTGTGAGAGAGAATTAGCTGTCTGCAAGGACGTTGCCCAGGGGACGCCCGGATGTTTGATTTTTTATCATCTTTGTGGGAGGCTTCTCTCGTGTCCCCGCATGAGGAGCTGGAGCTAACACAGGAAGCTCAACCCACTCTCCTTGGATTTAAATCGCTGACCTGTTGGTCAGCAATCCTGCCGACACAAGGGTTTAACCCATTGAGCCATCAGGGGCTCTGCAAACCTTGGGCTGATTCCTTAAGGCAGTGTTTCCCAACCAGTGTGCCGGGGCACACTAGTGTGCTGTGAGCGATCATCAGGTGTGCCGTGGGAAATTGGAACCTCCAGGAGGGGAGGGGGGAGAGTCTTGTGTGTTGAAGTATAAAAACCCTAAGAAACCTACCTCAATAAAGGCACAAAATTACAAACACCCCTCCCCCCACCCGTTGTCTACGTGGTCTCTCCCTCTCCATGCATTGGGAAGGCGCGCCTCTCAAGTAGAGACCTCATCTTGCCTCCCCCCCCGGGCCTAATGCCAAATGGTTCAGTCCAGCACTGGCCCCGCCCCTCCCTCCTCCCCCTCCTCCCCGGTGCACGCAAAACCGCTCTCGGCCTCCCTCCAGCTCCCTGCCTGCCATCTTCCTTCCTTCCTGCCTGTTGCACCTCAGATCGTGGACAGCCCCCCTAGATCACACACACACAGGCGGATGCAATAAATGTACTTTTATTCAGAATAAAGGATAAAGAATAATCCAAGGAAGTAAGAATAAAGCAATCAACAATAGTCCAATACGCTTCTGTAGCTGCAAGCCCAATCGGCTTAAATCCCAAGGAAAACAAAGTTCCAAAACAAGGCAAACCGCTCTGGCGGTCAAACGTGGTACTTGAGGCAAACCGCAATGGCGGTCAACATGAACTTGAGTCCGTACCGCTCTAGCGGTCGGCTTGAGCTTGGAGACATGAACGTGAGACTTGATCAAGCTGAATGTAGCTTCAGGTCTGACTAGAATCCCCTGGGCAGAAGCTAATAAGGACTAGTTTCGATGTGCCCATCGCACCCCCTTCCTCAAGCTCCATGTTTTCCTAGAATCCCTGATACTAGCCCTTCGGTCAAATTCCATCTCATTAGCAGACCCAGGTGCATTACTATCAGAGTGAGAAGCAGGAAACTCCCTTTCTCCGGAATGCTCATCTGGAAAGGGAGGAGAAACTCTCTTGGGAACCAAGGCCGCCGGGCCTCTCATAGTCTGATTCAGAATCAGCTTCCATGGAATACTCAGTAAATTCATCTGCAGTCCTATCTCTCTCATTGCAAACTCTCATTTGGAGACCCATACCCATCTGGCCGTTCATCATCTCCAAGCTGACCCTGATCAGCGGGGACCTCTGGTGCCTGACTCTGACCACTGGCCTGACTAGGCTGGAACACCACACTGCCTGCTTTGCCAGCCCCGAGATGCCCACCCAGGCCACCCCACTGACCCCTGAAGAGCTGCACAGGTGGTGAGTGAGGCTCCTGCTCCCCACGACCCCAATTCATGCCAAGTTTGGTCCTGATCCAACATTGTTTGAGTCCAGAGTGCTCTCTGGATATAGGTGAACTACAACTCCAAAACTCAAGGTCAATGCCCACCAAACTCTTATAGTATTTTATCTTGGTTATGGGAGTTCTGTGTGGGAAGTTTAATTCCATTCCATCATTGGTGGAGTTCAGAATGCTCTTTGATTGCAGGTGAACTATAACTCCAGCAACTAAGTGAGTGTATAAATACATTTAAAAACATATTAACTATATGTATTACTGTGTTAGAGTGTCATTTTGTGTCATTTTGGTTGGTGGTGTGCCCCAGGATTTTGTAAATGTAAAAAATGTGCCGCGGCTCAAAAAAGGTTGAAAAACACTGCCTTAAGGGAAGAATTATAGGAACATTTTCTGGAGCCCACCCAGCCTTGACACCATCCTTGGTCTTTGAATATGTGTCCCCTGCGAATTCTACACCACTCTCGCTTCCTGTAAGTTAAAACCTGCAAGATGAAGGTCCAGTCAGTCCCTTAAGGATGTGTGTGTTGGGGGGTGGGGATGGAGACCAACTGTTGTAGAGTTCTTGTCAATCTGCATAGGCCTTGACCTGTTTTTGACTCCCTGGTGTAGCATCTTCTTGCAAATTCATTAGGGGAGAGAGCTTCAGCCAGCAGTGCTCATCTGGAGCTGTCCAAAGCCCTATTTTTCCTGCTCTCCGCATAATAGAGTTTTAAACTTTTGTCTGTCTTAACAGGGCTTTGCTTGTCTTATGTAATCTTGCCTGCTGTGATTTGATTCTGCTTCACCCACCTTGACATGACTCAGTTGGACACTACAGGCTCCCCCCCTCCCCCCCTCCCGAGCCTCAGCCCATGAAATGGGGCTAGCATTACACTGATAATATTCTGCATTCCTTTCCATTAGGTCCAAGGAATACAATAACTCTCCCACCCCAGTAATCCTCTATGCTTTGCGGATGCTTAACCTGTAATTACACTCCCTCTGAAGATCGGTGGGCATTCAGATCTGTAGATCCTGGGACCAATGCTACATCTGGATATCCAGGTGGTTCTGATTTCTAGGAGTGTATTTATTTGCCTGTGCTTTATAGATTACTAGCTGTACCCGGCACGCGTTGCTGTGCCCTTTTTAGGAGATGCGAGAAAGTTCAATCATCCACGGTGTGCCCTCCTCTAAACTGCAGTTGGATGGAGTGTGGGTCATGGGGGGCATGGTGTGCCAAGTTGGGTCTTTATTGGTCTTGGTTCTGGGCCACAGTGGTCTGTGGGGAATGATGGGTTTTGAAGTACTACAAATCCCATTTTCCATAGTGGTACTTCAAGTCCCATCATGCATGGTCGGGGCTCTGTGTGCCAAGGTAGGTTACTGTAAATTCAGGCCATACACAATGTCCCATGAGCTGAGGCCTAGTTAGGAACAGCAAGTTAATGAAGCCTTACTGTCAATTCAGGCCATACACAATGTCCAATGAGCTGAGGCCTAGTCGGGAGAATCAAGTTAATGAAGTCTTACTGTCAATTCAGAGCGTAAACAGCTTCCCAGTAAGTGAGGGCTAGTTAGGGAAATCAAGTTAATGAAGTCTTACTGTCAATTTAGAGCGTAACCAGCTTCCCAGTAAGTGAGGGCTAGTTAGGGAAATCAAGTTAATGAAGCCTTACTGTCAATTTTGGGCGTGGTCTGTGATTTTTTGGGGTGTAAATTTTAGGTTGGAAGTGATTTGGGTGTTTGTGTTGGGGATTGGCTCAGGCCTTTTCCTTATTCTGTTTTGGCAGTTTATTATGGATCGGAATTTTCATGTTGGCTGGCCAGTGCAGCAGTTATGCAAATCCGCCCTTATTGGCAGCCAATCATGTTGTTCAGAATGTAGAGGCTGGGTGAGTCTTTGGCTGCCCCGGAGGATGCTGGTAAATGTAGTTTTATTTTTATTCGTTGTTTTGGGGGCCTTTTAGGTTTTGGGGGGGAAAGTTTCTTTGCTACAAACGTACCTTGCTTGAGGCCTATTTCTGTTGGCAAGTATTGTGTTTCTGCGTTGTATGGTTTCTTTGTTTGAGGTATACATCACATGACGTGAACCCATTTATATAATAGATAGCAGGGCTGTCCAACTTCTACCGGACCTGTGGCTGGAATTCCGGTTACTGATGACCTGGGGGGCTGAAGGGTCTGCCTCTGCCCCCGGCTCCACCCCCTCCCCGGCTCCACCCCTGCCCTGCCCCCTCCACGGCTCAGCCCCCTCCCCGCCTTGGAGGTGTCTGTGGACGACACTGGGGCTTTGACTTGGAGATAGAGATGAACACCAAAATCCCAGTCTCAAGTCCCAGTCCCTGCTTTGAACTGGATTATATTGCAATGTGGACTCAGGGCCCTTCACACAGCCATATAACCCAGAATATCCAGGCAGAAAACCCCACAAAACCTGCGTTGAACTGGATTATATTGCAGTGTGGACTCAGGGCCCTTCCACACAGCCATATAACCCAGAATACCTGCTTTGAACTGGATTATTGGAGTCCATACTCATATAATCTGGTTTAAAGCAAATAACATGGGATTTTATTCAGATGTGTGGAAAGGAAGTCAAATAAGAAGCCAGGGCCCTTCCACACAGGCCTATAACCCTGAATGATAAGGCATAATATTCATTCTGCCTCTGCTAATAATAATAACAACAACAACAGGTTCCTGGAGTAGGAGACCTCCAAGGGCCATCCAGGGCCATCCAGTCCAATCCCCTTCTGCCATAAGGGGAAAATACAATCAAAGCATTCCTCACAGATGACCATTCAGCCTCTGATGATGATGATCATAATAATAATAATATTAATTACAATGGGTTCCTAGAATAGGAGACCTCCAAGGGCCATCCAGTCCTACCTCCTTCTGCCATAAGGGGAAAATACAATCAAAGCATTCCTCAGCCATGTTGAATCAAACTTGGCAGACTAAACTCTCATGAGAGCAACAGAAAGTACTGAACCTTGAGTTTGGGAGTTGTAGTTCTCCTCCATCCAGAGAGCACTGTGGACTCAAATAATGATGGATCAGGACCAAACTTGGCACGAATCCTCAGAAGAGGAGGAAGCCGGAAAGGGAATGGATGAGCACCCCCCCCCCGCGCGCTCCGAACTCGGCCCCGCCCCTTTTTTGCTCTGGCCACGCCCCCTCTCGCTCGGTGCACTCTCTCTCTCCTTCCCTCTTTCGTTCAGGTGGTGGAAGGGGGAAGGAATGAAAGGGGGAAAGAGAGAGAGAAGGAGGGAGGGAGAGAGAGGGGGGGAGGGAAGTAGGAGGAGGAGGAATGGAGCCTGCTCCTACTACCTGCCCCGCCCCGCCCCTCACCCCCCCGCCATGAAAAAAATAAATAAAAGATATTCTAAAAAATATTCAAAAAAATAATGTAAAAAAATTTAATCTTAAAAAGCAGATATCTTGCAGGATGGTAGGGGCCGTGGGGAAGGGGCTGGGGGGCTGTATACAGCCCGTGGGCCGCCAGTTGGACAGCCCTGGATTATAGCAAAGTCTTGACTATGAAAAACCTTGGATTGCTCTTAAAAAGAACGGTGTGCCAGAACATTTGATGGCTCCTATTCTTGGGGCAGAAGGCTTCAATTAGGACAGAATACAGAGAAACTTAATAGTTTCCAATTGGCAAAGGGGGCTGGCAACCTGGCAAGGGTGCATTTTATCATTTCACCTGTTTAATTTGTATGCTGAACATATCATATGGAAATCAGAATTACACTGAGAGGAAGGAGGCATGAAAATGGTTGAAAATCAATTGAAGATATGGAGAAGACACCATAGTACCAGGGAAAAGTAGCAAAAACGATTCTTGAAGAAAGTCAAGGAAGAAAGTCCAAAGGCAGGTTTACAGTGGAATATTAAGAAAACAAAAACAATAGTCCACAGATGGATTTACATAACTTTAATGTCGATGGTTCAAACATTTAAATCGTTCAAAATTTTCCATACCTTAGGGCAGTGTTTCCCAACCAGTGTGCCGTGGCACACTAGTGTGTCATGAGCGATCATCAGGTGTGCCGTGGGAAATTGGAACCTCCAATACCCTTTCTTCCCCCTCCTGCCGAACACTTTTTCTTCTCCACTTGGGCTCCCTTCTTCCCAGCCTCGCTCTGCTCGCTTTGCCTCGCTTTGCTCTGCAGCGAGTCTGTGCAGTAGCGCCCGCACGGGTCATGTCTTCCTACCTCCCCCCTCCCCTCCTGAACACGCTCACGCTGCCCTCTCAAATCAAAAGTGGCAGTGTAGAAGAAAAAGTAAGTGTTGGTCAGGAGGGGGAAGAAAGGGCGCGAAGAGGGAGGAAGAGGTCTCTGTTGAAAGCTGGCATTGGCAAACCTCAACCTTCCAGGTGTTTTGGACCCCAACTCCCACTATTCCTAGCAGCCTCAGGCTCTTTTCCTTTCTCCCCCCTCAGCCATTTAGACAGGAAAGGGCCTCAGGCTGTTAGGAATGGTGGGAATTGAAGTCTAAAGCACCCAGAGGGCCAAAGTTTTCCCATGCCTGTTTTAGGGACCTTAAAGTGGCGAGCCTCCTTCCAACATTGTGATTCTGGATAGAAAACAAACAACAACATAACATGACATTGTTTGAGTCCACAGTGCTCTCTGGGTGTAGGTGAACTACAACTTCCAAACTCAAGGTCAATTCCCAAGCAAACCCTTTCAGTACTTTCTGTTGGTAATGAGAGTTCAATATGCCAAGTTTGGTTCAATTCCATTGTTGCAAGAGCTCAGGATGCTCTTTGATTGTGTGTTAACTATAAATCCCAGAAACTGTAACTCCCAAATGTCAAGGTCTATTTTCCCCAAACTCCACAGTGTTCACATTTGGGCATATTGAGTATTCAAGCCAAGTTTGGTCCTGAACCAACATTGTTTGAGTCCACAGTGCTCTCTGGATATAAGTGAACTACAACTCCAAAACTAAAGATCAATGCCCACCAAACTCTTATAGTATTTTCTCTTGGTTATGGGAGTTCTGTGTGGGAAGTTTGTGTCTTTCTGCCATTCCTGCCAGGATATCTATGTTGTGTTAATCGAAACAGGACCAGGTTTCACACTGAGTGTATAAATACATTAAAAAACATATTAACTAGATGTATTACTGTGTTAGAGTGCCATTTTGTGTCATTTTGGTTGGTGGTGTGCCCCAGGATTTTGTAAATGTAAAAAATGTGCCGCAACTCAAAAAAGGTTGAAAAACACTCCCTTAGGACCTTGGTTAGCACAGCGGATTAAACTGCCAGCTAGAGAAAATCTTGCTGGCCAGAAGATTGGCAGTTCAAAGCCACAGGTAGGGTGAACTCCTGCTGTCAGCTCTAGCTTCTCCTTACCTAGCAGTTTGAAAACAGCAATGTAAGAAGTTAAAAAGGTACTGCTGTATTGGGGAGGTAAAATATGTCCCCGAAGACATGCTGACGATTTAGGAAGGCATCAATGGACAGGCTCCTCGGCATGGGAAAATGGAACCAACGCACCTTCCCATGGCTAAGTCAAGCACAGCCTTCAGATGCTGGAAATGGAAAAAGAAGGAAAGACTGTTGTATCCCAGAGCAGGAACACCTCTGTCCTTAAACACCACACCAGTATAGTAAAATCAGCAAGCAGTTTATTGAAGGATATATGTAAACAAAGCCAAAGAGAGAGAGAGAGATAGAAACAACAAATAGTCTATGAACTTCAAGGTACAAAGGTAAAAACACAAGATCAAAGGATGCAAAATACAAAATAACAAGACAGCATGGAGATCCAATACCAAGAATAGGAACTTGGCAAAACTTGAAACATGAAACTAGAAATCCACTTGGACAAGATTGTCATGAAAGGCTGAGCTAAAATCCTATCCCCGTATTATATAAAGCTTTTCCTGTCCCTTGAAATGAAAGGAAAGCATTCGGTTTGCCTTCACAACCAGATAAGAACTTCTTATCTCCCTTTTCTAGCAGATGGGCTGACCTTTGGTGATCTTGAGAACTTTGTCTTAGTTTACAAAAGTCTTGTCTTTTATCTTCAAACTCATTAAATTCTGCACCTGACGATTCATTCTTAAAAGACAGTTTCTCAGAGTAAAGCTGCTGCGGGCCCCTTTCATGAATTTGACCTTAGGAATCTGCAGGAGAAGCACTCTGTTCATGAGAAAACTAGGGCCTGGGCTTGACTCAGGCCCAGGAAAGCCCACATCCCCATTGACATCAGACACAATCACAGGCTGAACTACAGCAAAGCCTTACCACTCTCTATGTATTGTCTGTCTTTGTTAATTGCATAAAAAAATTGAATATTTGCCATATATGTATTTTGTAGTCCATTCTGAGTCCCTTTGGGGAGATAGAGCATAATATAAATATAGTATATTATTATTATTATTATCCTTACGCAAATTCAACTTGAAATCTCCCTAAAACCTAGATGGCTAAACTTAAGACTGTTTAGTTTTGGATATATCATGAGAAGACATGACTCATTACAAAAGACTATTATGCTTGGTGAGCTAGAAGGCAATAGGAAAGGAAGAAGCCTGTATTCCAGATGAATAGATTCAATTAAGTCATGGCCCTGAGTTTGGAAGGCTGGTTGATGTCAAGGTGACTTGGAGGCCTCTCATTCAAAGGGGAGAAATAAATCAAAGTCAACCTGATGACAGTAAACAACATATACTGGTTAGAAAGAGTTTAGGGGAGAGCGATGGTCTGACAAACATGTGCCTTAGTTACATTTAGATTAGAAGACTTTTACCCAGAATTGCCTTTGAAAAGTGCATGTATTTCTCACTTAAGTCGTGCAAAACTGTTTTGTTCAGGCTTGCCTTTGATTGAAGCTCCTGGATACTGTAACTGTGTACTACTACTGTTGTTGCATTAATTGCAACGTTTACTTTTCGCTGTTTTTATGATGTATTACTGTTTTATTGTGCATTTTAATATGTATGTGAACCGCCCCGAGCCGGCCAGAAAGGGCGGAATATAAGATTGAACAAGTAAATAAATACATAAATACATAAAGCAACAGCTTCATTGGGTGCTGGTTGGTTTCCAGGCTTATCTTAACAAAACTGTGTTCTTTTCTTCATTTTTAAAGCTCGAAACAATCGAAATAGCGGTTTCTTTATGAACCTGCTCATAAAGTGATTCTGAGGCTAACAATGAGAGACATGGAGAGTCTGGTGCTGGGCCTTGATGATGCAAAGATATGTTGGAGTCCACAGGGGAAAGTAGTGATGTGAGAAAGCATCTGGGTTGAATTATTGTGAAGGCGTGGCTGATGCCACCTGTGTATAAGACTTTAAGTTGCAAGGTTTAAACTATTGGATTATGTTTCAGCTAGTCTGTTTAGTGTTGTTAAGTATTGGTTGCATTGATTGGTTCTTTAGAGCTGTCAATCATCGTTAAGTTTGTTTTTCCTCCCCCTTGAGACTTTGGAAATCTAGCTTTCTCTTTAGATTTTGCCTGCATCTCTACAGAAGAGGACGTGTTAGAGGGTTTGCCAGCCAGGCCTCAGTCAGGCATTCTCTAGCACCAACTCTTTATATCTTGGATTCATTCTGCTTATCCAGCACACCTGGATGGGACTGTGGAATCTCAAGCGCCTTCAACTAGTCATTTGGCACCAAGAGGAAGGCTTTGTGCCTTCAATATAGGCCATTTGACTGGGGCTAAGAGAGTTCTCACCTCAAAGCCATTGAGAGAGAGAATTTGGAAAGCCATCCAGCTGAAAGCTTCCTGGACCCAAACAGCTAAAGAACTGTAATGTATATTTTATTTTACCCCTGTTTGGAGAACTAAGTTTAATACCTCAATAAGATAACTCCTTTTGGTGAACAATAAAGCCTGTTTGAGTTATCTAAAGTGACTGGTTTGGTCCTTGAGAGTTCCAGTTCTCTATGGGAAGGCAAGAAGAAGTCCCCTGGGAAGAGATGTCACGTCCTTGTTCCTATTCTAAGCAAAAGACCCCAGGCTTGTCTTCACAATTATATAACAGGACCCCAAGCAAATGAACCCTGCAGGAAACTCCCTTGGTCTGAGTATGGTCTGGCTCTCCTTATCACCACTGCCCCATGTCATGAAAAGAAAATCAACATAGTCTTCCCTTTCTTCCCAGGTGTTTCCTTCTGTTGATTGCTTTGTTTTCTAATTAATGTTCCAGTGGAAAACATTCTCCCTAGGATACTCTTTGGAAAGAAGTTCTTGGAATCTGGGTGAGAGTTTGCCCTTGAGGCCAAATGAGATTGCCTTGCATTTGGCTGTTGTAGCTCGACTTTCTATCCTCCCAAAGATAAGCACAAGAGAGAGAGCGGGGGGGGATAACAGCCATCTTCGTTCTTTCTGGGACTTGATACGATCATGAAGAAAATAATGACTGCAAACTGAAGGGTGATTAAAGAGAGTTCAAAAGACAACAGTCCCTTTGGATATTATGTGATATTGTAATGCTCCGGAAAGGGTTCCGATAAACCAAACTCACTCCAAGCAGATTGGAAGATAGATCATTTATTGGCTCCTTACTCCAGGCTGAACAAAGATAGACTAAAGAAAAGCCCGCGCAAACATTCCTCAAGAATCCCTCCCCGGCCCGCCCCCCGCTGGGTCCCTCCTTCCAAGGCTTGACCAAATGGCCAGTCCACATATCAAAGACCAGGAAGGTATCTGGCAGATCAAAGGGGATGAGCCTGGTGGTTTCCAGCTCGGCAGTGTCCATATCAATTGGCGCGATCGGCTTGGTCCGTTATGGCATGAAACAAACCAACCGGAGCTGACATCAGCCCCCTCCGCAAAATGGTGACCTGCAAGGGGAAAGAGTCAAGAAAAAGGGATC